>ML677332.1:43201425-43409365 GCA_007922305.1 Dermatemys mawii | reverse complement strand
TGCCCCCTCCCCAAATCCCCCCACCCTAACCACTGCCCCCCCCCCGGACCTCACCACCACCTAACCCCCCCTTTACCTTGGTCAGCTGAGCACTCCTGGACTGGGCCTGGCTAGAGAGTGCGGGGTCTGGCGGCTCCCTGCGCTCCACCCGGCCGCCGGGCCAGGGAGCGCGGGGCCCCCGCGGCTCCCTACGCTCCACCCGGCCGCCGGGCCAGGGAGCGCGGGGCCCCCGCGGCTCCCTGTGCTCCACCCGGCCGCCGGGCGGGCCCGGGCTGCAAGCACGGGGACCCATGGCACGCTGGGCTCGGCTGGCCCAGGCCAGGGAATGCGGGGCCCAGCAGCTCCCCGCGCTCCACCCGGCCAGAGAGGGTGGGGCCCAAGGGCTCCCCGCTCGACCCAGCCCCCGGCTAGGGAGCACAGGGTGGGCCCACCTGCGAACCCAGGGACCGGCGGCATTCGGGCTCGGCCGGCCCGGTCAGGGAGCACGGGGCCCAGCAGCTCCCTGCGCTCCATCCGGCCCTGGCCTGGGAGCGCGGGGTGGGCCCGGCCGGGAGCGCAGGGACCAGCAGCAAGCTCACAGGCCTGATGAAAACTGCCGGCGGGCTACATGTGGCCCGCGGGCTGTAGTTTGCCCACCTCTGTTCTAGGGCCTAGACTGAGCACTGACTCCCATTGGGTAGATGGATTAATCTGCATAATCTTTACAGAAGCCTCGGGAACTTCATAAGATTTGGTCCCTAATTCATGAACTACTGGAACTCATTTACAAAACTTTTCTTAAACATTACATGAATATATTGTCTCATACTATAGAATTAGAATTTATAATCCCTATTCCATGATGAGAAATCTTTGAGCTATAATGTATCTTAATTAAAACTATCTTTAGATAGGTTTTTCCTCAAAAAGCATTTTATAAAAAAAAAAATCCAAAGTAAATTCAAAAAATGATTTTTTATTTTTTTTAAATCATTGATTTTTATCCACCCTGCTTTTAATACAGTGGTTTGAAACACTCCCACAGTGAGGACCTTAAAGTGGTGGGTTATTAAGCAAAGCAATTGCTGAGGGATGTGGCTTTCCTGTAGGTAAATACCACACCCCTTTAGTAACAATGTCATGGTGTGTTGACAGTTGAATTCCTTTCAGAGGCTGGGCCCTATCTATACACTAGAGTAGTTGGAAACAGTAACTGTTTGTAATCTTTCGGAGTGGTGTGGAGTGTTGGTCTGGAGGATGCAAAGGAGAAGTGAAATGGAATATTGGATTTTGCCTTGTAGTAGATTAGCAGAGCAACCGGAGAACTGTTACTACTATCTGCCTGTCTGATCGGTCCCTTTCACAGCATTTATTTTTTAGATTTGTATAATGCTTTGTGTTTACACTATATACTGGCTTCTATCTGAGGATCTCAAAATTCTTTGCAAACACCAATGAATCAGCCCTTTCAGTACCCCTGTGAAATAGGTGGTGTTATCCCTAACTGGGGAAACTGGAGTGAAGAGGAAATATGTGACTAGCCCAGGGTTACACAGTGAGTCAGTGGCAGAGCTCTAATTAAACTGGTATATTATCAGTCCGTTTCCTTCAAGATTGACCATCTCAGGCACATGTTAAGAGGGGGCTTCTCTGGATCAATTTTGTTCAGTTCTGCTGAGATTCTGGAGGGGCTGGGAGAAGCCTGTCCTGCCACTACAACTGGACTGATGCATTTTACAGCGTGTTAAAGAAAGGTGTGGTGGTGGTGAAGTCCTGGGACTGTTGGTAGAGATTGCTTGTGCCTTCCTATGGGAGTGGAAAGTCTCCGCTTTCGTCAAACGAGAAACTTGGCCCCAGCTGAAGAAACACGCTTTCTAACACTGGCTAACAATTGTCTAGCAATCTTGCAAATTATTACATGGTTTTTAATATACCTAGTGATGAAACGGAAAGAAAATATTGTGACTAAGTAGCTTTGATGCCATATAAAGTCCTTTGACTTCCTCGGCTTTTGACCTGGGTTTGATATGGAGACTATGGTTTTTCTTGGTAAAGGTATGTCTTCACTACCCGCCGGATCGGAGCAATGTAGCTAGGTCAATATAGCGATCGATCTATCGGGGATTGATTTATTGCGTCTCATTCAGACGCGATAAATTGATCCCCAAAGATGCTCCCTGTTGACTCTGGAACTCCAGCTCACCAAAAGGTGCAAACGGATTCGTCGGGGGAGCCCGCTGCCGCTCTGAGGATGCCAGGTAAGTCGACCTAAGATGCGCTGATTTCAGCTATGTTGTTTACGTAGCTGAAGTTGAGTATCTTAGGTCAACCACCCCGCTAGAGTAGACCAGGCCTAAAGAACACTTAGCCCTGGATTACACTTAAAAATTATATTGACCTAGCTACATTGCTCAAGGCTGTGAAAAATTTCACAACCTTTGTGACGTAGTTAGGTCACCCTAACCTTCTCTGTAGATGTGGCCAGGTCGACAGAAGAATTCTTCCATCAACCTAACTACCGCTTCTTGGTGGGGTGGGTTAACTACATGGATGGAAAACCCCTTTCTATCAATGCTGGCTGCGTTCACTCTGCGATGCTTTAGCTGTACAGCTGCAGCTCCATGGCTGGGCTGCTGTAGTGTAGACCTACTACTTGTGATGGGCAGACATCAAGTGTCCATGTTGATGCTTTCGATCAGTCAGTGGCCTCTCTTTCATGATGTTTTGTTGGCTGCCCTTTTGCACTGGTAATGGTAGATGGGGTCTTGCTCTGTTTTTTCCTTCTGAGAGGCCCTGGATCATCATGCTGGGAAATTGCACATCTATCTGTCCATTTATAATGTAGTGATTAGACAATGAAGGCAGCTGCTTGAGGGCTCTCATGCTGGGTGCCACAAGATCCTATTCTGCCATCCCGCCTCTTCAGCACAGACGTGATGGCACTTTGGAAGACAGTGGGAGGTGTCGGGCTGAAAGCACTTAGCTCTGTGTTTTTCTTTGGACGTGAACAGTGCAGTTAATTTGCTTTCCCAGTTCCTGGGTGAAATAGTCACATCAGCCAGCTTGAAGGTGGTGATGGTAGGTAAAGGGAAGCATTTTGAGGGTGTGACAAAGATGGTGTCTGACACAGGTATTCAGAACATACTTTAGAGTCCAACTCTCTCCCCTTGCACCGTTGAGATAAACTCCTTTGCTTGTGCAAACAGTCCCAACATTTGATCTCTGTGGGACTAGAGACATGACAAAGGGCCATCAGCTCTAGAGCTTGCTTCCCTATTGGACTAACGGTACTCTAGTTTGCTGACCACCAGGAGATGGTGTAAGGCTCATTTATTATTTAAAGAGGGTAATGGTGGGGTGAATTAAGTTGGTGGTTTTGAAGTAATTCTTTGGAGGAGAAGGTGGTCAAAACCTGTCAGTTTTATTTGTATGCTACACATGCATCCAGAGATTTTAATTATCTGTTTATGAATCTAACCCAGGGTGGTGGTGTGCGCCTGTAATCCCAGCTACTTGGGAGGCTGCAGTTGGCGGATCGCTCAGGAGTTCTGGGCTGCTGTGCACTCTGCCTCTCCGGTGTCCAGTGCTTCTGACAGCCTGGCCAGTGGGTAGGGGGAGGACTGGCTAGAACAACATGTCTGACGTGTTGTGATCGGTGCTCTTTCTGTGAGGGCTGAGGACCTACCGGATCGATCTAGGCGATTTATGAATCTTAAATAATTCAGCAAATTTTTACCCGTAGGCCCTGTTCAGGGAGCACGTAGTGTTCCAGAATTACAAAATAGCAAGTAGGGCCTCTGCTCTACTATTCCTCCGGTGTGAAGAGGGAAAGTGCATCTGGAATTATGGAATGAATCCAGGTGTGTGCTGGGAATGGGGATAACATGCTCTTAGGAGCTCTGCCCCATGCTAAACTTCAATTCCTCTCCTCCTTGTATCGCCCAGTTTTTTTTTTTTTCCTGAAGGTCCTACTTCTCTGTAGTTACTGTGAGTGTTCTGCAGATTTGCCAGGCGTTCTTAAAAGCAGCACATCAAAGGGGTTATGCACTGTGCTAAGTAATGCACCGTGAGTCACGGCAGAGGGGAAAATATGGGGACGCCAGCTTTGTGTCTTGCAAGGGGTTTTTTGTTTTTGTTTTGTTTTGGCTTATATCACTGAATATTGTTCATCACTCTGAAGGGCTAGCCAGCCCGTCCTGACTGTGGTACAAACAGGAAATCAGAACCCGACAGACAGAGGATACACCTGCCGAAGCATGTGAGAGCATCTGTGTCCTTCAGCCATGGCTGAGTGCAGAAACCGGAAGCATCAAGTGTTGGGTGCAGTCTGTAAATATCTTCACAAGTTGGGTGGTAAGGGAGGGAGAGAGTGAGGTTGAGCTGTAGTAATGCTTTTTGCTTAGTAGTCTGGTTAGCGACACTGATCAGGGAGATGCCTCTATAACACACACACTTGTGTTTTTTTTCTGTGCCATCCATTCTTCCTTAGGTTTGTGCTAAAATCAGTCATGCTGGCAAGGGGAGGTGTAGATTAAATCTCCCTGCTGCAGCTGGCACCCCTGCACCACAAGGGTATTCACTCTTTTTTCCCCCCACTTCCTTCTAAATCTTTATTATTTCTTTTCTACATATAGAAAACAAAAGAAATGTTAAAACAGTCATGTGAACACACTAGCAAGGAACTGTCATCTGTGACAATGCACAAAACGCAGGGAAGGGCAATTTGTGTCATGGTCTGCAGGCAGGAGATGTGCAGGTCCAGGAATAGCCTCTTTGCTCACATGGGAGTGCCTTAGGCAAAGGTGGAACCAGTCCAACGCACATTAGCGGCATTGATGTAGACTCTATCTGCAGGTATGTGCAGCTGTTTAGTGAGCAGGTCACATAGCAGCTTGGTTTAGCTCTTGTTCTGCTGTCCTCCTATCTTGCCAATGCTGTGAAGGCGGCAAAGGGCACAGGGATCGGTGGTGCCCCCAAGGGACATAAACTGATCAGCTGCAAAGTGCACAGCTGGCAGGCTTGGAAATCAGGCAGTGTTGACATTGCCCCCACTCTCTTGGGGATTCCACCGGAGGGCAGAGGGGGAGGTGTGAATCCATGCATCATCCAGCCACCCTGACTTTATTTCCTCTTTGATCAGTGCCAACCACTCTTGAGACAGCATTGATCCAATGGTAGAAAACCGGCTGTTGTTACTAGGCCTGATCCTCAGCTGGGTGTAAATTGGCCTAGCTCCATTGAAGTCAATGGAGCTACAGTGACATATGATAGCTCAGGATGTGGCCCATTATCTACAGCTGCAACCCCCATTCCAGTAGATTTTTTGTTGTAGGGCTCAGTACCTGACAATGCAGGTGAAAGTCAGCATAGCAGACTAAGCTTTGAATCTAGGCCTACCTACCTCGTTGTCTGGTGTCAGACAGGCTCAGCTGGGAGAGTAGCTGAGGAATAATCCTCTCCTCTTTTGTGTACCAGATCCCTTTCTCTTATCCTCCTCTTTCACCGTGACGGGAAGGAGCAAGCCGTGGTAATAACAAGTTATTTGTGGGGAGAGCCCTGCCCTGGCTTGGGAACTGGTTCAATTGCTGTGCTTGCAGCCTTGATTTTTAAGAGGTGTGTGCATGTTTGTTCACATTCTCTTGTCAGAGCTTGCCCTCGTGCCACTCCTGTTCTTGACTTACTGCGTTGCATCCTACCCATAAGGATTTTTATCTCAAAATCTGTAATTCATATTTGATTCAAATTATCAGCAAGTTTGTAGATGACACTAAACTGGGAGGAGTGGTGGATACACCGGAGGGTAGGAATAGGGTACAGAGGGACCTAGGCAAATTAGAGGATTGGTTCAAAAGAAATTTGATGAGGTTCAAAAAGGACAAGTGCAGAGTCCTGCACTTAGGACGGAAGTTTTGGGGCCCACACTACAAGAAAGATGTGGACAAATTGGAAAAAGTCCAGAGGCGGGCAGCAAAAATGATGAGGGGCTTGGAGCACATGACTTATGAGGAGAGGCTCAGGGAACTGGGATTGTTTAGTCTGTAGAAGAGAAGACTGAGGGGGGATTTGATAGCTGCTTTCAACTACCTGAAAGGGGGTTCCAAAGAGGATGGATCTAAACTGTTCTCAGTGGTACCAGAGGACAGAACAAGGAGCAATGGTCTCAAGTTGCGGTGAGAGAGGTTTAGGCTGGATATTAGGAATAAACTTTTTCACTAGGAGGGTGGTGAAGCACTGGAATGGGTTACCTAGGGAGGTGGTAGAATCCCCTTCCTTAGAGGTTTTTAAGGTCAGGCTTGACAAAGCCCTGGCTATGAAGATTTAGTTGATTGGTCCTGCTTTGAGCAGGGGGTTGGACTAGATGATCTCCTGAGGTCCCTGCCAACCTTGATATTCTATGATTCTAAGTGGACAGTGAGCTTGGCAGCTAGTAGCTCCTCAACCGTGGATGCTGGAATCCTTTAATAAGGGGCCTAAATGGGGAAATTGGCTACTAAAATCAGAAAAAAGTGCCCTAGATTGTATCTGCGGGCTTGTTTCTTGTTCTGGACATTACTCTCTAGATGTGAGCCAAATTGTACTCCTCACTTCCTCACCCAGGACCCCTATTGACTTCTGTGGGCGCCACTTCCATTCTAAGTGCAGAATTTCCCCCTGAATGTGGGGTAGCAATGCTGCCCTCCAGCAAGTATGTGGGAAGGGACAGAGCCCTGTTGTGCCCAACCCTCTTTCTCCATTTCTACCTCATTGTGTACTTTAGTCCTGTAGGTGTCTCCAGATCTCAGAGCATAGAGAGAGCCCTAATTTATTAACACTTCTGATTTGGGAAATCAAGGACACAGTCCTGGAATCTTAGTAGGCTGGGAGGAGAAGGTTTTAACCTGTTTCTGTATATCTGAGAAACTTCATTTGCAAAGGAAGATCACCATCTTACTCAGGATATCTGGTATATTATTAAAACTGTTTTAGGGCCTAAAATCTGACCTTGCAAACTTGCCACCTTACTTAACTGGTCTGTACCTAACAAGGGAAAAAATTCTTTTATAATCAGAGTTGGCTACAGCTGCTGCATTTCTTTCTTTTATCTGTGGCTTGCGCACTTGCACACGTACAGCAGGATTAAGCAACTGTGTAGGACTTGCTACTTCCATGACTGCAGGTGAACAGCACTTTGTCAATACAGTCAGTCTCTCTAGGTTTGATTCAGGAACAAGCTCAGTGCCTTTCTTTCTCACTTCTCCCCTGCCTGCATCATAACTGGGATGACTGTGAACATTGCAGAAACATCTTTGTTCAGCAGATGATATGGGATTTACAAAGAGATATTTGCAAAAGGTGGTGAGCAATCTTTGGGGGAGGAGGGAGGTAGGGCTCAATTTAGAATGAAAGTTGATAAAGAGTTATATAGACTCTGTTCAGGATTTTCAAGAAAGAACTAGCAATTACACTACCTAGCTTTTCTTACCCAGCAGAAGGTGGTCCCTTGGAAGGGCAGGGTAGGGAAACTTGAAATGGAGCGAATAGGAAGTGTCTTGTTCTGTGACTGCAGGAGAAGGTGACCCCTTGGGTGTGGAATGACAAGTAATGTGGGTAAGCCCAAGATTGAAAGAACACAGAGGATATCTCCCTTGGTAATACAAATTCATTGTTGTTATATTAGAATTGGGTAGAGAAAGGTATTCTGCTATGGGACAGATTTCCTTATTTCAAAAGGGGATGGAGCCAGGCTCTAAGGCAGTCCACCTGGTCAGCTGGCCTGGCAACATGGACTCTGGAAACCCCGGGCTCCCCAGCAGGCAAGGAGCTGGGTGGGTAAGCTGGTAGGAAACCATTAGAATAGTGCCTGGAATCGAGAGGAACTACGTTGAAACTGAACGGTCTCTATGGAACACTTCATTTCTGACAAATTGGCAAATTCCAATGAAAAATTTATTTAATCAGAATCTTTATGACCAGCTCTAGGTATAATGCTGCAGTGAATTGGTCATGGTCACTCATAAGTAGGCAGATATAATTGCCATTTTTTTAAATTAGATTAGTGCTATCTGGACTTGGCAACTGTCTAATCACAGTGGGTTTCTCTAAAAACCTTTTTGGAGTGACTGTGGATATTAATTGATTGACGTATATGCAGTAGGATGGCCAGTGCTCAAATTTGACATGCTTAGTTTTAATTTCTTTAAATAAAAACAAACTCTGTAAGTTTGGCTCCATATTTAGATTTTGTGCATTTGCAAGTACAACATTGCAGCACTAAGCTAATACATGAGAACTACAAAGAGAGAGAATGCTTAGAAGCAAAATGAAACTGACCAGACTAGTTTCACCATCCAAACTGAATTACAGGCAAAAGGTAAACAAACAGTATGAATGATGAAAAGTAAAGTAGATTTCAGAATGATTCCTCTTTTAATAACCTAAAGTGATGCTCTCAAAAGAGTTAAGGAGTTGGGTTTTTTAAGACATGGTTAAATCATTTTTATTGAGATTTATAAATTTGTATTTCTAAAAAATAAATATTAGCTTTACCGTTTTTAGATAAAGAAATGTACATACAGTAAAACTTAAGTACCTATAATAAAACTGCAAACAGTATGCAAAGTTCAAGAGAGAGAATTTTCAGTACAAATATTAATAAAGATTAAATTATACTGGGCTAGATCTTGCCACTCTAGTCACAATGCGGAGCACCTTTCTTCACGAATAGCCCCATTGATTTCAGTGGGACTACCTGCAGAGTAAGGCATTATCTAGAACGAATATGGGTGGTAGAGTCTATCCCATAATGCACTTGAATAAAAAGGGAGCAAGGGATGAATGAGAAGAGCAGAAGAGAAAGACAAAGTGGGTACAAGAAGAAAAGAAGCATTGGAATATGAGTATAATATGCATGTACATGAAACACAGCACTGGTCCCTAAATGCAATCGTATTCTTCATAATTACCTACCCATTCCCTGCTCATAGAATGCTGTTTCTGTTAATGGTCTGAACAATTCGTTTATCCTATTTTTTCTAATGTCAAAAATTGTTATTATTTTGCCATCCTAGGGCCAACTCCAAAGATGTGTAGGTAGGTTAGCCTCCTACATGCACATTCAACTGTTAGCTTCTAGTGCAGAGACTTCCAGCAAGGGTTCCACTCAATGTCAGTTTCACAATATGTGATTTGTGTCATGTGAACACTTGTCTATTAAATATTAACCTGAGACCAACATTGTAATATTTTAACAATTATAGAAGTGACAAAGAGTCCTGTGGCACCTTAAAGACTAACTAAAATTTTAGAGCATTAGCTTTCGTGGGCTAATACCCACTTCGTCGAATGCATGCAGTGGAAGTATCCAGGGGCGTGAGGTTGATGGATTTCCACTCCATATGGTTAAATGCAGTGCCTTGCATGTTGTCAAGAATCAGAGGGGTAGCTGTGTTAGTCTGGAATTGCAGAAGTGACAAAGAGTCCTGTGGCACCTTAAAGACTGTCTTTAAAGACTGTGACGGAGTCAGACCAGAAGGGTATAGGAGAGTGCTGGAAGGCAGGTATATCAGCCTCAGGATGTGTAGGCCCCTGTTCCCTGAATAGCCAAACAAAGGCCATTCCAGGCCAATCAAGACACCTGGGGCCAATTAAGAACCTTCTAGAAAGGAGTAGAAGCAGCTAGCCTGATTGGGACACCTGAAGCCAATCAGGGACTGGCTGAAACCAGATAAAAACCTCCCAGTTAGTCAGGTGGGCTGTGGGTGTCAGGAGCTGTGGAAGGAAGTTATGCTGTTGGTGAGACTGAGTGGTGGACAACATATCATACAGAAGGAAGGAGGCCCTGGGGTAAGGGTGAAGTGGAGTTTGAAGAAGTGGGGACTGCTGTGGGGAAGTAGCCCAGGAAATTGTATTGTGTTTTGTGCCTAAAAGGTCAGCCGCCTTAGCTGATACTATTAGGGTCCCTGGGCTGGAGTCCGGAGTAGAGGGTGGGCCCGGGCTCCCCCATTTCTGTCTCCCCTAATTACTTACTGAGGAAGGGAGGTCACTCTGGGGCCTGAATGAGTTTCTGAGGCCCCTAAATCTGCCAGGAGGCACAGGACCCACAAATACAGACTCGGAACTTTGTCACAAGACTTAAAGACTAAAGAGTCCTGTGGCACCTTAAAGACTAAATTTTAGTTAGCCTTTAAGGTGCCACAGGACTCTTTGTCACTTCTGCAATTCCAGACTAACACGGCTACCCCTCTGATTCTTGACAACATGCAAGGCACTGCATTTAGCCGTATGGAGTGGAAATCCATCAACCTCATGCCCCTGGATACTTCCACTGCATGCATCCGACGAAGTGGGTATTAGCCCACGAAAGCTTATGCTCTAAAATTTTAGTTAGTCTTTAAGGTGCCACAGGACTCTTTGTCACTTCTGCAATTCCAGACTAACACGGCTACCCCTGTGATTCTTAACAATTATAGGTTCTGCTCCTGAGCTGAATCCATGTAGGAGTACCCCTTTGCCTATCCATGGCCCCATTAGGGTCAGGGGGCCTCTGCGTGGGATCAAAGTCCACCTGCATGGATCTAGTTGCAGGACCAGGGCCTAAAAGTTACACAAGTAGGACAAATGATGTGAAGAAGGGAACAGAGTATAAGTGATGAAGGATGGCAATTAATCTCACTCTCTTTCTATAAAAGTTTATAAAAAGATTATAAAGAAAATCTTCCCCCTTCCTTTTGTTTCTTGCTGTCATAATAGCTCTTCATGGGCTTGTGTAGGCTTGCATTATGTAGCGTGAGTTCTCCAGGGAAAAAAAAGCAGCAGGATCACAGATAAAGAGCCGCTGAGGTTTTCTTGGGAAAAGGATGCAAGGATCAGTATTAACCGCAGCCTTGCAAAATTGTTGTGAAAAAATGACCAAATCTGGCAAAAGTACTCCTCCACCTTGCTGCTGAGAATGGAAAAAATGAATAGTTTAAGGAATGCTATCAATTTAGGTCACATTTTTGTCTGACTTTCTTTTTAAACTTACAACAGTTTCAAGTAACACTGAAGATTATTAGGACTGACAGATCTTTGGGAGGGGTTGGGGGGCAATTTTCCATTTTTTATTTTGTGTATTAGTCAGCACTTTTATCTAGTTTCACTGTTTCAGTAGGTAGGGCTTGATTCTGCAAACACTTGTGTGTATGTGTAGCCTTTAAGTCAGTGAGGCTGCTTGCGTGAGGAAAGTTATACACAGGCGTAAGTGTTTGTCAGACTGGAATTCATTTATGTGAGTCTCCCACAAAACAATGGGAGGCTGGGAGGGCAAAGGACCTTGTTTTTCCTCTTCTGTCCCCTGGAGGCCAAGTATATCTGCCTCTCAAAGTTTTCGTATAGTCTCACTGAGGGAACTCGGTGATTTGACATTGTCCTTTTAGATATCTAAACAAATACACAGCTTTCTCTCTATCCTAATTCCTTCTCCTGCTGAGTCCTGCTATAATCTGGGCTATCCTGAACCTCGGATGCTGTGCAAAAAACATGGACACACAAGCAATTGACCTACCATAGGCAGCACTTGTGGGAGAGCCATCTAGACAAGAACCAATGGCCAGAAATGTTGTGTTCATCTCCAGAGCTTCAGAATGACTCAAGCATGTAGGCAGGAGCTGCATGTACCAAGGGGATGAGTAGGTTGCCAATGTTATTGCCTGTCTGATCTGGCCAATGTCATGTCAGTGTGTTTTAGCACCAGGAGAGAGCAAGCTTTCCATGGTTCCTGCTCTGGAACAGGACTACTGCTGTGGCTGCCTTGAGCACTATGTTTCATGTTGCTAAGGGCTTAGAATGCTCAAGATGATCCCGGATAGCTGAGAAGGATTATACCAGATGAGTAGTCCCCAAATTCACTGCTGCCCATTTGCCAACTTACATAGTTATCACCCTCCATGAAGTTCATGATTTCTCTTCTGCTCTCCTCCTAACCAGTCTGAGTATCATTGGAATGTCCTGTGTGCAAAGGCTGTCTTTTTGAAGTGATCTCTCCATGCTTGATTCTGATATGAGATGGCATTTTCACCTCTTCACCTTCATTCTTCCTATCATGCATACTGTCTGTGTTTCTGTTATGGGTTTTCTCAATAGCCTGCATGCTGAGTCTAAGAATTATAATTTCCTCTTGTGTGCCTTTAGAGTCATCTTGACTGGCTTCCTCTTTTTATTTTTCAAATCCCCGTTTTTAAAGTTTACTATCACCATGCTCAGTTTTAGTAAGATCGTCTGCCAAAGATGTGGAACTTAATTATATCTTGGATCTATTGCTTTAGTGACCAACTCTTCTATGTTGCTTGTGACTAAGTTGCTTAAGCACTAGATCTGGTTGGTAAATTGATTGACATTTTGTCAAAAAATGGAAAAAATCAGCAAACATTTATGTGGAATTTCCCCCCATTTCCCCATGCATTGTGCTTAGGGCTATCTAGACCCCCTACATGAGTAGGTAATAATTTCACAGCTCCCAATTCTGATGGTGGGTTTTGGGGCTTTTGATTTATTGATGAGTTACATTGATCCCATGAAGTGGATAAAAGTGATCGGTGGAGCCAGGTTTTCCCTTTTCAGGTCATAGAGGTGTAGGGAAACTGAAACGTCTCTGAAGGTGTACAGGCAGCATAGAATACAGTAGACTCTCGATTATCCAGGATTGGGTTAACCAGAAAGTGGATTAACCAGGATGTCAAAAAAAAATAAAAAAAAATGCGTAACTCGCAGGGCCGGCTCTGGTTTTGTTGCCGCCGCAAGCACACAAAAAACCCCCCACCAGGGCACAGGGCAGCCAGTGAACCAACATCCCCTCCCCCCGGCGCAGGGTGGCTGGTGAACCAAACCACCCCCCGCCATATTTCCTATGGATGGTGATTATCCAGGATTTTTTTAACCAGGATTAATTTTTTCCCTATCATCCTGGATAATCGAGAGTCTACTGTACTGATCAGGTATCTAGAAGAACAGAGGGATAAGGGAGCATAGATGGCGCAAGAAAGAGCATGTGTGTTAAGCAGTCGCTACAATCCCCCTTCCCACTGCTGCATGAAGCTATGCTTTGAAAACTGATAAAACCCTCACTGACAAAGAGGAAGAGATCCTGCTTTAGAAATAGAAGTGAGAAAGATTCTTCCCACAACAGACCCCCACACTCTGCTCACCCTCCTACTCACACCACTACTCCAAGAGCACTCAACCCTGAGTGCTTGACAGCAGAGACCCTTCAGTGAGGCTGGACTCTAAAATTCCAGTGGGGGATAGAGCGGAGAGTTCATCTCTGGAAACCCCTGTGGATGGTAACGTCCAGCGATGGCTCTGGATTCCAGAGCAGCAGTCCCCTCCTGGATGGCCTGATCACCATATTTTCTCTTCCTTCAGTGGGAAGTGTTTGTGCAGTGTCTGTGATAAACTGTAAGGCAGGAGCATCTCTATCACGTCGGATCAAAATCCACCTTAGTCTAAGTGGGTGCCGTTATTGTTGAAGTCAATGGGAGCTCTGCCTGCTCATGCTAAGGCTGAATTTGGCCTGCTGTGTCTCTTTCACACACACAGTGCAAGCATTAACTGTAGCTGCTTCAGGCTGGGTGGGAGGGAGGGAGGAGGAGAGAAAGCCACTGGAATGTGCTGTGTATATTGAGAGCTGACATGCATTCCTAGAAAAGCTCTGCTTCTCAGCACTTTTGGATACAATGTGTATTATGAATCATTAGCAGACAGCATTCCGGGTTAGAGGTGGGACATTAAGAGGTGTGTGTGATCTATATGGTAGGGGTGCAGGGCTCCATTGATTTCTCATTGGGGCATGAGGTAAGAAAAGGAGAGCCCTACCCTGAAAGCTGAGGTGGAGCCAAAAGCTTGATTTCTGTGAAAGCTGTATCCAAAGGAGTCTTCTGAGCCCTTTGATTTTGACTGCTTGGTTGGTAATTGAGAACCTTGGCCATGTCTAATGGAAACAGAAGAGTAGTTGCTGTTTTGAGAGAGTGCTTCTGTTATCAGCTAAGCTGGAAAGTAGACTCTACAGAAAAAGTTACTATATTGTGTACTTGAAGAATAATAATATCAGACATCTTTACATTTACATAGTACCTTTCATTCAGAAGGATTTCACAGCAGTTTATGAACTGTATATAAGAATAATTTCCCCTACCGCTGCAGTGCAATGCAGCTTTCTCTGGGAGGGAATCCAGCAGCTGTTAAACACTGTAATGCTACAGAATAGTTTAGGACAAATAATGAACATGAAATCCACTGGAAATTTCAGGGGAATTTAGACTTGCAGAGTGTAATTAGCCCCCCATGTCCTAGACAAATTCCAGTTTGGATAACATCCCTGCTTTTTCATTAAGTGCGGTTTGGTTTCTCACAATCCCAAATGGCGAAGACCTCAGATTTATGTATCCTCTGAGAATACCTTCAGCAACACCATGTCCCTTCCAGGGTGACTAGATGTCCCAATTTTATAGGGACAGTTCTGATATTCAGGGCTTTGTCTTCTGTAGATGCCTATTACTTCTCATCACTGTTCTGATTTTTTGCTATCTGGTCACCCTAATCCTTTTAACATCATTCTGGAACATTCCTTTAGTACTGAGTAAGGACATGCTACGCGGGTAACTTTCCAGTTATACTGGCATAGTTAAATCATTATAGTTATGTGATTTAACTCCCTGTGTGGACTCACTTACTCTGAATAAGAGTGGCTTTTTGGGGCTTAGCTTAAGCTGCTACCAAAGCAACATAAGCTAAACTGGAAGAGGCTCTCTTTTGCTAGAATAAGTGTGTTCATGGGGTGTGTGTGTGTTATACTGATATAACTATAGTGTTTAAATTCATAACTTTCCTGTGTAGATAAGCCCTTTGAAGAAAGTGTGTTACCTACTGCATCACCAACACTACTTTCTGCTGCACTTGTAAGTCATCCCTAGTGTTTTCTCATTCACATGCTGACCAACATAAGTAGAGGAGACCTTATTATAAACAAGATAAAAGAGCGTGGGTGGAAAATGTTGGGCAGGCTAAATTTTGCTGTAGAATTACATTCTGCTTACAGACTCTTTTCTGCAGTGTCAGTTTTTGTATTCTTAACTTCCTTGGATCATAGAGATTAGAGATGGATCACTTCCCCTGCAACTGTGAGATAGAATACCCCGACAGAGGATACAGTAGATATTAAAGATGGGATTTTCCAAAGTGTTTGGCATAGACCTCATCTCCTTCCACTGAAGTCACTGGGAGCCATCTGAAAAAAATCACCCCCGAAGCTTAGGCTACACTTGATCTTAGCCAAAAGGCTGAGTAGTGTACGTTGTATAGATCTGCTGTGGGTTGTTAAACAGCTGCTGTGTCCGACTCCTGCAGTGGCTGCATTTCAGTGTTGGGTGAAATGATTCCTGTGCATCTAGTTTGCAAAGTACTCTGAGGTCCTTCAAGATGAAAAGTGCTATATGAATGTGTAAATGTTAGACTGGATTATTATTCTTACTCACCTCAGTTTCAGCTCCAGATAGTGAGGCCTTTTTGGCTTCTCTTTTTAAAGGCTATTTTCTTCTGAGCGTCCACTCAGCAGCTGTTTCTCAGCAGCTGCTCTGTTTCCCCTTCTGCCTGCTATAGTATTCAAACAGAGCAGCTGCACAGAGGTGACAGAGCAAGGAGGCAATAGCAATGACTGGTCTTGTTAAAATGTAACAAGGTTGGGGGAGGGGGAGGAGGAGACGACGAGAGAACCTTTTCCAGGCTGTGGAGTTTTCTATATCCTACTTTAAGCGGATGCCAGAAGGGGGATTGGTGGCCCCAGAACTGAAATAAGGGGTCTAAAACTCTGCAGATGACACCTGCTGGTTGGGATTAGGCCTATGAGACAAGACTGAGGGCCTGAGGGGGAGCCGGTGGCGCTTAGTGTTGGGCCTCCCGTGTCCGTTTCTGAGGTGTGCATGAGTATGAATACATATGTCCTCACAAGAGTATCTGCATTCTGTGCAAAATCTAGGGCTGCAGCACATCTACACAGTGTAATTCCCAGGGCGCACAGACATCAGTGCACTAGCGCTGCTTGAACGGGTGCTTTAAAATAGCAGGGTGGCCACTGGGGTGCGGGTGATGGCTCAGACTAGCCCCCTGAGTATAATCCTGCTCAATCCCCTGGACATGTACCTGGGGAAGCTAGCCCCGCTCACATGCTGCCATATCCACACTGCTGTTTTTAGGCATTAGCTTGAGCAGACCTGGTGTGTGTCTGAATGTATTTATGCGGCAACCCCTGCCACTCTCTTCCCGTCAGTGAGTCTCAGAGCCTGTGTCAACTACCTCGGTCTTAGTGGGCTCAGACCAGGGGCTAAAAATAACAGTGTAGACATTCGGCTCTGAAACCCAGCCTGCTCATTGGGTTTCAGAGCCTGGGCTCCTGCCCTAGGTGGGAATGTGGATACGCTGCTATTTTTAACTCTGTAGCTCGAGCCCCATGAACTTGAGTGAGTTGGTCTCTTACTGGTGTGGGATTTTTTGTTTTGTTTTGCAGTGTAGACCTACCCTTGGCTTACCCACGCTGGGAAAAACAGGCCTATGCCGTGTGCATCCCAAAGTGTCACTTTTAAATTTCCTGCTGGCTGTTTTCTTATGGCCGGCAGGGATTTTGGGGTGTGTGTGTTGTTTATTTTTAAAGTTAATCAAGTATCTTTAATAGCCCACGCAGCTTGACAGCTGTTTCTTCAGTGGTGATCCTGCTGGATGTAGTGCCAGCTCTACTGTGGGCATTTATGGTACTGATAGAGCAGGCAGGGGGCAGTGGAGCCGAGTGCATACGTTTCAGGTTGCTTGGCACATCACGGGTGCGGGGGCATTTCCGAGATTGCCCTGTTTAATTGTTTTTCTCCCCTGTATTCCAGAAAAAATCATGGCATACAATTAAAACGATGGTCAACTTGCCAGTCATCAGCCCCTTCAAGAAGCGCTATTCATGGGTGCAGCTGGCTGGGCACACAGGTGAGAGGTGCAATTTCAGATCTTTTGGCTCTGGAACCAGGAGGATGTCAGACAACAGCCTGCTCTGAAGCTTTTATTGGTTTGAAAGGGGATTTTGTGAAGAGGCTCTTCCTTTTGGTCATGGGGGCGTAATGTGGTGGTTGGTTCAGTTCAGGGAAAGCCAGCCGTGTCTGGACACCACATGCCTCTGCAGAGCAGAAGAATCTGTTTTCACGTGGGTGGTGTCAGACCTTAGGATTGGAGGGAGGGCAAGGCATAGTTTGGGGAAAGGTCAGGCTGAAAGGAGTGGCCATATAAAGCACTCCTTACAAGATGGTACGGGGGAAATCTATATTGGGGAAGAAACAGCAAGAGATGGGGAAATTAGAGCCCGGCTGCCTACCCAGTCGATTAGGAAAAAGTTTCTGGTGTCTCATTCCTCAAGTGAGTAACCAGTGCACCCATTAGCAGCCTCTCCCAGTCTTACCTGGGGGTTGTCTCTGGATTTGCAGTGGGAAGAAGGATTCATCTCCACGTGTGTGTATGTTTCAGCCGAGGTGATGAGTGCATTTCTAAATCCATCCCCAAACCTCGTCTGAATCTAACACCTCCAAAGGAAAATGAACCTGGTGGGAAAGAAAAGCCCAGCACGTGGGTGTTTGTGTTGAAAGTCTGTGGTGTTTGTGCATCTGTGCAAGTGTAGGGGGAGCAGGCGAGGTAGGCAGCTTCAGTCTACTTTGGTGTCTGTAGTACTTAACAGAAGTACCCTTAGGTCAAGTTTTAGGTTATTCATAAGTCAAAATACAAGGAAGTGCCATCAGATTTGCTTCTCTCTTGTTTCAGTTCATTCCTACAGGTCCTCCTACTCCCAGAGTGCTAGTACAGTGGTTAGCAATCTGGATGGGGTGAGAGGGAGCCATTACAGTGGTTGCTAGCGCTTATGTGGAGAAGGAGCAGGGATCATGAATCTGCTCCAGTTCCCTTGTATCTGGGTTTCTGGAAGTGGATTTGACCCATCACTTGCAGCTAGTCTTTTCTGATTCCAGGCGTTCTCCATTAACTGTAACACTGGTCAGCATTACCCCTGGCACCTCATCTCTGATGCACTGATACCTGGTGCAAAGGATTCTGGGGCACATTGGTGAAGGACGAGATGTAATAGCTGAATGTGCAGGCAGAATTGGGTTTCAGAGCCTGTGACAAAGGCTGAAAGTGAGGTGGAAGCTTAACACTGGCTCTAACTTTAGGGCCTGAGTTTGTTTCAAGCCATGTGGACTAACAGGTATCTTTCTTCTCTGATGTTATTACCATTCTGCAGGAGTGGAACCTGGCTTCCTCTGCTGTAGTGTAATCACTTCCAGTCTGCCTGAAAGCACTGCGCAGTTTACACTGTATACCATGCAAATGCAGGGTTTTAAAACAATTGAGCTACACTTTGCACCTGTAGATTAGCAAGGCTCCAAAGAAGTTGCAGTCCCTGGTGGTGTATGTGTTGGGGGTGTATGTATTAAAGAGGCAGTGTTTGGCTCCTGGCTGTGGATTGCTGCTGCTTAATGATCAGGAACTGATCCCCACCCTGCTACTCACAAGCACTGCAGGTAGGATATTGGGCTGGATTCAGGAGCACAGCCCACACTGGAAATATTGGAGAGCTTTAGAAAGAGCCTGTCTGTCAGCATATTAATGCAGTCTGGCCCATTATACTTCCCGTGGGTTTTAGCACAGCTAGATATGTTAATTCTCTTATGAATACTTTAGCATGGAAAAAACCTGGCTTAGCCCAGCCATACTCCTTGGAGCAATAAATTTCTGTATGGGAACTTGTCCAAATGGACTTTCACAGCCAATGGCTGTGTTTGCATTGAGTGCTTTTATTTTTTACAAGGTGCGTGTTATCTTTCCTGTTCAGAGGAACTCTTTATCTGGTGCAGGAGTGAAGTGGGTGAAGGGGGAGTGCAGGTGTTTCCCTCTTACAAAGACTGGCCTTATCAGCAAGTGTTGATTTTTTTTTTTTTTGCAGGGAGTTTCAAGGCGGCGGACAGTGGTCGGATTCTGAAGCGCTTCTCTGAGAATGAGAAGGAGTGCTTTGAGCTGCTGATGAAAGATCCCCTGCGCTCCTGTGTCCCTGCCTTCCATGGGGTGGTAGAGAGAGATGGCGAGAAATACATTCAACTGGATGACTTGCTCACAGACTTTGAAGGGCCTTGTGTCATGGACTGTAAGATGGGAATCAGGTGGGAGACATGAAAAGGATCCTGCTTTCTACGTACAGTACATATGGTTAATTTGGGGAATGGGTGGGCTGGGGGTGATGATGCACCTGATGGATGAAGCACTCATTTCTGGAGACTCAGGTTGAGGCCTGGGCAGAGGGCCTACTAGTGACCTGCGTTAGTTGGTCTCCCTCCCAAAACACCTCACATGGGTGTTGGCACAGTGGGAAATCTCTGCTTGGAAGATATCCTGAAGCTTCTAGGGAGGATGATTCCTTACATAGGGTGGCCCTACCCAGGTCAAGGGTGGGGTCATTCCTGGAACAGTGTGACTACCTAGCCTCTGGACACTGACCTCTTTTTCTCTTCCTTAGATGCTATCGAGGAAAAGGCTGATTTATTTAGTGGGGTAGATTGATGTGAGCTTACTTTTCCCTGCCTGATAGGACTTGAATTAGAGAGAGTGAAGAAAGAGAAAAACAAAACAAAACGTGACATAGTTCACTTATGGCCAGTTTATTCACCATTCTGAGTATAAAACATCACTCAAAAAATAAGAGTCAAATTCGCTTCCCCAAACGTGGATAATGGAATTGTAACCTGACATCTCCTCTCCAAAGCTGTCAGTGAGTCCTGGGAGTGCAGCTGTTCCTGCCTGGGAGAACACGGCTGATAGTCAGCGCCTAGGAACCATTTCTCTGTCTCTATCTTGTTCTCCAAAATCTGCGCTTGCATTTTAAAGTGTTTAGTTCATAGACTCATAGACTTTAAGGTCAGAAGGGACCATTATGATCATCTAGTCTGACCTCCTGCACAACGCAGGCCACAGAATTTTACCCACCCATTTCTGCAATATACCTCTCACCTATATCTGAGCTATTAATGTCCTCAAATCTTAGTTGTTGTGGCTGTGGAAAAAACCCTCAAAAATATGAACCAAACTTCACCAATTGATAGCTGAGTCTGCAGAGAGCCTGGAACAATGACTCTGAGAGGTGTGAACTGCCCCATGCATCTCAGTGAGCGGGTGACTCCCACGATAATATAAATTTCAACATTTGTTCCTTATTTCATTCCTTTCACTAGTCGTCTTTACCTGGAGTTAATTGTTGTGAACTCAGGTTCTTAATGCAGAGGGAATGTCCACACGAGCCATAACAAGCATGTTAACTCCCTCATGTAAACTGTCAGTTAACTCAAGGTAAAAAAAAAAAGAACTCTAATGTAGCCAGAAAAAACAGAAATTGTTCCCAGCTCTGCACAGTTGACTCTGAAGGTCTTCACTGCACAGTTGGCGTAGGCTTTTATCCAGGTCTTAGCTCAACCCCCACTCCCACAGTAAAACCAGCAAATTTGTGGTTCGGGGTGCTTTAAGCTCATGCTAGCTTACTTGGCTGGGGGCGGGGCAGGTTAAAGTCTGAGCTCCACTTTATCTTGAGCTGGAACCTGTCCGCTTTGCAGTGAGGATGCCAGCTAAATCCACTGAGTGCTGATAGTCCCTCCAGTGCCTTCCCATGGTCCCCGCCTGCCGCAGGACGGACTGGTTCTCCTGCAATTGACATAAGTGACTGGGAAAGAATCCTGAAGCATCTCCTCACAAAGAACCATGGGATATGCCCCCAGACACACCCGGGCAAGCACAGAAACTTCTGAGAATGCAGTAACATGGGAAGGGCGCTGCTCTAAGAGTGCTCTCACGAGCGGGAGGCTAACCCGAGTGCTCAGACTGGGGTGCCAATTGCCAGGGCTAACTGCACAGTGAAGACGTAGCCTGAGTGACCGTCATTTTAGTGACCCACATGGATGGTGTTTGGGAGATTCTGCCACTTATTTCTCCCTAGTCAAGGACCGTACAAGAGCCCAGGGGCATATTCAAGCCCCACTGACGGAGAGCCTAGCTCAAGCAGCCCAGTGGAACTCAGAGGGCGTGCGCAATTCTGTTTTGAATAACCGCACAATCAGCAGTGAGTGGCAACTCACATGGGCAGAGCTTCCCTTTCCTCCCCGCCTATCGGACCCTGGGCCACCCTTTGCTATGAGCTCTGGTCCAGCAGATAATTTGCTTTACGTGTTTCTTTTTTTAATCAGCTGTTATTTTCTGTCCTGTTCTGTGTGATGTGTTGGGTACAGACTCTCACAAGGCTTCAGGGGCCTCGACAAAGTAGCTGTGCCTGGAGTTAGTTTTTCCTCTCTCCTGAGCTGAGAGAGGTGTTCAGTCTCCATCAGGCTCATTCAGTCTTGGGTTTACTACTCCTGGTCTATTTGAGCTTTACTTTCCTTTGTCATAACGCTGAATGGGAATCCAGTGTTTTTCCCAAGCACTGTAACTAGGGGAGGGCCGTAAGATTTAGTTATTACATCCTTATCGATTTTAGAGCAAAGATGGAGAGTCAGGAAGTCCTGGGTTCTGCCACTGACTCATTGGGAACGTCACTTTATACCTGTTTCTCAGTTTCTCCATCTGTAAAATGGGGGTGATGATGGTAATTTGTTTCCCCACTGGTGTGTAATGAGTGAGGCTTAAAGTTTGCAAAGTGTTTTGAGATCCCATGTTGGAAGATGCCGGCGAAATGCAAGGTGGTCCAGTATTGTTTCAGATTCCAAGGGGTTCTCACTGTCTTGTTGGGTTGTGATGTTTTTGCAGGACGTACCTGGAGGAGGAGCTGACTAAAGCTCGTGAGAAGCCAAAGCTGCGTAAGGACATGTACAAGAAGATGATTGAGGTGGATCCTCTTGCACCCACAGCTGAGGAGAACACGCAGCATGCGGTGACAAAGCCACGTTACATGCAGTGGAGAGAAACCATCAGCTCCAGTGCCAACTTGGGCTTCAGGATAGAAGGGATTAAGGTGAGCGACTTCCACTGCTGTCCTTTCCTGTTGAGCAGACTCACGCCTTTGCCTGATTTGATGATTGATCAACTTGTCATCAGCCTGGTTTCCAAAAAGACAGTTGACTTCCTAGCTGGAGCTGCATGGACTGTTTGATTATGACTAGAGCTTCTATGGCAATGATAAGAAAAGCCTAGTTTGACTTCTTTCCTATGGACAAGTGTGGTCTGGGATGGTGTTTCTTCTGAGTGGGCCCTAGAGGCTCAATCCATCTCATGGTGAAAACACTAATGTTGTTTGTTTTTAAAGTGATGAGGTAACATGTGAGTGTCCATTATGGGATGCTGACTGCATATAAGGGTTGTTGCTCTGTTTGACTTCAGGATTTTTATCAGAGCACGTTTCAGCTCTCTGGCAGCCTGTTGACATGTACAGCATCAGACAACAGAGCTGGGGTTTCTGGTTTAAAACGTAATTCCATGTTTGAAGCCCAGGAGAATGAGAGAGGTACAGGGGTAGCAGCAAAGTCTCTCTCAACTATCTCTCTTTCTCTGCTTTTTCCCTTTCTCGTTGGTGGCCTCTCCTAGCGTTATAGGATGAATGAGGTATCCAAGCTCACGCAGTGCTGGGCTGCTTCACGCTGCTCCCCACACCCCTGACGTGCAGGGACTGAGCACCGTTTCTCAAAACCAAACTGGGTGATGGGTGCTTCTTGACACAGGCTCCTGACAAGCAAACTCTGCAGTCAGCTGCTAGTGGGAACTTTCAGGTCTTGTGTCTACTCCTGGACACTTCTGATGGGTTTTGGCTCTTCCTCACTAGCCCATTAGTCATCCAGTAACGCTGCCAGACTAATTGACTCAGTCTTTGGTTCTTCTCTGTGATGGAATCAGCACTCTATAGGTGTGCTCTCTGCAGACATTCCAGTGCCTCCTAGTCACTGCAGATGACTCATGGGGCGGATTACACTGGGCCCTTGTGTGGGGCTGGGAGGGAGAGCAAGGAGCCTTTCCTTTTCTTGCACAGGAAACACTCAATGGTAGTGTGTATCCTGGAGCAGGTTCTTCCAGATCTGGCTGGCTGAGCAGGTATGATGCACTGCCCTAAGGGCCACCGCACAACATTATCTGGAGTTTCTCCTGGTGTGGGTCAGTATCATAATGGCACAATCTGGGCCACAATATTTAGCATTTAAATCATGCATGAAATATTCGCAGAGCTCCACAGGCATTACTTTTATCTTCACAACTCCCCTATGAGGCAGTTAGCTGGGTGGTATTCTCCCTATTTTACAGATAGGGAAACTGAGGCAGAGAGGTTTGCTGTGTTGTGCAGGCTGCACAGCAAGTCAATATTTGGAACACAGGCCACCCAACTGCCAGCAGCCTCAAGTCCTACCTGTTGGCATTGTTGTCTGTTTACATATATATGTTACAAAACTACAACTTTGTCATATGGAGCACGGTTACATCACATGACACCCCAGTTCTGTTTTCAAATTAGGGAGCAGTCGTGCTGTGAAACTCGTAGGTCCCCATTTTGAAAGGTGAGCTTATGTGTGCATCTGGGGAGAACTAGTGATGCCATCTAGTGGTTGGTGAGAGACAATCACCCAATAATTTGAAAACCAATGAGAGTGAAATCCTAGAGGCCCTTTGGTGAAATGGCCCCCAAATGAGATTTTGTTCACCACATATGTTCCTGCTGAACTGGGTACCTGCTGGGTACCTGCTCTTGTGGTTAATCCATCCCGCAGCACCTTTTCCCCCTACACTGTGGCCATATCCCTGAAATAAGTCAAGATTTATTTAGCCATTTATTGACTCTCACTGCAGTATTGGCTTTGTCTCTAATGCAAGAGGCAGGAAAGATAAGTGGAGCCTTTTGGGTTGTGGTAGAGCACAAGGCGCTTGATCTGTGTGCATGCGAACCTCAGAAGCAAGAATCTTCTCTCCAAGTGACAGTCTGAACAATTTGATCAATTGCAGGGCTGATTGCTGCATTAGTGTAGTTGCTAATGGTGTCTATTATACTGTTTCTCCTTGTAAAAGAACGGTCTTGCGGCTAAAGTATAGGAGCTCATTCTGTCACTGACTCACTTTGCAATATTGAAAGTCACTTAACCTCTCCGTTTCTGCAGTTATTACGTGAGGATGACCGTGCTTCCCTTCCTCCCCAGGTGCTGTGAAATTTTAATTCATTAATATTTGTAAAACGATTTAGATCCTTGCCTGGAAGGCATTCTATAATAATAAAATAGTAATATATTGTTTTAGGGCTTGATAGTGGCATGTAGCCAAAACATTGTAGTGGAAGCAATGCAGAAGTGCGCCACCCCCAGTGAGAGCGCAGAGAGGCTATTCAGGAAGAGAGTACAAGCAGCACCATCTCATAGGGTGGCAAAGTCTGCTCCCCCTGGTATGCCAGGTCAGCCATGGCATTGGCTTGGGAGGTAGAAGGCGCAAAGAGTCTGATACTGCAGCTGGGGAAAAGCGCAGTGTATGGAGGGCACTTGAATGGGTTCTCCAGGATTTGTGTGCTGTAGATTCACACCCCGGCTTGTCATGCAGTAACCCTCCCTTGTAGAGAAGCCCTTACACTGGAGGCATGGCTTCAGGGAAGACAGATGTGGGTTTTTGAGCATGGCCACGCCAGCTGCTCTTTGGATTAAGGCACAAGCCAGATGATCTAGAAAGGAAGGGATGGTATGGCTCAGAGTTGGATGTGTGCTTAATGGAAGCATAAAGACAGCAAGCTCGCTTGGTATTTCCCTACTAGCCACTGTAGGGTAACAAAATCACGAATGCACTTCTGAAAGATAAGGGAGCAAGTGCCTTGTGCAACCACAAATTAAAATAAAGTATGTTACCTGGCTATAATACAGCAGCCATGCAAAGCTTTGGTAGAGTATTAAAATCATGTGGGATGCATTTTCAGAACAAGTGTCCTCCCATTGGTATTTTGCTGGTGTCACTGGAGTACAGACACGTACAGCTACATGCCATTTAGACAGCAGATTGAAATTCCAAACTCCTCCGTACACACTGGTGTGCTTCTGTACAGCACTTCAGATTGCTCCTCAATTCCACTGCCCACTTACTGCACTTCAGTTGCATAAGTGGCACATGCCTCATCAGCCTTACATCAGCGCATTCAAATCTGGCCCACAGTCTTGGAGTAAAAGTAGTTTGTTGTGCTGTAAAATAGTCTGTGAAGTGGGAGGATGTTATGACTAGTTTTGCCATGCAGCCACTTAACTTTCTTGTATGATAATCCTGGAAGTTTTACAGTACAGGTCATATTCTGCTCAAGTGTAAATGGTGTTTCATTTGCTTAGACCAGAACTGAATTTTACCCAGTTTTGGTGCAGTCACTTTATCTTGTAGGAGGAAGACAAATGTCTCTGTGTGATTGATTTACTCCTATAATGAAAATGCTGCATGTCATTTCATTTCATTAATACAGTAGACTCTCTATTATCCAGGATGACAGGGAAAAAAATAATTCTGGTTAATAAAATCCTGGATAATCACCATCCATAGGAAATATGGGAGAGGGGGTTGGTTCACCAGGCACCCTGCACAGGGGGAGGGGGTGTTGGTTCACTGGCTGCCCTGTGCCCTGGTGGGTTGTTTTTTTTGTGTGTGTGTGTGCTTGGGGCAGCAACAAAGCCAGAGCCGGCCCTGCGAGTTACGCATATTTTTTTTTTTTTTTTTGACATCCTGGTTAATCCACTTTCTGGTTAACCCAGTCCTGGATAATCGAGAGTCTACTGTATGATGAAGAGGGGTGTGGTTTTATATTAATACATCCTTCTTACAAATGTAAGCTACCACCTACTGTGACTGGTCTGTATCATGCATGGATGCTCAAAAAATAAGCATCCATGTCGTATGTAGACATGGTGACATCCAGAAGGTCACTCAGAGTGTATGTTGACAGATGTGCCCAGATTCACACACCCATCTCATACACATACAACCTCACAGACACAAGCTGATAACTACAGATGCATATGTGTCTGCATCCCATGGCTGTGTGTAGTTGCATTACAAATACACAGATACTCTAAACTTTCTTTTAGCTGCAATTAAATATATGGTCCCGTACACATTTTCCTTTGCAAATTTACTTACATACTTTGTACATTGGCATGCATGCTTGTACAACACAACCACTCTGTTGCAAATACTGAGTTTTTATGATCAGCAAATAACTTTATTTTCTGTGACTTAGGACATGCTAATATGAAAAGATATTTTATCACGGACTAAGAGTCCCACTCACAGCCCTGTGGTTTCCCCACTGAGAGAGAGATGGATTAACACAGATTGGGTGTGAGAGACCACAGTATATCCCCTCCCACACGCAACCATGGGGGGATACCTGTCAGTCTAGAAGAGAATGCGGCCATAGAACACGGTGTGGTTGACCCACTACGCTCAGCAAGTTGCAGTCCCTTGTGAGGTGAGAGGGAAACCCTCCCACAGGCTAACAATACCCGAGAGGTCTTTTGAAAGTGCAGTCAACAGGAAACCAAGTGTTGTTCAAAGTTATTCTGTCTTTCTCTCTCTTCCTCTTCAGCTCTTGCTTGATTTATCATCTCTTCCCACCCAGCCACTCACTTCTATTGATTAATGACAGACTGAGCTGTTGATGATGCAGGAAAGTTTACTGATTGGCTGAATAATATATGATATAAACCCTTCTCTCTCTCTCTCTCTCTCTCTCTCTCTCTCTCTCTCTCTCTCTTTTTGTTTGCAGAGGGCTGATGGGACTTGTAACACAAACTTCAAAACAACGAAGACACGGGAGCAAGTTTTCCAGGTTTTTATGGAATTCATTGAGGGCAGCACAACTACTCTGGTGAGTCTTGAGTGGTACTAGTCTCTGGTTCATTCAGACCCTTTTGTGACATGTGACCAGAAATGTCCAAAGAAGAAAATCCAGAGGGTGGGAGTGGTGAAGGAGTAGGTTCTGGATAGGGATTGGCAGATCATCATCCATTGGGGATTGTGATTTGGTTGTGGCTGTGTTTTTTTTCACTGCAGACACCTTGAATTAGCAAAAAGTGAGACAAGCTAACATGTGGTTTGCCCTTTGCCTCAAAGTGCAGTGGCTGCCTCCTGATGTGTCATGACTCTGGCTTTGGTGTTGAACACATGGCGGCGTGTTAACAAGAAAACTTGTGAATCACAAGTTTAATCTAGTGAAGACAAAGCCAGGAAGTAGGAGCAGGAGGGAGATTGGTCATGCATTGTGCTGCTGAAACTTTGCTTGAAAAGCAATTTCTGTACTCCCATGCCCTGGTCTTTGAATGGATAATATTAACTCCTTCCCTGCTGGCCTGTGTTGTGGCCTCCATGGGCAGGATATAACATGTCTCACGCCCTCAAAGGCTGCTGTGTCATTCCACTGTGTCACACACAGGACATCTCAGTGGAACATCAGCACTTCAAAGACAATGTACCAGGTAACAGGGTAGCATTTGAGGAGCATTTCCTCCTCCCCCATCTTATCAAAAGTGTTGGGTAGTGGGAAAACAGTTTGACAGGCCCCAAATTTGGCCCACATTCTCCCTCTCCTAACAAAATAGATTTCTCATTGTGGGGGGAGAGGGATTTTCAGAACATGGCTGTTCCTCTGAAATGAGGGATACTGAAGCCTTAAGATCCTGGTTCTACAGCCAGGTGACACACCACTGCCTCCAGAGCCAGAAGGCAAGTTTGTTGCGATGCGTGAAGCCAGTGCACATAAGCCCTTGCCTCATGTCACCCTACTGTGTTGGTTTGAGAACAAGCAGGTTACTGAAGAACAGTTTTTAGAACAGGTTTTTGGCTATATGAGCCTAAAGGGTGTGTCCTAGAATGAAGAACATCTCCTCATTAGAACCACCATTATAAGTCAAGTATCCCCCTTTCCTGCCTACAGACTGGTTCAGGCATTGCAAACCCGTGAGCCTTTGTAGGGGCTTGTATTGAGTGACAGCCTTGTGGCAAATCTATCCCTGGTGTAACACCCATTGATATCCATGAAATTGCACCAGAGATTGATTTCACTCCCTCTTATTGTTTGTTTTCCCTCTCCAAAGTGACCTTAAAATGTGCATGGATTTTTCCCCCCCCCTTTTAGAAAAAATACCTCAGGCGTCTGCATGATATCCGCCTCATCCTCGAATCCTCAGACTTCTTTAAACGACATGAGGTGAGCTGTGGGTGAGCGCGTAGGGGCGGGGGCAGCGCTGCCTGTGTGGGGACTCCTTGCTGCCTCAGCTTCCCATTCAGATAGTCTTTTAGACTAGCTTGGAGAGAGAGGGGCTTGAGGAGAGTACTGCAGGGCAGAGAACTAATACGTGTTAACATCACATGAGCCACCAAGTCTCCTTCCCAAGAGTAGAGAACATTGTTCCATCTGAGAGGTGACAAGTCCTCCAATCCCAGCCTTCCCCAGCAGAAGAGCGCTGTAAGGAATGGTTTGCTAGTAGCTTCTCACAGCTACTCCACTCCTGGTTGGTTACCCAAGGAGTCGGACTAGGGGGTGCTTGTGCTGTGAGGTCTCTCATTTGGTCGGTGGCAGAACCTGATTCTGATTTCAGACTAACAACTTCAGTGGAGTTCCTCCTGATTTACACCAGTGTAAGTAAGTTCCCTAATTACCCTTAGCAGGCACGGTTGTAGAGAAGATCATGTCACTGGTGACTACACAG
Organism: Dermatemys mawii; assembly: GCA_007922305.1. NCBI lineage: Eukaryota > Metazoa > Chordata > Testudines > Dermatemydidae > Dermatemys > Dermatemys mawii. The sequence continues at coordinate 43,380,680 of ML677332.1, read as the reverse complement.
CATTATTGGTGTACTTACTACACTTCAAGCTAAGAAATTTATGGGTATGCTGGGTTGAGCCAGATCTAGGAACTTCATGGCATGATGTTAGGTGTGAGGCTGTTATCTGTGGTCACTCTGACTGGCGCGACGGTCCTTAGCAGACTGTGTGTGTGTTTGTTTGAAGCTTTGAGATCTGGCCATTTATTTTACACTGTTGGCACTAATTCCCCCTCAGCTGCTGGCAGGTTTTTTGTTAATCAGTAATTGGTTTGTGCCATGATCTCTTTCCAGGCATCTTGTCCCCACCCACAGAACCTAGCTATATTGTCAGTGAGCTAAAGATTCACCTCTGTTCTCTCTCTGCTGGAGTCCTGTCCCTCAGTGCCCCTAGATCAGTGCAGTCAACTTACAATGCGCAGCCGGCACACTGCTTGTCACTGTATATAGGCTTTGCAGCTCAGCAGTCCTCATTTGTCTGTACAGGTATAGCTGCTGGGGCCTTGCTCATGGCAGGAAGGTGGGAGGGTCAGGGAGACATTAACACCACCTGTGCGTATCCTCACAAATTTCTTCCCTGCAGGTCATTGGAAGTTCACTACTCTTTGTGCACGATGACAGCGGACATGCCAATGTATGGCTGATTGATTTTGGAAAGACCACACTTCTCCCTGAGGGGCAGACCTTGGACCACAGGATCCCATGGCAGGAAGGCAACCGGGAGGATGGGTACCTGCTGGGATTGGACAATTTGATTAGTATCCTAGACAGCATCACTGAAAGTTGAGAAGAGACTCGCACAAACTCATGGGGCTGCTTTGTAACCTTCCACTCTACTGGGATCTCTCCATTAGAGGGAAACTCCTTTAACTCTCTCCAAACTCCTGGGGTTGCTGCAGTGCAAATGGAGCTGCTTTCAGAGCCAGACTGTTCATGATCAAAGTGACTGCATTGGCCTTCCATGAACCAGAGTGACTCAGGATTGGTCGTTAGTGAATCAGATTAACTCCGGATTGGTCCTCAGTGAATCAGGGTCTCTAAACTCAGGAACCAAACCAGCATAAATCCAGGAGGTTTGTACAGTAAATCAGAGTGACTGTGATTTCAGGTGACTCAAAATTACTCTAGATTACCCTTTAGTGAACTAGAATAAATGGCAGATTGCTGGAGATTATGGAGAGGGTTGAGCAGAATTCCCCATTGGATAGCATTAATTTGAAAACAGCCAGAATGTTGCTCCCTAACCCCACGTCACTAGGTTGCCATTTATGTTATAGATTAGGCAAGGCCAGCCTCAGCTGTTGTATTACAAGAGTGTGCAAGATGGGAACTCCTCCAGGAATGAGGCCCAGAAAACGTGGGGAAAAGGATGTTTATAGTTCTTGGCAGTGATTGATTTAGTGTCTGCAAGGGACAGCTGCTATTGACCTTTTCTCTGACTCCCTGCCCTGGTCTATCCTCTTTTCTATCTAAGGGCACTCTTAACTATTTTCTGGTAGTTCCTAATGAGGTCACAGATAGCCTGTTAGGTAAATAGCACCAGGTTGTTTCTGGCACCATGTGACTTTCAAACTGTGTAAGTATAACCGGGTCCCTGCAGGGCCCTCCTGGCTCTTGCCCCCTGCTTGACTCAGAAAGTCACTCAGAGTCCTTGTTTGCAGTGCTCACCTGGTGCTTTATTTTCCAAGAAGTGCTCCCACCACCTTTACAGCACAGTCTCTACAGTTCCTTTTTGCTTGTCTCCCAGGAGAAGAGAAGGGCAAGCTATTCCTCCCTACTTTTCCTCAGAGCAGCTTCCCCTCTTCCTAGCTCCTTCCCTGGCTTCCTTCTCCTGGGGCTTTTATCCAGCTCCAGCCTGAAGAGGCAGCAGCTGTTCCTGCTTCACTGGTCAGGGCCAGGTGGCCTCCCCAGCTCCAATTTACCTTTCTTACTTGGAGTGACAGAGGGTTAGCTAAGCAGTTTTTCTGCTAGCGCCCTGTCACAGTATGATATTGGAGAGGCTGGTGAAGTGGTGATGCTGGCTCTTGCAGCTGGACAGCCTTTGTGAAGATCAGCGGCATCTCTCTTTAGCATGTGGGTTGGGGGACAACGTTTATTTTTCAAGGGCTTAATTATTTTAGAGAAAAAAACAAATCCATCTAAATACTAGCAAGCCAGTTCTGAACGTGCCATTTTACACCAAGGCTTAGACTCACCATCTTTCTGCTTGTGAGTCAGATTTCCTGGTGGTGCCATGTTCGTTCTTTTGCCACACTGAAAGAGTTAGGGCATAGGCTGAGTGGATCAGAAAGGAATTGTATCCCCATCGATGGCATTACACTGTTGGCTACATCTATTTTGGGCATTCTTCTTTGGAAGCATGAGGTATTCACCACTTTTTAAAGCGAGGTATTACATTAGCTAAACTAGAGGTCTGATTGCTGTACCATATCCCCTGATTAGGGCCTCTAGGTGCTACCACAATACAAATTAATATTTCTGTGCTCATCCTATATCCAGATATCTGACAGTGCAGTTTCCAAGTTGGAGCCATCCGCCATGTAACAAGACCATGCAGTCATTACAATCACTTGCTTTTAGAAGTTAAAAGGTGTTAAAGCAACATCAGTTGCTCAGAAATCACTCTCTTTTGCCAGTACAACCATAGTCAAAAGAAACTTCAGAAACTTTGGAATAACTGAAAGTATTTCCTTGCTTCTGTCGGGAATCACTACACCAACGATCACTGCAAATGAGGTAAATGGGACTGTACAATTTTTGTTTGGAGCTAAATATACATGATGTAGTGGTTGTATTAAGGCTTGAAGAACTTAGGATAACTTATAAAGGAAGCCACTTTAATTGAGCTGCAGCTACTGTAAATGAACCAATCTTAATAATCTCAGTTATTTTTCATCTATGTTAAAGAAAGCATTGATGTTAATAGTGCTGACCATGCCAGTAGTGACCTAGAAGATCAGTTATACAGGGTACTACTGGGGAAGCAATAGAAATAGAGCAGTGTGAATATTTTACACCAAAACTAAAATTGCTCCAAATCTGAAATTTGTTCTTATATTTTGTTGAAAATTCAAAATTTTCCCTGTGTGTGTGAATCTTTTGGGATTTATATTCAGTGAAAATGGTCCTGTTTTTGAGCTGAAAAAGGTACAAGTTTGCTTAAAATAGGGTATGACTTACAGAAAATGTAGGTCCCTTTTCAAGCGAATGCAGTCTTTGGTAGAAAGCATGCATGGTTTTATTCCAAATGCCCCTAGGTTGTGAAATATTCTAAGACAGCAAAATGACCTGCAGTGAAATTTGCCAAAAATATGGTGAAAATATTTTCCTGCTTTCCCATATCCCTAATAAAAACAACGCTGCTTGCAGTGATTCAACTCTGCTTGCAGTGATTCAATGGGTAATAGACGAGGAAACACAAATTGTTCTTTACAGCTTGAATCTGAGTTCTTACAGGGGATAATTCGATGAGAAAACCCCTCACCTTCATTATGGGATTGTTACTTTAGGCAGTCCTGTCAGGGACAAAAATAATAAAATCACAGAAGTTAGAGATGTTCATGCAGCAATTCTCTCTGCAAGTGCAAAATTATTACTTAAGGTTCATTTAAGAAGACTTTGTCCTGTCTAGTTTTAATTGGCAGTGGGAGTTAAATTTCTTTCTGCACCCATGCAACCTCATGCTCTAAGGAAAAATTGGTGGTGAATTTCCTTTGAGCAGAATTTAGAAACCAAGATCTATCTAGGACTCGTGTCAAATCCATTTAGTTCTGCAGTTCCAAATGGAAGTTGGAGGCAACATGGAAGCAATGGCTCCAAAAACAGCAGTGCTATCATTTGAAAAAGTATTTTGCAGTAGACAATCTCAGGGGAAAGTGGTCTGTCATGGAAAGGGATCCGTTCCTGTGTACTTGTTGGAGAGGACAGCAGAAAGAAAAGCTTTATTACGAGAGACATCGAGCTGTGAAACTCGGTCCATTTCAAAATGACAATTATAGCAAAGTTGTTTTGAAGTGGCTTTTTGGCCTATATCAGAACTAGTTTGGAAGAAGCTACAGTCCTCCTTGCTGGTAGTCAGCTGTGGAGTCAGTTATATGAAAGAAGAAAGAGGAGGGAGTTTTTTATAGCAGTTAGAACATGGAACTGGGAGCCAGGACTCCGAGACAATTTCCTGTCTCTGCCACTGACTTGCTCTGTGGTCATGGGCAAACTTCCTATGCCTCAGTTTTCCCATCTGTAAAATGGGAACAATAATACTTACCTACCTCACAGGGATGTTGTGAGGCTTCATTAATTATTGTTCATAGGGTGCTTTGAGATCCTTGGAGGAAAGATGCAGTATAGAGAAATGCAAAGAAACAGTTCAACTGAATTAAAAACAACCAATTTTTGTCCATCCATGAAGGATGCAAATTCAGATGAAACTCAGCCCAAGAAGTACAAATTGAAATTCCTTTTATAATGTTATACAGAGGGAAGGAGTCACTTTGGGTCTGATCCAATTCCTGTTGAAGTAAATGGAAAGACTTCACTGGGAGTTGCACTAAACCCTTAAACAATTCAGAGGGCCCTTGTTTATTTTTGTATTATTATTATTACTGTTTGTTATTATCAAGATACTGAGAGCTAATGGCCTGTATCCTCTACAGTGCATCCTGTTCTGAACACTACAATGCAATTATGACCAAGGTCATTTTTGACATTCTGACTGTATCGTTTGAGTACTACTTATTCCAAGGTGTGTATGTTACCAAATAAATGAGTTTGCAGGGGAAAAAAGCCATCCAACATGGTTTGATACTTGAAGTGTGATTTCTTTTTCTCTCCTCCACAGAGAAACCCTGCAGGAGATTATTTCTCCAAGTGTTTCTGTTGGACTTCTTTGAAGTTCCTGTAAGCAAATGTTTGGTAGCTGTGCTGATGGATGGGTAAATGTTTTATATTGGCTTTGCAGGGCAACAGCACACCACAGCTTGCATTTTGTTCTCATTGTTGCCCTTTACATATTTTAAGAACTGCGTTTGATGTGGGAGTTCTAAGAGTGCGTCCCAATACTGAAGACATATTGATATAAGGGGACTTGAGCCCTGATGATTAGGAGAGAAACCAGAACAAACACTTAATAATCTGGTCACATCATGTGCTGTCATTTTGAATTTACGTCCACTCAAACTGAGCTCAGTCTAGAAAATGTTCAATCTCTTGCAGTGGAAGGTTTCTTGGGAGGAACTGGGAAGTGTGTGACGAAGGAATCCTACTGTCTCCCAAGAGAAAGTCTTGTCTGTCAATGGTTTTCCCCAATGAATGATTTTTATCAACTTTTGGAAGGGGCACTGAATCACCGGTGTCTGCTCCAACAATCCTCTTGCCTCTGGAAGGGGGTAGGCTGGAAACACGGAAACAGCATCCTCAGAGACTCCTACTATTTTGGAATGAGCATAAGGGGTGGGACTGGACCCGGTTGCCAGCTCTCTCGCTGAGTTTCCTGCTGTGTATGTAGACCCTGGTGGCATAGGGGACATACCACTTCCAGTGTACCTTGTTTTTACTGGTGAAGCCCAAGGAGTTACAAATAGAGGAAAGAGAGCATTGAAATTCTGCATGGTGGGAACCAGCACAGCTTTGTACTTCCAGGGAGACTACTGTAGTCAGTTGGCCAGCTCTTGCTACCACAAAACAGGAGCACAGGCAAACTCATTGCAGGTGGGAGCAGCAGCAATTCAGGATATCCTGGTGACTGTCCCCGGTGAACTAGCTGAGGTTGGCTCAAGATTGTGCCTGTTGCTTCACTAGCTCCTAGAGGCTGGACTCCAGGCTGTCTGTTACGCACTGATAAGACACTCATGGACGATGCGGGAGAAGATCCTGCCCTGCTCAGGGCCAAGGATCCCAGGGCCAGATTTTAAAAAGCACGTAGGCACCTGAAGATGTAGCTAGGCACCCAGTGGGATTTCCAAAAGCACATAGGTGCCTGACGCCCATGGGTCTTAGGCATCCAACCTGCCTGTGTCTTTAGGTGTTTAGGTACCTTTACAAATCTGCCACCAAGTCATGTTGAATACAAAGGCCCATTTGAACTGGATCCCTCTGCCTGTCAGAGACAGACTGGAGCTATTCCTAATTCCACACCGAACTTGATGGCTCCTGCAGGGATATAGGTGCAGGCCCATTAAAATCTCTGCCTCAGTGTCCTAAAAACCAATGATTCTCAGCAATTGAGATGCTCTCTCCACACTCAGAGCAGCTGCTAACTCTAGGTGCTACCAGTGCTCTGTCCTTTGAACCACCTGGTTCCTGGGCTGGCAATGTTTTGCAGAGACCTAGTTCTCTCCCCTGTATCCAGATGTTAATTTTAACACAGAGGAGAACAAATAGACACTGTTAGCATCTCTTTATTTTTGTATTGCAAATATAGAAGTACACATTTATCTGGCTTGAAATTGCATAGAAGCAGAATTGGTATCTACTTATTTACAGTGACCCAGAGGGTAGGTCAGCGCGGTGCTGCCATAAGCAGTGGTAACAACAAATCAAAAGCAATTCATTTAACTAGAGAAGTTGGACAAGGCTCTAGGGTCTCAACATGTATGTCTGCAGTGCAGTTAACCAGGCTGGCCTGGCTCGGCTGGAGGGCTGTAAAATGGCGGTGTAGATGTTTGGGCCTCGGGCTGGAGACCCACCCTCCCACCCTGCAAGGTTCCAGAGCCTGAACATCTCTACTGCAATTTTGCAGCCCCAGAGCCTGAGCCCCAAATCAGCTGACACAGGCCAGCCATGGCATTTAATTGCAGTGTAGAGCTACCCAATGGTATTGTCCCTCAGAAGCATGGGATTTGTGTTTTTCTAAACTAGGGTAGGAAGGGTTAAACAGGCTGGGATGACAGAGGCAGGCCAGGTTCACAAGGCAAACCCTTGCTAGCAGACCTATGGCAGTCAGGGCTGTGATTGACATTGCCTTGCTGGCAAAAATGCTTAGTGTAGAAGCTGTTATACTGATATATCTGCCCTTTTGGCAGTATGGTGTACTTTGTGTGCATGTGTGTGTGCAAGAAAAGCTGTAATGGCAAAAGCTGCATCCGTACAAGGAGTGCACTGTTAGATATTCAGGCCTGTCGGTAAAGGCCTATACTTTAAGAATGTAGGTGTATTCTTATCACTTAGCTAGTTATAGAGGTACAAACCAAGAATCAAAATCACAGTCTGCCTGTTTATAGGTCTTCTCTCACTAAGACAGTCTAAGGCCGTGTTAGGCTAAGATCTTTGGCTCCGAACAGCAGAGGCAGCCATAAACTGGAAAGTGTATGGTCACATCCTTGCATTTCAGACTAGTCACATTGAAATAAGGTGCTGTTAGGCATTATCAGGACAGGATTGTATTCCTGTCACCGCCAGAGAAAGGGAAGCTCCTAGAAGATGTAAAAGGAAATTTAAGTTTGATAGAATTCTGTCTGGCAAGAGCTCCCTTATCAATAGCTGGGGTGTGAAATCCTCATTTCTTTGTTGTTCTATCACTAGTCCCCATTTCCCTGTTGTCTGTCTGTATAATCTCTAGTTCTGTGATTGTTTGTCTGCTGTTCACTTAATTTTGCTGGGTGCAAACTAATTAAGGTGCTGGGATATAATTGGTTAGATAATCATGTTACAATATGTTAGAACTGGTTAGTTAAATTTCGGTAAAATTATTCGTTATGGTATAGCTAAACAGAACTCAGGTTTTTCTATATAGTTTGCAGTCAATCAGGAAGCAAGGGGAGAATGGGAACAGGGAAGGGGGTGGGAAATTGGAATCATATTATGCTAAAAGGGGGAATGGAATGGGAACAGGGACACAGTGTCAGAGCTGGGAAGGGGGACACTGAGGAAGGAAACTGGAATCATGGTTGCTGGAAGTTCACTTCAATAAAAATTGTTTGCACCTTCGGACTTTGGGTAGTATTGCTCTCTGTTCACCCGAGAAGGACTGGGGAAGTAAGTGGGTGAAGGAATAAGCCCCTAACATACACTTGTAGAATAGTGTAGCTATACCAGCAAAAGTGCTCCTTGTGTAGATCTGGCCCAAAATGGAGGACTAAAGAGAATGGAACCAACCTTAAGAAAGCTTTATGATAGCAGGGCCAGGGAGGGCATTTTCAGTCAATGGTATTTTAAATTGTGCCTATTTGTATGTCAGAAGAAGATGCGAACTAGCTGGGGCAGGCACACAGGGACTTGAGGAAAGTGGATATAATAGGTGGTATTAGAGGGAAGCAGAGAAAGGCAGAAAGTAAATTCCAAAAAGAAAGACAAGCTAGACTTCCGATTTATTTGGTTTCTCTGTGTTACAGTTTCCTCTCTAAACTGTAACACAATGGGGTTTTAAAAAGCAACATAAATCATCAGTCAAAGCAAATAGGTGTAAGATTGAAACCTCATGAGCAAGAAAGCAGTCCTGATTTCAAGACAGTATTATATGCTTGCAGTATGAAGTCATTGTAAGCACTAATATAGTAGGGGAGGGGAGCTATAAATTTCCTCCTCCAGACCACAACTGCTAATGTAACGTCTCCTTTGTGCCAGCCACGACTCAGGACATCTTTACTGTCCTCAGCCATCATCTGACTCCCAGGCAATGGAAAATTGCCCATTAACTTCAAGGAAGGCTGAGTGGGGCCCTTAGGACTATGCCAGAAGAGAGTATTTATACACACCCATTTATTTAAAAAAATATTTTGGTGGTTTACACTAAGTTATTAAAGTGCAAAGCTAAATGCAAAGATTAAAAGACCCATCAAGCTGAGCAGGGTTTTTCTACAACATTCCCATGGGTGGCTGACATGCCAGTGTTTGAAGACTGTGTGGGAGGGTCCCCTTTTCACGCACTTCCTCTGCCAGAACCAAATCCTCTGGGGCTTTAGCTACCATGCTAATGTAGCCTGATGCTGACAACATTGGTTCATTCACTGGCTATTGACTGAGAGGGTTTTAAATAAATAAAGGCAATTAAAAATCTGCTACCTGTAATCCTCTAATTTGGGCATTCTGAGTGTATCCGGCTGGAGCTTCTCCCAGTATGTTAGGCCCTCAGGACTGTGGCATGTGCAACTGGTATGGTTAATTGTGCCTAGAGTAATAAGATTTTTGGATTGGACAGATGATGTCATAATAGGGGAATTATTAACAGCTCTCCTCTAGTATAGTCAGTATTAGTGAGTGAGACTTTCCAAAGCAGCTAAGTGAATTAGGCCTATTGAACTTCAATAGGACTGGTGCTCTTAACTGCTTTTGAATCGCCCCCAACCCCATTATTGAGGGTAACTGTTCCATCGATGCAGTACTATGTTCTATCCTGTTCCTGGAAGGCTCCAACTAGAGTCAACTATGCATAAGTAAGTGGCTTTTATCCAAGGGGGAGGGGACAGAGCTTGGTTCTTTTCCTAGAAGAACTTGATAATGTTACATTTAGACAACGGCACCTACATGCTGGGGTGGGGGCGGGGGTGAGGACTGAGAAACACTGCTAGTGATAGTGTCCCATTCTCAGCCTTAACCCACCTCACTGCCTAACCTGTTTTCCAATTGCTGTCTTGCTTTCTAAATTTGGGAATCAATGCAGTGTGTCCGAAGGGGAACGGCACTAGTGCACACAGGCACTCCACAGCATTCTTAGCTCATTTCTGATCCTCGCTGTCACATCATTAAAAGTCATTCATTTTAGAGGATTCTGGGGTGGAGGTAGACCATGTGTATGTCTCCTGCAGTTGTCACCACTGCGGAATGAAGCAGAACTGCCATAGTCATTTTTGCAGTCTAGTGCATAGACAATTTGGTACTAGGAAAAGGTCCAGCAAGGGCAGAGTGTGTTACTTCCCACCCCACTCACTCCCCCTTCCCCCAGCTCTGTTTTCTACACATCACCTTCTCCTTGATATGTTCCACCCATCCCACCAGAATAATGGAGGGCAGTGGCATCTGACAGTGGTTAGGCATCGCTGGCACATTAAAGTGGGATTAGAACCAGCAAGTAAAGATCTTCATGTACCTGAATCACAACACTGTGGGCAATGGCTTCCCTGAGCAACCTCCACGGCAGCTGACTTAAAGCTTAAGAAACTGCACTGCAACAGGTTTTGACCCCTCCCAATTGTGAGAAACATGCAGCAGCAGCAGAGAGCGAGTCACTACTATGAGTACCAACCGTTTAAGAGCTTTTGATCATGTATTTCTGGGGAAAAAGCCACTCGTGAGTGAGCCATGGGAGTAAGAATGTCACCGGAAATAGGACCGAGTTGAATGCAGTGCGGAGGCACGCTACGGAGTAGAAATGGGACGGGGATGGGAGAATCAAGGCTTAGAGGTTCAGGCCGGTTGTGACAGAGCGGTAGTTACTCCTCATTGGCATACACCAGAGGTGACCATGTAGAGCTAGAAGCGAGGCAGAAGACATGCTTAGCCTCTGGGAGGAGGAAGAATTGCTCACCAGTGCCTCCTGCTAGTCCGTTAAGGATCTGCACTGAGGAGATCCAAGGATAGACACTGTCCATTGCTCCCCACCTGGAAGGGTGATAGCCAGGAAGCAGGGTCTCAGAGCTGGGCGTGGAAGGTGGATAAATGATGAGGCGCACAGAGCTCTGAGAGGAAGACCACAGCGGAAGGGGGCAAGGGAGGAAAAAGTTCCACTAAAAAGCAATAATGGTTATTAAATCATTTCATTTCCACCCCATCCTTCCTGGAACAACCCCACACATCTGGGAGCTACCTGTATCCTTCCATCCATTTACCTCACACCAAGGATCATAACGAGGTATTATTTTTGGCCATCACGATCTATAATTCCATTACCTGGATTTGGTTTTCTCCATGCAAGCTCCATTGGCAGCAGTAGACCTGTCACCACCAAAGGGGCTGAGAACTGATGGTGTTTGAAACTATCCATTCTATAGCCAGTGGTCCTGAAAAGTAGAAGCTATGGAACAAAACTGTAAGTCACTGACTGACCTTAGCCCCGAGTTGGAGACACCCAGCACTTGTTGCTGGTGTGAAATGGAATGCAACTATGTCAGCTGTGTGCTTCTCCGCACCGCACATGAACTGTTGCTACAGAGGAAATGGAATCTGTGCTTAGTTAACCCTCTCTTTTGAGGAGACTTGTTATGCCAAATTATATGCCTATATGAATGTAGCAGCCACTCTTCACTCAGGAAACATAGGTGAGGTGTAAGGCAGATATCTCAGTGTATTCACACTTTGGTTTCCTGTTTGAAGGGAACAGCTACTTTATGAAACTTATGTGTATCCTTGGGGCTCTCCTTTCACACTAAACATAAAAATGGTGACTGAAGGAGCTGCACTTCTGACAGACTTTACAAACCAATAGTTTCAGGGCATTCTTTCCATCCTTCCTCCACACAACTAGCTCTCCCCTGTTACCTGAATGTTGGCAGCTGGGAATTCAGAACTGGCACCAGGGCAAAGCACTTCAGAGATGTTTTGGGGCATATAACCAGTGCTGTCTTTACCATTTCAGTCTCTTGGTTTGGTAGGATCTAACCAGTAAATATCAGATTAACTGCAAACTACAGGAGGAAGCCTTTTAAATAACTCTTTTTCCAGAACAGGGACCTGCCTTCTTAACTGACAGGTCTATACTATTAAGAGGTCAAGAAAAAAACATATTCTGCTGTAAGCGCTCCCCAGAGAAACAGGTGCAAACAAGCTGTTTGGCTGAAGTATCCAATCCTGTTTTATGAAGAGGCATTTTAAGATTTATGTTCAAATAAAACACTTCTTGGTGATTTCCTTTCAAGATGTACGCCTTGTCTTAGTTAAGTCCACTTCAGAGGAGTTTCTATATTATGTCTTTAAAATAAACAACATCAAGAACCCAGCCTTCTACCGTAATGGCCCTAAATCTTCAGTTTATAGCAGTGGTGCCACTGTAATATGGGCTATTACTGCTGAATACTAGTGTCCTTTTAAAACTAAAGTTCATCCCAGGTAAAGTCCATTAAAAGAAAGGAAAAGTCCAGTTCTCACTACGTAGTACAGCTGAGTATTGATTAGAACTTTCCCCAAAACTCCAGGGTCAGGAACTGTGAGGTAAGTTAGCCCCTGAGGTAAGCAGCAAGTTTTCTTCGCCAGTCAAAGGGATGCAATCAACTCCATTAATTATTTTTTTAAATACATAATTTGTTTTCATGTTTTTAAAAACATGCTCTCAGAGGAGCCTGAAATAATATTTTCCCCTCCCACTTCTTCTGTTTTTCTCAGTTTCCGCACTGATTTCAATTTAACGTTCCTCTGGTATTTCTGCTGATAAAGCAAGTACAAACGTGGCTGTATTTGGTTACCTCCCTGTCAGTGCACCAGCATCACTGGAATGTGCAAAGCTCTGGGGAACACAATGGCCTTTATAAGTTTGCTGCTGCCGCCACAGCACATGATTTTTGGTATGTTAGATCAAAAGAGTGGTTATGTTGTTTGTCATCTCCATCCAACTGTAACAATTGGATGGTAGGTTCTTTTATTTTTTTTTCACCTGAGCAGATTGCGAGTGATTCCTTTCATGAGCCACTGGACTCTGAGTCAGTGCCACAATACCATTGTTATTTATATCCTGCAGCACTGGCTCAATAGGTAGGAACACTCGATGGAGTGAAGTAGCAAATGCAATTTTCCTCATTTGATTGGGAATCCAGTGTGTTGGAGGATGCGGCAGGACACTTCTGATGTTAAAACATTAGCCATCTGAAAGATTCTGAAAGTTGAATGGAGGAAATAAGAGAGCAAAGGAGAAGTTTCAGTCTGCCCTTTCAGATACACAAACGCCCAGTGTGAGGTCCTGACCTTTGGAAGAACATCTCCTGTTATACAGGTGTAACACTCAGGTCGTCTGACAAGGAGAGGCCAGAGTCCCTCTCTCTTGATGTTTTCTCTGGCTTACAAAAAGGCTTCCCATCCCTGTGCAGACTGGTACTCCTCAGCACACCTGCTCTACGCACTGCCAAAGCTGAAGGCCGATCAGTGACATAGTAGAGATCATCATATGCATAATTCACATTGCCGCAGGGGAAAGTCTGGAGCTTCACCAGTTCTATCCCACCGATACTCCTGTGAGGACAGTGGCGTCTGCTTGGAGAGGCTGGAGATGCCCGTGAACTAGGGGAGGAGCTGCAGTTCCCATCAAAACCTGAATCTTCTCGCTCTGTGGTTGCTTTGAGCTCGGCGTTGGGACAGGAGCGGCAGATATTCTCCATCACCCAGGATCCATAGGTTGGGTTCCAAAGGTTTTTGGTTTTGTGTGGTCTGTGTGCCGGCTGACTGCTTGATTCCAGCCTCTGGTTCGAGGTCTGTTGGAACCATGACCCGCTGCTGGAATCAGTGAGGCACGGTAGGCTAGGACCTCTGCCTGTCCAATTGCCGAGGTTCTCTACCAGCAGCTCCTGTGGACATTGTCCAGCTTTATGCCCTGCTTGATGGGTTTCTAATGTTATGGGAGCCAGCTGAGGTGTGAGGGATGGGTTCACCAGGAGAGGGATCATCCCACTGGAACTTTTTGGGCACATCACTGAGCTCCCCTCATCCTCTGATGCTGGTCCACACTCCATGGGAAGTTCTGTGTTGATCACGTCAGGGTCCTGAAACAAAGGATTCAGTTATCGCACTACATTCTGAGCATGCCCAGCTGTGACTTTTCCACATACAGTGGGACCCCGCAATACCGTGACGATCGGGATCCAAAAAAAATCGATCGCGATAATGGTGGAATCGCTATATTGCAGGGTTCCGCTGCATCAAAACAGCGGCCACTGCTGACATCAGGAGCCAGCTGTGCACCGTGCTGTAAGCGGATTTGCGCTATAGCGGGGCGCGGTATTCTGGGGTCCCACTGAACTTTTTCAGGGAAGTGTTCAGAAAAGTGAGATAATGGTAGCAGTGGTTAGTGCCAACTGTGTGTAGAGCAGCCATGCACTGTGCAAGCTGCCATGCACCATTTTGACGGTGCACTTCGCTTATTATTTGCCAAAACTTATTTCATTTTAGGGTTTCTTTTGAACACAGGCTGCCATTTTGTGATGCGTTATTGATATTAATGACTAGGCAGAGATCACCAACATCTAATAATTTCCTCTTGCATCTTAAGGTAGGCTTGGATCCAGATCTCCAGCAGCAAAAGGCTAGCAGCATATCAACCCCTTGTGCCCTCTCACTCCCCCACCCCCCGACTCTTCCATGCAAGTTCAGCTGTGACTTTCAAGGAAGTTTGAGAAAAACTTGTTAAAGAGTGAAGAAAGGGCCTAAGAAGTTGTGATGGGCTCTGGAAACCTTTCCATCAAAAATCAAAGACTCTTCACTACTGAGTGAGTTGAGAGGTGGAAGCAGACAGGAAGGGTTTGTATGCATGCTGATGGGATGGGATGAGAGAGATGTACAGAAGCACAAATAAAAATACTAGCTGAAATACAGGCTAAGCACAAAGGGAATTGGGAAAGTAGTTAGCCAATGAGAACAATCCATTCCCTCTGTTTTGGGTGATAATGTTTGTATCATAGAATTGTCTGGATGCCATAAACAAGTCAAAACTTAAATCCTAAAGGCTAGTACCTGTGTGCAGTACTTGATTCTTTCCAGAATGGTGGAGAAATTGGGCCGGTACTCTGGACTGTGCTGCCAACATTGCGTCATAATCCGGTAACTTGAGACATAAATACAGATTTGTGCCAATTAATAATAAATAAAGATAACTCGAAACCACAAATTAATATCCATTTTTCAGGTCTATCTATGGGCCCAGTTCTCAGGTCCAGAAGAACTGCACTCAGCACAGGACCCAAGGAGCAGCGCAAACTTGGCCATGTGCCATATTCATTTTACCTGATCCTGGGGCCATGGGGAGAGGGAGCAGGGGGAGGAGAGTAGCAATTACTCAGTGCTGCTCTAATTTGTGCCCAGCTGTCAATAGTTCCAAGGGGATTTCCTGTCAAATGAGGAATTTCTGGAGAGCGTCTGTGCATGTTCAGTCATGCTTTCTGTCCTCTGGCCACACACCTAATATGCTTCCTAAGGCAGGTGAGTATTCACACCAAGGAAATCTGCTGGTAGTTGGTGGCTAAGGGGGCCTGTACAAGACCCCAGAACTGGAGCCTGTATTTTTAACTGTATGGAAGTTTATTGGTGATGAAAGTTGCCAAGCTACCAGCTCTAGACACTGAAGTCATTGTTTTATTCACAGAATGGGTATAACATGGAAATAGCAATTTGAGCTTCCTCCATTTGCCCTGCTTATGTGCCTCAGTCAGGTTTTGGAAGGACCCCCCTGGTATGAGGTAAGTGTGTAGTTAAGTCTCCCAGTCCCATTGAACCCTGGGCCTCTCAGCTGAGACTGCCAAAATGGGCACCAATTAATGGTGTTCTCAACTTAAATTTCTGTTAACCTTTGAGGAAAACCTCAGGTAAATAGCTGTTTTGTTTTAGATGTATAGGGGGTGGCAGCTATCGTTGACTAGCCAGTCTGAATGTTTACTAGCCTTTGACTTGTGTCTAAGGGGGAGGAGATACTCACACAGGCCCTGGGCAGTTCTTTGGTGGATCCATTCTTCCTCCACTAGTGACAAATTCCAGCACCTCCTGGTTGGTTTTGCAAGGATAGGGCATGTAGCCTAATGAGAAGATCTCCCACAGCAGCACGCCAAAGGACCTGCCACAGAAACCAGCCAACAATGCCCCTTCAGCTTTGATTCGTACCCTATTGCCTTTAGAATTTGGTGTAAAAGGCCTTTAGACAAAACTACCTTGGTGCAGCAACCTAAAGCTCCAGATTAATCATACCAATGGAAAATCAGTGTGACAAATTAAGAGTTTGTCTATACTGGAAAGATAATTTGGATGAAGTTGAGGAGAAAAGGTAAAGCACAATAGCTATTTTGGAATAACTCCACGTGTAGATAAATCCTTAGAATCAATCTGGATTGTCACCCAAACCTAATTTTGTGAGATTCCAAAATGTCAGAATAACTTATTTTAAAGCATTGTTTCTCTCTGCGCTACCTGGCTCTGGAAGTGGAAATACCAAAGCACCATTAAGGTGGCATATCTCGCTTGACTGGCAACATAAAAGTATCAGACATTGCATGAGATTTCCACTTTCTATAGACTCAAATATTTGGACACCTATGCAAACATCTTGAATGTTAATACTACAAGAACAAGGGGACAGCCAGTGAAACTGAAAGGCCACACAAATTGATTATAGGGAACTCTTTCTTACACAACACATTTAATCTAGCAAACTCCCTATTACAAGATATCATTGAAATCAATGGTAAAATACTGGCCCCACTGAAGTCAATATGAGTTTTGCCATTGACTTTAATTGTACCAGAATTTCACCAACCCCTGTCTGATGGGAGCTAGGAAGAAATTTCTACTAAAGATAGGTTATCTATAATTGCCCATTACAGGGATTGTACATCTTCCTTTGAAATATCTGGTGCTGGCCACTGACTGGTCTGCTCTGATACGACAGATAATCTATTCCTAATCTTTTGGAGGTCCAGGCAGTGCTAATTAAATACATTGTCAGGGAACTGGGTCAGTGGGGCATTGGAAGCAATGTGTCAGCATCGCTTTAAGAGGATACTGTGCTGATACACTCAGTTCTTCATATACTGAACACCTTCCATTTTCCAGTAGGTTTTCACAAATGCTCTACTGATAGACGTGCTTATTTAAAACAAAAAGTTTATTTGAAAGGCATTTATATAAATACCATTCCCGCAGCAGTGAGCTAGAGCTTCCGCTTAAGTCTACTGTCTTTTTATATTTCAGTGACTCGGCATTAGAATAATGCCAAAGCAAAGGAGTAATCCTGTGTGATTATGGAGATAGCGTCTAAGCCGTCTTGCCAGCTATGGATGCTGAGTGACAGATGCTGAGGGCTGACAAGTTAGAAGTGTCTGACTGATGTTACTGAAAATCAGGCTCCTGCTTGTTTGGATTTTAAAACTGTGTTTTAATATCAGGCATTTAAACAGTCCTTCCCCTCTGCACTTCGCTGTCGCATACTGCAAACGTGCAACCCTGCAGCCGGCATTTGCAACCTGGACATGCTGCACCCCTAGTACCTTGGCATAGTGTTAGGGCATTGTAAGGCTGACAGGGATGCTGGCACCCGGCTCCTTCTTTCCACAGGCTGCAGCCCCTGCCAGTGAAAAGCCTTGTTGGAGTCAGAGGTTCAGTGGTGCAAACCTGCTGCAAGACCTGCTCTGTTAGGTGGCCGAGAGCCATCTAGAGCAGTCCATAAAGTGGGCAGTGCTGGACAGAGATGAAGCAAGGCCAGCACACGTGGGAAATATACTGACTGAGCATATCTTCCAGGCAGATTCTGCCAATGGGATCCCTGCCAAGCAAAAATCAGCAGAATCTTCCTTCAGCGGTGAGCCCTGCTTCTGGGACAGCTGTCCCCTGTGCTGTAAATTGTAGCCATTTCTAGCATAACGTGAAGGGCTGTTGCATACCCAAAGGAGTGTGTCTGGGTATTTTTATGTATTCTGTTGATTTTGGACCAGATTCTTAAATTTTCACTCAGGACTCAGAGTTTAATCAAAACTCTAAGCGAAGACAAAGTGAAGTTTCTTGATTTCTTCTGTTAGGACTTTGGGCAACTTTGATATGTTTAAAGATTTATCTGTGAGAAGACCTCAATTCCTGACGACCAGTTGACATCTCCACATGTGCACTGGACTCCCTAAACCCTGCCCCCGGCTTGCAGAGGTGAGTAAAAGGTAATCGTCACCAGGTATCAGTCTTGGAGGTGAAGATCCCCTCGAGGAAAGCCTCTGGTGGCATCCACTTGACAGGCAGCATTGCTCTCCCTCCTTTGCGATAGTAGCTTGCCCTGGAAAGATCAAATGCAAGGAGAATTAAGGGCTTAGAATTAAATTCCACAGGGGCTGAACGGGGCCAGATGAATAATGAGTCTTTCCCACTCTACCCCAATTAGGAGCAGAATAAACCCAGACAATTCTGCGTAAGAATTGATAAGCAAGAACTTTGTAATCCTCAGAGTTGATAAAAGAGACTAAAATGAATTATTTAAAGATGATTCCTGGGCTAAACAGGGTCTTTGTACAAGTTCAAGAACCTTGGCCTCTGGTTTGGTGATGGAAGAGGCTAACAAAGACGTGGGCAAACTTTTTGGCCCCGAGGGACACATGGGGGTTCCAAAATTGTATGAAGGGCCAGGTAGGGAAGACTGTGCTTCCCCAAACAGCCTGACTCCACCCGCTATCTGACCTCCCCCACTTCCTGCCCCCCTCAGAATCCCCAACCCATCCAACTCCACCTGCTCCTTGTCCCCTGACCGCCCCCTCTAGAGACCTCTTGCCTCTGATCACCCCCCCCCCCCAGGACCTCACCCCCATCTAACACCCCCTGCTTCTTGTCCCCTGACCACCCCCTCCTGAGACCCCCCACCCCAACTCCCTCCCAGCACCTCACCCCCTACTAAACCCTCCTGCTCCCTGACTGCCCCAACACCTATCCAGACCCCCTGGGACTCCCATGCCCTATCCAGTTCCCTGTCCCCTGACTACCCCCCCAGAACCTTCACCTCATCCAACCACCCCCTGGGATCCTCTGCCCCTTATCCAAGCCCCCAACCCCCTTACCCCATGCTGCTCAGAGCAGCGTCTCTGGCAACCACGTGGCCTGCTGGAGCTAGACACGCTGCCCGGCTGGAGCCAGCCACACTCTGTAGTGCTGCAACAGGAGTGGTGGGTCGGAGCACTGCTTGCACAGCACGCTGAGGCTGCGGGGAGGGGGGGACAGCAGGGGAGGGGCTGAAGTAGCTTCCCCAGCCGGGAGCTCAGGGGCCAGGCAGGACAGGCCCGCAGGCCATAGTTTGCCCACCCCTGGACTAACAACTGAACCAGGGCCTCCTGAAGAACATGATGACTTGAAGAATCCACTTATTTTTGGGCTGCCAGAGGAATGCTTGGCTTTGTATCCTGTTTTCCCATCATTGAAACTCCACCACCGAGACTGGTTCCCGAAAGATTCCCTGGCCTTGTTTTCCAGTTACCTGCACTTTGTGTGGTCACCTACACTGGTGCACACTGAATGGAAAACAGGTCTCAGATGCAACCACTTTGAGCTGGCGTGGATTTTGCATCCACTTTGCACAGGCGCAATTACTGTCCAAGCTGCAGGGCAACAGTGCTGTGTTTATTTCAGACACCTTGGACTTGTCACTAGATTTTTTGAAACTTAAGTGCACTGAATGCCAATGAGCTGGAATTGGTGAATGCATTTGTGCAGTCTGGACACCAGGAAAAGTAGTAGTGTGCCCCAGGACCCAGCCTGGCACAAACATACATGGTATGTCCAGATTAGCATGTGCAAATGTGTTAGCTCAGTGGCTTTCAACCTCTTTTCATTTGCGGACCCCTACACATTTTGAATGGAGGTGTGGACCCCGTTGGAAATCTTAGACATAGTGTGCAGAAGCCCAGGGGTCTGTAGACCGGAGTAAATATTTTAGTGTAAACAATGCCCCTAGAGATAACAGTTGGCTCCATTGGGGTGATTCTAGCTCAGCTGTCATGGGACAGCTCATATTTTTCAGACATACATGTGATTCCTCCACACTCTGGAGATGTAATTTCATTTACTTTTCTCCAAGCAAACTGAACACTCCTGCCTCTTACCTGTATATATCTCGGGCCATTCCAAAATCACCAATTTTGGCTACTCGTCCTGTCCCAGTGCAGGTCAGCAGGCAGTTCCTTGCAGCTATGTCCCTTAAAGGAGAAACGGAGTTATGAATGATTATACCTTATGAAATGGTTACCAGGATAACTGCACTTCCTACACATCTTGGTCTCTCCAGGTGCCATACCCACTTTAGGTGTCAGGCCTCATGTTTTTTCAGATGGAACCATGCATTTCTCTCATTGTCAGGCCAGGTGGCAGTCTTCTTATCAGCAGTGACCAGTGCAGCAGATCTGCTTTGGGCTCAGACCAAGCAGTACTATTTCCTTGAGGACAAAGATGCTGGAACTATGGGCGCTGTTGCACTCTTTGGCTTGAAGTGGTTCCCATTATATTCAGGGTTTACAGTTTGGTTCAATGGCTCTCAGCACCCCCACTATACAAATTTTCCAGACCCCCTGCTTGGGGACAATCTTCTTAGCATCTGTGCAACGTGCCTCAGGTGGCACGTGATCAAGATTCATCACCACTATTGGTCTGCTGATTGGATCATTAGCTTCCCTGGCTTAGGCCAGGTACTGACTGGGAATGTGACGTGAATGCTGATCCATGTCTGCCCTTTGAGGACAATGACAATGGTAATTACAAACACATTTTTTAAAAAAAATCCTAAAATCAATAAACCAGCCTAAATTGCAAAGCCTGTGTTTCCCTAATTCTTCTCATCCCCTGGATCTGATGCTAATGCCTGAAGCCCATTGTTTTTCTAATATGTACCTAGATGGTCTTCCCTGTTTGCTCTTCCCACAGACTTTATTAATATATTTATTATCAATATATTCACACAGGAAATTCTTATAATGCCACTGTAAGTTATACAGGCTCTCTCAGTAACTAGATTACATATCAGTATGCTTAGATTCTTAGATAACAGCTCCATAGTACTCATAACATGATTACATCTCAGCTCCCTTCCTGTTGCATGTTACATATTTAAGGTGTTTTTTTTAAAAAAAAGAATAATAGGAGCTGATCTGGTGAGCCTTACATAAGTAATCCTTACTCCCACAAGTGACCCACACTGAAATTAATCCCTAGTAGGATTCGGCCTTTGTTTATTAAAAATGATTGCTATGTTGTTATAATTCTTATTAATGGTAATTACTACATAGCACCTAAATGGAGTTTTTTCATCCAAAAAATCTCAAAGCGTTTTGCAAGAGTAAGCACCATCTCCATTATATAAAGTGGGAAACTGAGCAGAGCTCACACACACGCAGTCAATATTAGAGTCAGGCCAGAACCCAGTTCGCCTGCTTTAGCCATTTGCTAACATGGCCTCTCTTCCTCTTTGATTTCTTTTAAAGAAAGACCTGTGCCTCCTTCACATTCTCTGTAATTCTCCGTATTGTCTCGTTTAATGCAAAATGCCATTTGACTGGTATTTCCCAGAAAGATGTTATTTGTATTTTCTTGGGGCTGGATCTAGCAAATCATAACTCCTGCACTTAGGCTTATACCTGTGCTTAGTCCTATTGAAATTAACAGCGTTGCATAACTTTGCAGGACTGGGCCTTTAATTTGTGACACAGGAAGGAGGTGAATGCAGGAGGGAGGCTGAAGAGTTTGTGTTTGTTTTAAAGTACCATTGTGCTCTGAGAAGCACCTTGTTAAAAATAATGAAGGGGTGGAGGGGTGTGTCTGTGTTTAATTGTGTCTTGGTGAGGGCCAGAAAAATGTACGTACTTTGCAAGTAAAATATTTCTTCTCACCGCCAGCCTTGAAAACTCCCCCTGCATCTGAAAAACAAGCTGGGGGTTTCCTTTTTACCTCATCACCACAGTAACAAAATTGTTCCGAGACAAATTATAACCTCAGCGACACTCGTGCAATCCCCCAGCAGTGGGTTTAGATAGGTGTAACAGATTGAAGGGGATCCATATTGTTCCCTCATAGATGTTCTGGCTCTGGACTGGTGAGAGCAGCCATGCTTATTTTAGTCAGTAAAATCAGCAGACGGGGGCAGATCTGCTGAGTGGGAAGGTGCCTTTTATACAGTCACTTTTCTGAGCAGAAAGGCACATTAAGGCAATTTCTGTTATTTGCCTGAAGAGAGAGAGAGAGTGTAAAAGTGTAAATAACTAACAGGGAAAATTCTGTATTACCTGAGAATTTTCCTTCTAGAATCTTCTGTGTCAGATGGTCTTCACAGTGGGGTATTCCCCAATTCCAGAGTGACTGGAGGCAGACCAAATCTTGGCTCTGAAGCTGGGATTACACTGGCCCCTCCGAAAGAACTCTCCAGAAAGACAGATTCCCAAACTGAAAAATCCTAACTGTATAAAAGTACTATTCAACTCCAAATGCTTTGCAGCAGAGCCTTGACATAAAATGGAAGGATTTAGTGGAAGAGCACCTCTTCCCCTTCAAACTCCTCAGCAAATGAACAACAGCCAGAATAAAACCCTAGCTATAATGCTGTCCTCCAAGGGAGGGTCAGACTGTCTGACATGGAGGGTCCTAGAATTAAAAGTCACTGGTAAGAAAGAATTTCCCCTTTCTCAGTCCCCTCTGTGTTGGACAGACTTCACAGTGGGCTGTAGAAAGATGTAAATCATCCCTAGGGCAGGAGGAAGTGGAGATTCAAATTTATCCATGTAGAATTGAAAATGGTTACGGGGAACTTAATGGTTACGGGGGCTCCCTGCTCCAAAGCACTCCTCTACCAAAACATGGTTATGGGGGCTCCCTGCTTCAAAACACTCCTCTACCAAAACATGGTTACGGGGGCTCCCTGCTCCAAAACACTCCTCTACCAAATGCTGCATCAGCACAGGTGGGGATGTCAAGTCTAGCGTGCTGGAGAAAAGGTGGCTGGGAGACCTGTAGTAGCTTTTCGTGCCTCCTCATAAGATATATGTGATTTCTCTGCCCACAGCATTGCTGCTTTTTTCACAGTGTGCGTAGTAATGAGAGGAGCTGTGTCTGAGGCTTTGAATGCCTTTGCTATAGAAATCCTTAGTCCTTTGTTGGCTCTGTTCACATCTAACTTATGCTTTTCTACATTCTTAGAGTGGTTGATTTCATTCAAAAAGGCAACAATACCCAAGGGACTGCATACCAAGCTCTGCAGTCCCTTGGACAAGGTGGTGGTGAGTGGGCAAGACAGTTTTAGTGAGAAGAGGAAGACAGCTACCAACTGTGATGCTGACAAGTAGTTTTATGTGGACTTGTAGATCCTACACACAGATCCAGATTATGACAGGATGTGTGCATTGCTAGAGAGGACTGATGAGAGGAGTGGTCCTCAGGAATCTGTTGTGTGACAGTTATGAGAGATTCTCATGAATTTTTTCTCATGAATATTATTGATTTTATCTTGGGAGACGAGTGCTAATGTTTGGTAAATCAGACAACATATTCTTCTGACATCTCTTCTGAAATAAAGCTAGGCTTGGCTGATAGCTGAAATGCTGGAATTTTGTGAGAGCTGTAACTCGCCCTTTCACTTGTTCGCAGAAAGCCATGTTTCTGAAGGCGTTTAGCTATGTCTTCTGGGCCCTGTATAATCTGATGAGAATGTCGGCCAGACCAGAGTAGACATGTAGCCCTTTCACTTGAAGGGACAGATGATACAAAATTTGTGAATACCCAGCTAGAATTTATGAGTCCAAATGGAAATACTCTGTATTGAAAATGCATTTTGTAGCAGAAGCTAAAGTATCCCCGGAGTGACTCTCCCTGATCATATCTTTAGTAGATCTCTAGGAAGTTTATTTTCATATTCTGAAGTTTTGGGAAGATAATGCTGTAATGATGGATTTCCATAGTTCTTCCTGGAATACTGATTTCCTTATAGACTTGTTGAGAGACCAGAGATCTAAAATGGGTTGCATGCCCATGTTTCTGTGTACCACAAAGAATCTTGTGTTCCTTCCAGAATATGTCTCCCCCTACCACTGAACTCATTCTATCATTTCAGTGTGTAGGAGATAGATTATTGTGCCCTTCATCTTCTGATCCTATGAAGGGACTTTGCTGGTTTCTTTTAATATACTTTAGGGAAAGGATAAACTTGTTCCTGGGATAAGTCGTCAGTTCTGTTGAATATCCTTCCCTGATGTTCTCAAACACCCAGTTTCTGAGGTAGTTCACCCCCATATGAGGGCCCACACTGTGTAGTGATCCTGACAGAGAGAGTGAAATCTCTTGGAACACCCAAAAACAAAATAAATGTTTGGGTTGGATGATTTTCCAGAGAATCCCAGCCGGAGTCTTCCAACTCTTAGGATAGGTAGCAATGACCTTTTCTGCTGCATAATCTCTATGCTGGAACATGGAGTGGCAATGGCTTCAAAGGGAACACTGGCTGAGACAAGGGAGCTTGAATAGTCTCCCACTGGAAGGAGGGAGGGACATAGTTCCTGGCATACAGCCTCAGAGACGCCTTTGTCTCTGTGCTCCCCAAAGGGTGCATCAACAAAATATTTGGAAGGACACCAGATGTTAGCCCGCAATTCCAGTTTCTGCAGCTGGAGCCATGGTTACCTCCAGATCCTGTCTTTGGAAGTTTTGAATGTATAGTAAATCAGTCAGGAGAAGCATCAGGTCTGAAAAAGCTACTTGGGAAATGTAGTTTAAAATAGATTTATGGAGGACTTGGGGTGTGTGCAGGGAGGAAAGGGGAGAAGCACATGCTCACATGGACATCCAAAGAGTGTGTGGACCTGCACAATGAGAGACTGCAGCCAATACTCCCAAGGCTGAGGCTGCTGTTTCCAAGTTTAGTCTGAGTGATGATCATATTGTCCTGTCTACGGGTCCTATCTCCCTCAGGTGATATGGCCATATGCTTCACTATGGCCACAGACGGCCTAAGCTTAGACAGAGTAAGGAAGACCTTTTTTGTTCTTAGGTACAAGTAGGTCTTGCTAGGGAATTCCCATTCCAACTTCATCACAGCCACAAAGCAGGCTAGGAAGAATTACAAAGGTCTTCAGCTTTGCCAGTTTGTTTGGTTGGTTTTAGTGTTTTATTTGCTAAAAACATAAGCAATTGTAAAGTTAGAACCCTATTCATGCTTAACTCTGCAAAGTTTAGTTGAGAGTCTGAGGTATCTCACTCAAAGTCTCAGCCTTAAAGAGATTTACTCCTTTCCTTTAGAGGGGGAGTCTCTCCTTAGAGGTTTTAGGACTTTGCACTGCCCCTTTAAGAGCAGGATGTGACCAGTATCCTTCACCAGTCTCTGGCCCAAACACCTGAGAGCAAGGATCCTGTGCAGGGGCCATTCCATTACCAAGTAGACAGTCTGCAGGCATGAATTTTGCATGCCTCCCTAAGGAAAGCAGTAGCCACTTCATGACCTCCTGTGAGACCCTTAGAAGCCAGTCCATTTCTCAGAGAGCAGGATCTGAATCTCTTCACCCCGCCTCCTCGCTGCTGGGTCTGGGCTAAGTTGGGACCAGCTGCAGTCTGCACCTAAGGAAGAGCGAGCTGGAGCCACTGGAGACAAATTGCCCATTGGTATCTGAGAATTCACAGGAGTTGGAATGTTTCATGGCTTGCTTTGAAAGCGGTAGGAATCCCAAGTCTGGAGGTGGTGAGGGGATTTGAAAGAAGGCTTGCCCCATTCTCCATGACACTGGTTCTGGCCTGGTCTCAGGGGAGGGAATTTCCATGTGACCTGCCCAACAGTCTTGGTGTGGACCTTGTCCCCATGCTAGCTGGGTTCCTGCAGGCTGCCCGACTGCCTGCTTTTACTGAGGAGAGAGAGCCAAAATAATTTGATTTTAGCAACAGGAGGAAATCCTTGAGGGCAATGAAGAAATCAAGGTACAGAAAAAAGTCTTTTACAAGTCCTATGTCAGATCCACTCCAGAGGGAGTCCTGGATTCTACCATGTATACCACTTGGAAGCAAAGCAGTCTGGGAAGTTCTACCTGATGGCTGGTATGAAACCAAGGCTCAGAGCAAAGATCTGAGTCACCAGAGACGGCGAACAGCCCACTGTGGAGACTTTCTGACGTGGAAGAAACTGAGAAACAGATTATATGACAGCTATGAAACTCCTCAGCCTCTCCCATGTAATTCAGCTTCTGATGAGCACTTCCTTTGTCACACTGTATGGACTATGTTGAGTAAGGGGTGCCACATACCTGTATCAGCCCAGGAGGAGGTGCAGAAAAGAAGTGTGGCTCAGGACACCCCTCTGAGTTAGAATTCTTCTGAAGCTCCTGCTTTGTGCAGGAGATATAATATGCTGCGCTGGCTGATTACCAGGCACAGCATTTACAGCCCTTCACAACTAGCCACTCTACTGCCTAGCATGGGCTGTGTGTGGGAGAGGACAGCACAGTCCTGGATCCACCCACTCCCTGCCTCTTTCTGCCCAGTTAGACTCTCAGACCCCACTCTCCCTTCCCAGACAGCTGTGCAAGGGGTTGGGGCTTTACATCCCTTCACTTCCCCCACAGTCACAGTCTTGCCCTGTGTCCGTAAGCTGGCAAGCCAGCACAGGCCTGAGTTAACGTCCTTTTTAGAAATGTTTACAGTGAGAAGATATTATTAGACTTTCCATATGTTGTATTGTGCTTAAGTAATAACAAACAATAATCCCTTTGTAGTGACATTCATCTGAGGATTTTAAAATGCTTTGTAACTGAGGCACAGAGAAGTGAAGTGACTTGACTGAGGCCACATGTTGAATCAGTGGCAGAACTGGCAACAGAATCCTGGCGTCCAATCTTCTCCTCCACTGCCCTAACCGCAAGATGATATTCTCACCTATAACGCTAAGCATGAGGAAAGCAAAACACCAGCCTCACAGTTCCCTGGTCAGACTGATGCCTGCCTCCTTCCCCCCTTCTTCCTCCAGTCTCTCCCACCCTGGTGGGGCGGGGCAGCGGTTAAGCCTGTTGGCTCTGCAGAAAGGGAATGTGTCCGTGTGCTTCTACCTGGGTGTGGATACTCTGCCTACTTCGGGGAAGCCTCCCTTTCCTGGCATACCTGCAAGCTGCACCCTGTTCCTGTGTAGCACACACACCATGGGCATGTCTGTACTGGAGCTGGAAGTGTAATTTTTAGCTTGGGCAGATATACTCATGCTAGCTTTGATTGAGCTAGTGTGTTAAAAAAGAGCAGTGGCAGCATGGGCAGTGGGACAGGCTAGCTACCCTTAGTGCAATCCCATCTGAAACCCACTCCCTCCCCCTAGCTGTGGGTCCCTGCTCCTTTCACTGACATGAGCTGGGCATGATAGCTTTTAGAGCTATGGTGGTGACAGGTGAATTCAGCACGGGGCCTGGGAATTCCATGAAGTGAAACCAGCCCTTAGCTGGAACCAAGAAATGCTGCCAGCCAAGTGGGAATTTTTAGAAGCTACTCGTAACCAGTGTTAGCTCTTCTCTAGCACTTCATCCACTGATGGTAGGGCAGCAAATCTCATTATCCTGATTTTACAGCTGAGCAAATGGAGGCACAAAGAGGGGAACTGACTTGCAGTGAAACTTTGGCAGGGTGGGTGGGAGCATGGGTTAGCTGCTCGAGTGTATCCCCTAGGGCCCAGGTTGGTTTGCACAGTTTATGCTGCCAGCCAGGCTCTTGCAGCTTCATTGCTGTCGCTATCAGACCTAGCCAGATCAAAGCTGGCTTGGATATGTCTACATGTGCCGCAGTCCCACCTGTGACTGCAGTGCAGAGATACCCTTCCTCCCTGTTCGGCATCCTACCCGCTGGGCCATACTGCACAAGCCCTGCTTTGCTTTACTCTGAATCCCCCTGCTCTCTGCTTCCCTAGTCAATGGATCAACCATGAAAGGTTATTCTGTGCTGATGCTACTCTAAAACAATCAACAAGTCAATTACAGTGAGGTCAGAAAAGAGTGAAATAAGCTACTGAACTCCTTATTCTCATGCACATTTGGGTAGGGTAATGCTACCATCTAGTGGAAAGCAGGAAGAACCTCAAGTGTGTATGCGATACAGATATCCTGTAGATCAATTGCTGGATGTATATACAGCCAAGATTTTTAGAAGTACAAAGGGCAACAATGAGCCTAATTCCCATTGAAAGTCAATGGGATTTAGATACCTAACTCCCATTTTTGCTTCTGAAAATCTTTATGGATAATGTGCTTCAGCACTGTATGCAAAGCAGCTGAGTTCACACCATTTTATCGTGTTATAACATGGAAATCTCTATAATATTTACTATCACAGTGGTGTCATTAGTTGTGCTGTGTTCAGGAATTAGCTAAGGCCCGCAGACCTTCCTAGTCATTAGTTATATTTTTGATTGACAGTTCACTTAGGCAGTCACGTGTGAAGACACCGCAATAGTTATCTTAGTGGTTACCTAGGGCTATCCAAGGAGACCTGCCTGCTTTTGGCATCAGACCAAGCTCTAACTTCAGACCACTTTTTAAGTCAAATAGGGTCCAATTTCAACCTGCTTAAAGTTTTTTGCTTCGGAAACATGGGAAATTCCTGTTCCCACATGTTCTTTGCAGCGAAACCTATCAAACCCTGTGGGTTCAATTGAGCTTCTCCTTAAGAACTTGAGACTCAGTCTATGCTGGGGAGCGTAAAGCCACCTGGATCTGAACTGAAAAACATGTCTGCATCTTCCCTTGCAAAGGGAAAACCATAGGCTTTGTACAAGCCCAGTGGAGTTCAAGTAACCTTCACACTGGGCTGGACTGCCCCATCTCACCTGTGGATGAAGTGGTTCTCCTCCAGATATTTGCAGCCACAAGCAATGTCCCTGGCTATATTCAGCAGGTCCTGCATTATCAGAGTGGATGGCTGATTCTGGAAAAGAGACAGATGCACCCAGGTGAGAAGAGGAGAAAACAGATGGGATGGGGGAGAGAGTATAGGACAAATAGAATAGTTGAAAGGAAGGAGAAAGAGAAACAGAAAGGGAGAGGGGAGGAAATAAAGATACAGGAATGAAGAGGAAGGGAGATGTCAAAGGAGATAAGAGGTTTCTATTTAAGGTTAAAAAGTTTGCCAGACACAGGAAGTGAGTCTATTAGGGCTTGGCTACACTGGCACTTTATACCGCAATAGAGCCTCCCAGAGTGCTCTACCTTACTCCCTGTCCACACTGGCAAGGCACATAGAACACTCTGACTCCCTGGCTGGAGCACTTCTGGTACTCCACCTCCCGGAGAGGATTAACAGCATAACAGCTGTTGCGTATTGGGTGAGACACTTCAGTGTGGATGAGGAGGTACCTTACTGTGCTCTGACTGACCTCTGGAATTGCCCCATAGTCCCCTTAAGCCTCTCTTCCCTTTGTTGTGAAATGCTGCAGGAATGCGGAAATGCCTTTTCAAAGCTCCGTTTCAGACAGCGGCTGCTTATCTGCTACCGGGCAAAGCAAACAAAGCAAACATTGACTGAGTGAGTGAGTGAGAGGCAAGGGGGGGCTCTGAACTTCCAAGACAGCGTGCTGACACACACTCAGCACTCCAAAACCCCACTCTCTCTCCCCCCACATACACACAACACATTCCACCCCACTCCCCTCATTTGAAAAGCACGTTGCAGCCAGTTGAACGCTGGGATAGCTGCCATAATGCATCACTCCCAATGCCGTTGCAAACACCACTGTAAATGTGGCCACGCCAGTGCACTTACAGCTGTCAGTGTGGACAGACTGCGGCACTCTCTGAAGGCTGGTTTAACCCAAAGCGCTCTACAGCTGCAAGTGTAGCCAAGCCCTCAGATTGTCCCTGAGTGTGTGTGTGTGAGTGAGTTTTGGCCTAGTCTAAATAAAATGGCCACCATTTCTCTCAAAGATGTGAAGCGAGAACTGCCCATTGTGGTGAGTGGTGTGAAAATAAGCATAAAGGCATTCTAAAAAGTGGGAGAAGGGGGCTTCTAAAGAATGACTCTGTGGATGCTAATGGGTCACACAGGAAAAATGAGTGAGGTATTTTAAAAACCACATCCATCCAGGATTTTGAAAGGACAGAGAGAGGGAGCTCATGTGAGAGTGCAAAAACGACTGACTGCACTACTCTGTGCCAGCACCAAACTCTAATGACCTCCAGACCTGTAACATCCCTTGTGATGGGGAAGAGCTAGGACTCAGGAATAATAAACACAAAGGGGGCTCTTTACGTAGGATCCTGTACACACAGATGCTGTAGCTCTCCTTGGCTCTCTAGTGCACAGACTGATGGAAACACCTCGGGTCTGGCTAAGCAAGCACACAGTGGTTTGCTGAATACACTGTAGTCCCAGTGCAGATTTTTTTTAGCCCAGTGAAATCCACACTCCCAACACTATGGGAGTTAAGCTGTGCTCTTCTAAGTGAGTGCCACTGTGATGGGGTATCTACCCCACATAACGCCTAAGTTGGTCAGGTAGGCCTATTAACCACCTAGGCTGCACCTAGGAGGAGCAGCCAAGGAACAAGAACTAATTGTGCTTATTCTCACTTCACACCTTTGATAGACGTGTTGGCCATTTTATTTAGACTGGGCCAAAACTCCCCACCCCGCCCTCTCCCAACACACACACACTCACCTGTGACACCCACTTATTTTCTGGCAATCATTTCTTCCCCTGCAGGGAAAGTTCCTTGGTGTGTCTCCAGGAAAGTTGTTATGACAAGTGCTTTTCCAGTGGTCTGGGGATACATGGGGAGAAATTACTACCAAGTGCAGCAAAGCTCCTGGAGATGTCAAATTGCACTTTTTTCTCCTGTTGTTTCTGGATGCTGTTACCTTGTTCTCTTCACAGCCTGGAACCATGTAATTAGTATTCCAGCTGTTGGCAGCTGGTGTTTAATCAGCTAGATGGGTCATGTCTTTATTGTACAGAACACTTGGACCTTTGCCATTGAAGGTTAAAGTTATAAACAAGTACCCTAAAGCGTGGGAGTAAATAAGAAAGACAGGCAGGCAGAGATCAGCATGTTTTGGGATACCTTTGTCAGGAGGCTGATGGAGTTTCATTTTTACCGTGGCCAACAAACCCATGGCAAGATCTAGAGCTGACTGAATTTTTCAGGAACATTCCTTTGAATTTGGAAGGGCTGTTTTGATTCAACTAAAGTCTTGCCCCTTTTTGTTTGTTGCTAACAAACATTCTTGAGAACAGGTTTGTTTTCACACAAATGTTTAGGGAATGACTGTTCTTCACACTACTACTCATATTCACTGTGTGCAAATGAGAACTTTCACTCTTCGCTGTTCTTTTGTCACTATTCATCGTTCCTCAGGCCTTGTATCCTCACAAAAGTTGTACTACTTTCACTATACTGACGTAAGTACTTTCCACTACCTCCTTAGTGTGGAGTTGGTGGAATGTACTTATACCAGTATAATTTATTCTAGTATGAGAAGGGGAATAAGCAATACCTGTATTTTGCAGTGTAATTCTAGCTGGGCCCAACACAGCTCAATTATACTGCATAATACAGGTATTGTTTATTCCCCTTCTCATACTAGTACTTGGTAACTTGGATGAGGTAGTATCTTTTATTGGACCAACTTCTGTTGGTGAGAGGGACAAGCTTTCGAGCTGAAGAATAGCTCTGTGTGTCTTGAAAGCTTGTCTCTCTCACTAACAGAAGTTGGTCCAATAAAAGATACTACCTCAGCCACCTCGTCTCTAATATATCTGTATAAGACACCTTTATACTGCTATAACCATGTCAACACTATGGATTGTAGCTAACTGATATAGCGACACCAGTACAAAAAATGGTTGTAGAGTAGGCCTTATTCTCCTGTTTAGGAAGTTTCACTCAGCCACTCAAGGAGCAGAAGCAATATCATGTGAGTTACATGACCAGTAACACACTCTGAATAACCAATAGCAAATAGCTGAAATTAGCAGTTTATGAACAGCAAATATGTTGAAAACTGCTCATCCAAATTATTCATGGAGCCTTTTGCCCATAACAAATACATCTGTGGAAATCAGCATTGATTCATGAACAACCCATAAGCAGAAAACCCAGGGCTAATTCCAGGTTGTTATTTATTTGCATTGGCTATTTCATTCAGCACTAATGGCACACGTAGGGCCAGGTCCTCAGCTGGTGTAAATCAATATAGCTCCATTGAAGTCAATGCAGTGATGTTGATTTACACCAGCTGAAAAGCTGCTCCAACACCTTCCTGTTAACGAGGATCGTTGCTGTAATTTCAGCTCTTCACTTGACACAGCAGTGTAATGGAGGCTGAGGGAAGATTCTCAAGTGCTGTTGTCCAGTTGACCCTGGCAGAGAACAGGGGAGACAACAGGAAAACATCCTTTACTCCGTGTTCTCCTTGATTGCTAATAAGCTGGATCCTTTGAAATATGTGATCAAGAATCATTTTCTATTATTGGCATCTGCTCAAGCCAAAGGAAGGGGTGAAAATTTCCAGTGGTTTGTAGGAGTTAGGAATCAGAGATCAGCCCTATTTAAATGCCATAATGGAAACAGACACAAGTGGAAAGGGAAAGATGGTCTCACCACCCGGGGTCGATTCTGCCGGAGAAAGCTCTTCATATCTCCACCAGCCATGAGCTCCAGCAGAATGAAGCGAGGCAGTGTCTGAAGGCTCACACCGATGCACCGCACAATGTTCTGGTGATTGAACTTACTGCAAATCGACCACCACAGCAACATGGAAAGGAGGAGACAAAATCAGAGAGGGGATAAAACCTTTTACCCAACTCCCCCTCAACTTGGGTGAATCAGATTAAATCAAACCTCGTTCTGAAACACACTGTCAAAGTAAATCCTGACCTCAGCTAAATCAAAGCATGGTGCCCTCAGCCCAGCTCTACTTACAAAGAACTCCAAAAGATTTTACTTAGCCTTGCCTTAATCGAACCTCTTCAGAAAGTGGGAGAAAACTAGCAAAAGCTACCAAATACAACACCAACTTCTCTCCACCCATGCCAGCCGTGGTTCTCTAATGCAGAGACAATTCATGGATTTAACTGTGACAGGGATCATGGGAGAAAGGAAATGTGATATCTTACAGCTTTTAAGTCCAAAAATATTACAGCTATTTGAAATGAAATGCTATCATGTGGGGATTTGGGTTTTTCCACTGTTTGTTAAACAAATTTCTGTGTAGTTGGGGGTCTCAGTTTAGTGTCTAGTCTGCCAGAAACAGGACCAGCTAGTGCCAGTTGGTTCTGTAATTTTTCTATCCCTAAGGAACTAGGTTGAGACAATCAACTCATTTAACATAGGCTGCCAAACGATCATCAGAAGGTTGTGACTTTTGATCACTACCAACCTGGGTTAGATATGAACTGAGGATTTTGGCAGCGGTGGAGGGAGAGAGAGGGAAGACCCTATTAAATAAATCAAAACATTATGAAATGATCTTTTGGGTTGCTTTTAAAAATCATGTATCAGCATTACGGCCTCTTGCCTTGCCAATCAGAACTCCAACAGTCTGCGGGAGATGGACTGATGTCAATAGTTCAATCCCAGCAGCATATCCTAGCTGGGAGATGAAGTCATCCACATACAAACACCTACAGGAATGGTTTTATTCCAAACATTCAAGAAGGGGCAAAGAGCAATAAAAATAAGTAATCTCTAGCAATACATTTCATAATGTCTTTCCAACACTTTATTTGGTCTAAAATCTTGCAAGAAATTATACCAGGTGTGGCTCTTTCTGGATTTTTCTGGTGATTGCTTTGTCAGACAAGATCTGTGCAATGCCGCGGTAAGGGAGAGCCACCTCCCCAGTAAAGCAGCAGTGTGCTGTGAAAGAGATTAGGGGAGTTCTTCCAGATCATCTCTCCCTCTTTTCAAACTTCCTTTGTGAGCTTGATGTAGTCGCATAAACCCCAGGTTTGAAATACCTAGAGTGCCTGGAATTACGGGGATGGCTCAGCCCTCTAGCTTTCCTAGGCAGATAAATTATACACCACCTAGCTCAGTATGAGGAGGTCTTTGAGATCCGGCCTTACAAATTATTGTCTGGTCTACTCTGCACAGGCATCAAAAGATAGATTGTGCCTGAGTGGCACTGGCCTGCACTGAGGGAGGTGAGGAGCTGCACTATACCTCCTGGAGCTCCCCAGCACACACAGGTTCCCTGTTCATGACTTCACCCCTCAACAGGGTTCAGAGTGCCCCACTCTGCTGCCTGGTGAAGAGGAGGGACAGAGACATGGGGCCTTTGGGGTACTAGTGCTGCAGAAGGCATTAGGAGGTAGAAGTCCCGTGGTTAGGGAAGCACAGGAGTTACAGCTGTGGTTGGCTACTGCTTGAAGAGCACAAGCTTCATGCACTGTCTCCTTATGCAGCCATCCATGCAAGAGACAGGTCCAGGGCTGTTCCTAAACACCCCATAGCATTCTTAATAAGAGAAGGGTTTGCCCCAATGTCTTGGGCTGAAAAATCCCTCCTTCACATGGAGCATGTTGCGTGCCACCTGACTGCTGCTCTCCACCCCAGAGGTGGCTGAATTTCAGTAGTGATGTATGGCTTTAGGGCCAAATCCTGTAGTTTGAATGGAAAACTGTGTAATATGCAATCAAAGCGAGTTTCCTTACACAAGGATTGCCGAACATGCGTCCTACATGGCCAAGGGCCCTGGGATTTCCTGAGACGAAAGGTACAATATACATGTAACACTGTTAAAAGAATTTAGTGGTTATTTCCCAAACAACCACCGGAGAAGTTACTTTCTGCTTTGCTGAGATAACCAGTAAGGGTCTCATGTACAAGGTGGACACATGTCCATTAGAAACTGGGCTGACACTACTAACTCATAGACCACCAAACAGCCATTGGCTGTAGCAATTAATATCAAGCAGGGCTGGATTGGAACTAGTGACTTAAATCTGATATTCTCTCCATCCTGTTATTAATCTCCTGCGTCAGTGAGTTAATTATCTGGTTAAAAATGTACCTGATGATCAGTGCTTCCATCAGAAAATCCATCTCGTCCTGCTCAGAGCAGATTTCTGGCAACGTCTGTTGAGAGGGAATGAAAAGGAAGAAGCACCCAGAGATGTTTAAGAGAAGTATAGAAAAGCCAGTGAAGACACAATATGATTATGTGATAGCTAGGATGAGAATCTCTCTCTCTCCTTTTCCAATCCCCTATTCACTGGGTCATATGTGAATTCACTGGGTCAACTCAAGTGGTGGGAAACAAATGAGAGCTGACTGACATACGTGAAGAATATTCATTTAACTACATGCAGTGCTTTTGTAGCCAGAGAAAAACACACCTGATTCTATACAAAACAGTGTAGTTGCTAGGGAACTACAGGTCTGAATAGTTCATTTAAAACAATGCGTACTAATGGCATTGACACTTACAAACTGCAGGTGCAGGTCTGTGCAAGATGGTGTGGCCACCGCTGTAGAGGATGATATGGCTACTGCTATCTGTGGGTAGACTGAGGAGACGGGCTATCTGCTACTGACTGCAGGCTAGGCTGTGAGGGAGAACATGGCTAATGCCATTTGCAGCGTGGGCTTTGGAGGATGTGGCGTCATTTTGCTAAATGCCCAAGGGATGGTCTATTTCAATCTACTACATTGGCATGTGCACCATTTACAAAAGGAGTATGTCTGATGTATTTTTTGAAGCTCCCTATTCTAGATCCACCTGCTCTGTCAAAGCCAAACTCTGTGAAAGAAGGGACTGCTGATACAGCCAGACCAGGATTAACCTAGCTTCTGTGTTAAGATTGCCCAATCTGGGCACCGTGAAGTGATTTGTGTGCGTTTAGCCCATCTGACCTTAAATAATACTCCCACTCTCATCTACCATATGGACATTATATCAGTGATTCCCAAACTTTAACAACATGCGAACCCCTTTCACTAAAATGTCAAGTCTCATGAACTCCCTCCTAAAAATGAGTATTTCCAGGGATTTTCTCCTTTACCTGAGTATAAATGATAAAAGCAGTGATCTTGGAAATATAAAATTTGTTTTTATGACATGCTCATGACACACTACTTATAATTAATTATTATTGATCATTACAGTATTTTTATTACATTACAAAAACGGCAACACTCTTCCAATATCTCACTTTTGTAGCTTGTATTACTTTGAATAAGCCTGTTATAAGCCAAGGCTCCTATGTTTCAGCAAGGAGTATCGGATGTGAAACAGCAGGAAGGTATTTAAGAAGCCAACTCAAAGAATTCATCTTATGCAAGCGTTCAGGTCTTGAGCATTCCAGGCGAACAACACACATTACAACAAAGCTTAAATTTGTTCTTCATAATCATTTTAAAAATAATACTAGCTGCCTGTTTAATTTTAAAAACAGCAAAAAATATCTACCTCTCTTTCCATATCTTATAAGGAGTCTTGAAGTTTAAATCTCCCCAGTGTAATAGATATGCTGGCTTTGATCTGCTTAGCTCTTGGATGTCCAGGGGCTCCGAGCTGCTAGTCCCAGGCTGCCCAGGCTCCCTAGGGACAGTTCTGTCCTCCATTAGAGAATTTTTTCCCCGAGAACCCCCTGTAACATTTCACAAACCCCAGTTTGGGAACCACTCCATTATATCATCTTCCAGAAGGAAGTAGAGCAGATTCTCAGCAGTTTCATTTGCTGGGAGCTATGTGAATATCTGGGAAGGTTGCAGACAGGGCACTAACAGGGAGCAGTCCTTGCTCACTCACACAGAAGCTGGCCACTATCTGGCCCTGGCTCATTAAAACAGAAGTAATAAATAGCATCTGAATGTACTTTTTCCCCTCTATTTACTTTTGCACTTGACTCAGGACTGTGACGCGACACTAGACAGTTTCACTTGCAGTGTTTAGTCAATTTTAGTTATTGATCTGTGAGAGGATCTTCCTTCTGAACTCATGACTGCTTACTTTGCTTAAGAGCCTTGGGTGAAGGACCTTGTCAAAGGCTTTCTGAAAGTCCAAGTACATATATCCACTGGATCACCTTTGACCACATTTGTTGGACTGCCTCAAAGAATTCTAGTAGATTAGTGAGGTATGATTTCCCTTTAAAAAAGTCATGTTGAATCTTCCTCAACAAGTCGTGTTCTTCTAGGTGTCTAATAATTCTGTTTCAACCAGTTTGCCCAGTACTGCAGTTAGGTTTACCAGCCTGTAATTGCCAGGATTGCTTCTGGAGCCTTTTTTAAAAAGGAGAAGGTGTCTGGAGTATCAGTCACAAAGCCTGGAGTATCAGTAGTAGATGGAATTGCTGGAATAGTGTCTATGGGAATGTCTACTCTTGGAGCTGGGGGTGTGATTCCCAGCTTGAGGAGACGTACCTGTGCTAGCTCTGACCAAGCTGGCATGCTAACAACAGAGTGCAGCAGCGGCAGTGCAAGCTATGGGACAGGCAAGCCTCCCTGAGTACACGCCAAGGGAATCTGAGGACACCTGCATGGGGTGGCTAGCTGCTCACACTGCCATAGCTGCACTCTATTTTAGCATGCTAGCTTGACAAGAGTTAGCACAGGTATGTCTCCTCGAGTTGGGAGTCACAGCCCCAGCTCCAAGTGTAGATATTCCCTGAAGATGGCTTACATGATTGTTACTGTACTGAAAGGCTTTCAGAAAATACCATAAGTGAAACTCAAGCTTTCGGGTCAAACTCTCTGCTGGTATCAAATAGCAGAGCTCCCTGACTTCAATGGAGCTGCGCCGATTGACACTAGCAGAGGATTTAACATTTTATTTTAACTTTAGCTAATATATTTTATGTGGATGGATGACTGAGATTCAGCCTCCCCTTAGATGTAGTTGGAGAGCTCTCCCTGGTGTTGGCAGCAGAGGCCAAGGGACAGACTCTCTCTTCAGTCGTGTTTATTTGCAATCTGCTTCTATTGCCATGTGGCTTAAAAATCAAAACAATGGGAAACTCATACCTCCCATGTGTGACATTAGCAGCATGTGTGACACTGTTAACCATGCGGTATATGATAACTGTAACAAGCCATTTCTAACTGGAACCTTAATACGGTAACATCACTCTCATGGGTATTCACTACCGTACAGGAAAGATTAGGCCATTAGCTATAGGTACTGACCTTGATAGCCACCTGAAGAGGGTTGGGATCCCCTGCGATTCCTACCACAGTCCCCTCATAAACTTCGCCAAATGCACCATGCCCTAAGGCCCTGAAGGGAAGAGAAAAAGCGGGTATTAATTATTGTGTCAAGTTCACAAATAGATTTTGGACCTGTTCTCGTAACTGGAATCCAGGGCAAAACAATCAGTCCCAGACATGGTCTAGTGCAAAACATCCAGAATCACCTCTGGACCCATTCTGGTGCTGTAATGTTGGACTTTCAGTAGTACTGAAAACACATGGGTCTACTGCATGCTGACAAAGTAACTGCCTGAATCTATATTGGTACCAGCACCCTAGGATTTGGTGACAGATTTATCTATATAATAAGATTTGAGGAATTTCATTCAGTGTACCACTCTGAAGCCTAGAAGGTCTCTTGAGTCAGTGTGAAGCAATGCAAGCAGCTACAAGCATGGTTTAGGGGTCTATATTCAGAATATCATCAGGTTGAATCATCACAGAGATTCGCAGTCTGTTACCATCCAATTTTTAAGTTCTCAGCCATTTTCAGCTTTTTTACACACATAACTCCATGAATTATACCTTGGCAACAGAATATGTTTTCAACTTCTAGCAATGATATTAAAGCTACAGTGAATCAGGGCGTCAGACAGAGGGAGAAGGCTGTGGACTGAAGTCTGAAGGTGGTGAAGTAACAGAATAAATATAGGCAGTCAAATTTTGCCTGTGATCCCTATGCCTTCTTAACTGACATGACCTGGATTGCAGGGGCCTTGCGAGTAGCCCAGGGTGGCTTTCCCTGTGATGAGAGTTTCTGTTCTGATGCAGAAAAGAAAACATTGCTATGGGATCTGGAAGGGATTTGTTGGGAGCCAGGCAGCCCCAGTAACTCAGGACATCCCAAAAGTATAAGGGAGGGAACAGTACAGGGAATCTTCTTGCTTCTACCTGGAAGCCAATCAGTCAGTGGGACATGTGACTCGTGAGTTTAAGTTAAACATGCTTAAGGGCCTAATTCTTACAAAGTGGTGCCTTGTAGAACATAAAAGTGAGGCATAGGTGCCATAAGCAGCTGTCATGAAAGCTACATTTAGGCTGTACCATGCTGGACTGTGAGCTGCCAACCAGCCCTCAGTCTCTTGTTCTCCATGCTCCAATAAAATAAATACGTGACCCTGATAAAACAAAATAAATATGTGACCCTGCCACCTTTACCAAAGGCTACAACTCCTCTTCTGAATCAAGCAGCAAGCCCAGCAGCAAACCTTACCGAAGCAGGGAGATGTTTTTCCGGGGGATTTCCTTCAGCTCGCTCAGTGTGGCAGCCTTCCCTGCAAAGCAGTAGTTGGGGTTATAATCTGTCATGATGGTGGAGGTGCGGATTTTGCTCAGTTTATATTCTGGGCTCTGCAGTCGTGCTCTGGCTCCTTCCAGCTGTTGCTTCTTACGGTGATAAACTGTGAGAGCACACCACAAAAGAACAGAGAGTGAAATGTCAACATGTGGGTCGAGCAGAGGAAACAATGCCAACAGCACAGAACAATCAGCAACAAAAAGAGACCAAGTCAGCAGTTATGAATCCAAGTAATATTCTTAAATCCCCAGCCTCATCACCATTCTTTCTCTTTGCAGCAACTTCTCCATCTTGAATGGGATACATGAGCATGGAGTATTGGTCATGTAGTCCTGGACCCCACATGGAGCCTGGGTTCCATCTCCCTTTCTCTGGAGCAGCCTCTCCTGAACCAACGAGCAATAAGACTTGTTGTCACTCAACCAAGACAACAAAGCAAGCACCCAATTAGACTGAGAGCATGCCATGCCCTTGAATGAGTTTGGTCTTTAACCAGTGGTCTATGGATTAGTGGCTGCTAAAGGAGGGCCTGCTCAGTGATCTAGTGGTCTTTCTAAGTGATTTTCTCCTCAGAAGGAGCAAGGCCAGAGCAGTCTCTGCTCATGGGGCTACTACTGTGCCCAGTCCTTACATGAGGCCAGGCAAAGGGTGATGTTTCTTGCTGGCTCCCCATGACTTGACTTACACAATGGTAGAACACAGTCTGGCCCCAATTATTAGCAGCAGCAGTAGTAATGTGACCTGCAGGCAGACTAGTTTCCCTCTGGCTTTGGCTGGTAATCGGCAGTCTTCTGGCTGGAGCCCCTCTCAATTCCCCATCAGTACCATGGTTAGCAAAATATAGCTTTAAGGTGGGCTCCCTACTTCCAGCAGGGCCAACTCAGAGGCTGGTAAAAGCCAGGTTAGGGACAGTGGGGTTGAGCGGTGTTGCAACAATAATGAGAAAATGGACTATTCTGCCCAGCACCCTGCTTTCAAGGCCTTTACAAAGAAACTTTTGGCGTTGAGGACAGGCAGGTCATCTGAGCAATTTCTGGTGGAAGGGGGAGGCTGACAAGCCTCCACTCCACTCCAGGGACTTTATCCTTCTCCTGTGGATCCCAAAAGTCATTGCATCTTCGTAAAGCCCAGAGCTCAGCACATCAGTGGGGACACTAAGCCATCATTGCTGTACCAGTGGAGACTCCAGCCAGAGACACGTGAGATCCTGCTTTGTCTCCCTATCCCTAAGTATTCTTTTCTGCCCTGGTATTTTTCCTCCTCTCCTGTCTCTGTCTCTCTCTCTTGGCTTTCCATTTGATCCTGAGGTCAACTGTATCACGCACTATCAGTACAATGAGATGAGATGGTTCAACCAGCTCTGCCCTGAGAGAGACTGGTGAAGGAGAGGGAACCAGCCCAGCCTGATGATGTCCCAGACCAGAAGAGGAGCCTGAGTCCAGGGCAAATGGTGTTATGGCTAGCCACCAAGCTACAGCATCTGCCTGGGACTGACCTGCCACCTGGAATCCTGGCAGCAAAAGCTGTATTTCTTCCGTCTTTCTATCTCGTCTCTTCTCCCTTTCGGGTCTGTCTATTTGTCAAAAGCAGGATGGACACTCAGAACAGCAACAGAACTAACCCTTTCCTCCCTAACAAGAAGGGTTGTCTGGTGAAATGAGAGAGACTTTCTCTTTTAAAAAGAACTTTTAATAGATTTTGGTCAAGTCTGTTTTACATAATCATTCAATTTCACTTTTAAGCTGCTTTATAACTTCTTTTAGCTCTTTCTCTCATGTGTATCCTAACCAACAAATCTTCAAACTTTAGCATACATTTCTTAGTCTGTTTGGCATGGAATGAAGCAAACCGAAGTCTCTACATAACCAAACTCTGACCCTTATTTAACAGTTTAACATTGGACAGTGACAAGGTGATGATACGACCTTTGACTTTCTGGGCACATATATGCCATATAGATTAGTAGAACAGCAGGAATGAGTATACCAATACAAGCCAAAGATGTTCCTTACCGATGGATAGACTGCCACAAGCCAGAGCCATTCCAAGCACTACAATCACAGTCACCACAGCTAAGAGGAGCGGAAGAGGAAGGTGTCCTTCTGTGAGGCTGTGAGGAACTGGCCAAAACAAAGACACAGACACACTAACTAGCAGACAACTAGAGCCCCATTAAAGAATCTCTTCCACCATGGTTCCCCACTTCCAAAAAGTAATATGATCATGGGGGTGAAGGACCTTCATTTGCATATTACAGCAAATTCTGTTAGGGCCTGAGGAGTCGTAAACACTTATATATCACTGTTCAACCAATGTAATTATCTAAACATGAACAGCTTAAAACAAACATATCCCTTATTCTGTTCTTTGGGTTCCAGATACATGGAAAATAGCACTACCCATCAGCTGGAATTCCCCTATGGAAGCTCCATGTCTCAGAGTTGCAAAAGACAGTGTTAGAAAATAATGATGAACATCAGTCAAACGGGTATTAACTGGTGTGAAAAGAAGGGGCCAAATTCATCACTAGTGTAACTCCAGAGATGTGTTTAATCCAAGAAGTTTACTGATAAATAAAGCTGCAAGTTTGCCATGGATTCCATGACTTCCTGGGACCTCCGTAATTTCTGCAGCAGCCAGTGCGGCTGGCCCAGGGTCTGTCCGCGGTTCTAGACCAATGGAAGCTGTGGAGCCAGCACTTGGGGCAGGGGCAGCGTGCAGAACTAGGAGTAGGGTGACCAGATGTCCTGATTTTATAGGGACAGTCCTGATTTTGGGTTTTTTTTCTTATATAGGCACCTATTATCCCCCACCCCCATCCTGATTTTTCACACTTGCAATCTGGTCAGCTAGGAGCTGAGGGAGGGACATGTAACCGCTTCCGAGGAGCTGCAAGGAGCCAGGTAGGACATCTGCCTGCCCTGACAAACCCTTCCCCCACTCCCAGTACCAGCGGGGGTCCTTGGCCGCTTGCTGCTTCCCGCCTC
The DNA here is from genome assembly GCA_007922305.1 of Dermatemys mawii. Lineage (NCBI taxonomy): Eukaryota > Metazoa > Chordata > Testudines > Dermatemydidae > Dermatemys > Dermatemys mawii. The sequence goes on along the minus strand of ML677332.1, from coordinate 43,338,661 downwards.
CCTGCCCAGCACCTTCAGCACCCCCCACTGAACTACCCCTCCCCAAGCACCTGCGGCGTCCCCTGGGCCACCCCCCACCTCAGTACCCATGGTGCCCTCTGGGCTGCCGACCCACGAGCACCAGCGGCACCTCTCAAGCCACCCCTCCCCCCAGTATTTAGTCAGGAGTATATACTATAAGTCATGGACAGGTCACGGGCTGTGAATTTTTGTTTTCTGCCCATGACCTGTCCATGACTTTTACTAAAAATACCTGCAACTAAAATGTATCCTTACTGATAAAACAATCCCTTCTGAAAATGATAATTTGTCCTGGATCCCCACTGGGGAACTTTCCTCTGCAAAGTTCTCTCAGAATGCATTGTTCACTTGTCATATGAATTGACACGGCACTCTCTTATGGATGTCATGCTTTCAACCCAAACAACATTGAATTTTTGAGGCAGCGGGATGGGGCAACTCATCCTAGTCTGCAAGAAGATGGTGTCTGGGTTTTCAGTCCTATCTACTCCCAACACTCCTCATAATCCTGCATTCTCCAGAGTGAAATATAGAGAGGCGTCTTCCCCCTTTCCTCCAGAGATGGGTGCTCACTCCCATCTAGGCTCCCCTTTTCATCTGTGTAGACTCTCTAGCTCATTCCCCATTTTTGACCTAATGAGGCATGAACACCAGAAGAAGCACAGCTAAGTGGGTAGGCCAAACCTGCAGCTTGATGGGGGAAGAAGCCTATTATTAGTATAATGGGCAAAACTCTCAAGGTTTGGCTCAGATAAGCACCTACATGTCTGACTTCTAATCTACAGCTAATCCTGGAATATCATGAGCACAGACTTTCATATTATTTCTGGTACTTCCTACTTCAGTAAGAGCTGGGGATACTGGAGAGACAGGTTCCCTCAGTGCTTTGGCATGTCTGCTCCCAGTTCCAGCTGGAAAACATAGGTCAAGGGGGGGCCTGAGAATGATCAATCCTTTTTAACTAAAACCTTTTTCCGACCTCATGAGACAACTCCATTTTCAGTCTCCCAAAGACACAAGAATTACCATCTGTGCTTGCAGAAAGTGCATGAGCCAGACAGCAAGTTGAACTTGATATCTAGCTCTTCTGCTCTGTCCTTTAAGATGGGGGCACTCGGTCTTTTTCTTTGCGAGCCTCCCCCACCCCACCCTCAACATGCTAGAAAAACTCCATGGCCCCATGCTGTAAAAACTCTTTGTGTCACAACTATTCTTCTGCATAGCCAGTAGATTAAAAGTTGTATTAAATTGATCATTACACAGTTACACACAACACATATGTAATATAAAAAAAGAAAAGGATAATATAGGTACAAAAATAAAAAACTGAATATTATTTTTATTTTCCTTACTCAGCGATCACCTCCAAAAACCTGCTTGCAGCCCCTCCTCCCCCCCACCCCGGGGGCTGAGGATCCCTAGTCGAGAACACTGCTGCTCTAAGACTTTACGATGACGGAACACTGTTGAGTAATTAGAGTAGAAGAATGGCAGTCAGGAGAACTTTGGTCTATTTTCAGCTCTGCAGCAAACTTCTTAACCTCTCTGGGTCAGACTTTCAAAAATATTTAGGCACCTAGTGAGATTTTCAAAAGTGCCCACCCACTAGCCAGGTTAGACACCTAACTCTCACTGATTCGAATAACATTTAGGCCCCTAACTTGCTTAAGTGCTGTTGAAAATCTCACTAGCTGCCCACCTATGTCTTAGTGCCTTTGAAAATCTGTCCCTTTATCTCTGTTTGCCTGCCTGTAAAATGTAGATAATACCTAGTTCCCAGAGATGCTGGGAGGATTAACTTGTTTAATGTTTGAAATATCTCTGATGGCAGGCAATAGAGAGGAACGAGATCATTATTTATGAGTCAAGTATCTTTACCTTGAGAAAGCTGGAAAGAGGAGAGATGCAAAGAAGACAGAAGAAATTCTGTGAATATAAAGCTCCACCTATTACCTATGCAGGTGACATTGTCACTAGCCAGCACAGCTCCCATCTCACAAATACAGCTCGGCAGATTGGTGTTAGGGTCCCGCTTGCAGTTGCCTGAGTGGCAGTGGCTGCAGTTCAGGTAGACCTGAATCTCCACCTCACCGTGACTCTCCATGGCTGAATGAGAAAGAGCCAGATGGAATAGAAGAGGTTAATTTATCTTCTCCCACGTTGTAAAGGTAGAAAGCAAATGCAGGAGGCTGTAGTGCCAGTCTTCCTACTTACAAAAAAACACAAACACATCCCAACAGACATCACCCATTTGAGGAGCGCCAGGAGAAGTGAATGAGTACTGGCAGTGAAATTCACCCCCAAGAGCATGACCCCTTTGGATTAACCTTGAGGTGCAATGGGTGAGGGAAGGGGGTGAGGAAGGCCAGGACTGAATACATATAACTGTACCTGAAGACTGGTGTCACCTCTCAGCCTGGGAGAGAGTTGTAGGGGGGAAATCTTCAGCTAGTGTAAATTGAAGGCAATGGAACTATGACAATTTACATTACCTGAGGTTCTGCATCACAGAGTACATGTACGGGTGGAGGTTATAGAAAGGGAAAGGAGGAAGGAGAGGAGACAGGAGGTAATGGGGAGCCAGAGACAGTGGTTGAAGAACAGAGAAAGTGTGGTTTACCTGCCAGGGGATGCAGGTAGATCTCCCCAGCTGGATTCACAAAGGAAACACCATCCTGCCCATCAGCTGTGATAACATCAGCATCTGATACATGCCCCCCTGGAAAAAAGAGAGGCTTCACCATGTGCAAGTGCTGAATAACAGCAAAGGTGTGGTCGCCACGAGATGCCAGGGTTCCCCCCACGGCATTGGTCTCTTGAAGTAAGGAGTTCCACTGGGATTCGCTAGTGAAATAATGTGTTTATCTCTTGTTATCAAAAAGGACAAATGAAATTATGCATCCCAGACCCCTCAAGGTTGGCAGAGCCCTTCAATCCAAAAGAATCTGGTTTGGTTCAACGTGGTGCAAATAGACTAGTTTTTAACAGAATGAATCATAATTAAATGGACTGTTCCCTCTAGACATGTCAAGGATAGGTTAAAGGATGGTTAAATATATTTGCAAATGCAGAGCAATGTTCCTAGTACCTACAATCTCCATTCCCCGAAATGACAGGACAAGCAACCTACCTCTGTAGCCTCCACCTCCTCCGCCAGATGTACAAGCTCCTCCTCCTCCACCAAAACCACCCGAGGTGGCCCACTGGAGTTTGGCTAGTGACTGAGGACAGGCCTGGCCTCCCTCTCCACCTTCCAGGAGGGACTTCCCAGTCTGAGGAAAAAGGGTGGTGTCTTCCCAGCCACCACCTCCACCTGCAGAAAAAAAGAGTGAGAAAATCAGGTGAGCAGAGCATGGGCAGAGTGGAATGGGGGAAAGGGTGTGAAGGGAGAGAAAATATCCCTCATGAATTGTCTAAGATGTACCTGCATTCAAGTGAACCCCTTCATCAAGGGAGTGAGGATGTCCACCAATGCAGCTTGAATAATGAAAACCCAGTTCAGGGTCTATATTATCTGTTGCTAAGCTAGCTGCGAAAAGCACTTGCTAACTACACATACTGGTATCTACCACTTTTAAAAGCGATGGAGTCATGGTCCCGTAGGCCCGGTGCTCCTGACCCTTGCCACAACATAAGCCTCCAGGACCATCAGTATCAACATGGATGGTTGTCATGCTGTGATCAGAGAAGTCTCTTTTATCATAGCCAAAGAAACAGCTGCTCTTGACCGTCTCTGGGAGGACATGGGAGTCAACAGCTCAGGTCTCACTGTGTGAGCCACTATCAGAGAGTGGCAAGCTGTACCATGAGTACCGGGCTGACCTTGTGGAAGAATCTTGGTGCCTGATCTTCGAGGAACTGGATGCTGAATTTTTTTGTATGTTTCTGAGGTCTGGAATGCTCTGAAGCCCCCGTGATGGGGACCTCTGATGACTTTTATCTGCAGGCAAATCTGGGGGAGCATTCCAGGAAGGAGTCATGAAAGAGCTTCCCTGGGATGATTAAGGTGGTTCTGACACCACTCTAAGTGCTGCCTTGGTATAATGAAATCAGTCCTTTCTCAGCTTTTCTGTCCCGGTCTACAAGGTGCAACAAATGGAGCACCTGTCTCTAACACGGCCCTTGCCTAAGCACTTGAGACAGTGCAAATTACTGTTGCTGATAGACATGGACTTCCAACAACTCACGTAAGATTGGAAATCCAGGCACAGACTTCCAGGGATGCCTGAAGGCCTGAAGACCTACTTGACTATAAAAAACTGAACTAAAACAAAATTAAAATAAAATAAAATAAAAAAATAAGAAAAAAACAAACAATAAATGATGAAAAAGAATACCACTAGCTAAATAGCCAAGCAGCAATACATTTGTCCACAGGGAACAAAAACTTGTTTCAAGACTGAGCTTGATACGTTTATGGCGGGGATGGCATAATGAATTTATCTACAAAGGTATATGGCCCACCCTCATCTGCCATTAGCAAATATCTCCAATGGCCAGAGATCAGACACTAGATGGGGAGGGCTCTGAGTTACCACAGAGAATTCTTTCCTAGGTGTCTAGCTGGTGAGTCTGGACCACATGTTCAGGGTCTAACTGATCACTGTATTTGGGATCAGGAAGGAAATTTCCCCCATATCAGTTTGGCAGAGACCCTTGGGCTTTTTTTGCTTTCCTCTGCAGCTTGGGGCATGGGTCGCTTGCTGGTCTGCCCTAGAGTAAATGGTGGATTCTCTGTAACTTGTCAAGATTTGAGGAGTTCAGTAACTCAGCCAGTGGTCATGGGGCTATTGCTGGAGTGGGTGGCTGAGGTTCTGTGGCCTGTGATGAGCAGGAGATCAGACTAGATGATCATGATGATCACTTCTGGCCTTAAAGTCTATGAATAAGACACTCTGACCATGACCATGGATGGGAAGAAGGAACTGAAGGCGAGTTGGGGTGGTTCTGCATTTTATACTCTTGTTGGGATCACGAGGAGTGAGGAGATAGGTGGGGCCACCCCTATGGGGACTGCTAGGGAAACCCGTCGGGCACTAGTGCACAGGGCGTGCACATACCTACAGTGTAATGGACATATGTGAGCACTTGAGTAAGAACCACGAATGTCTCAGTGGGTTACTCCCACAGAAAAGTTTATGTGAATCAAAAGGATGTGTGTTGCTTATTGTCTACAGGCCAGTTTTGCATGTTCAAATCCAGACCTTGTATTGCTACAGGACCTCACCTGCTGCCCCAGTTCTACCATTGACTCCAGGGACTGCTGTGTTGTTCTCAAACTGCTCCAGGGCCACCTCATCCAGGGAGCTGTCCTGATCCCTCAGGTACGCCTTTCCCCCTCCTCCTGCAGCGATGAGCAACGGTTCGAAAACCCCGTCCTTCAGCTGCTCAAGGGCAAATACAATTCAGTACATGGGACAGCTGAAAGGTGCAGCAAGCTCAAACCTATAAGATACCAGAAAACCCTCCAACCTCTCAGAGGAGAGAACCCACCTTATTCATTGCATCAATAAGCATAAAAACAGCTCATACAATAGTGGCCATAGCTCAGAGCAATGCTACCGATTGCTTCCTGACACCATTATTCAGGGCAGTCTGCTAACAGTGACAAGTATCTGAGGCAGGTCCAATTAAACACCCATTGTTGAGGACGGATCAGTACCAGTACTAAGCAGTAGACCCTTGTTTGATTTCCAATCCTGGTATTGTTGCATGGGCTGGCAGTGCTGAGGAGGCAGTAGCTAGCAGGTGATTGAAATGAGGGGGACGAGGATAGGAGGAATTTGCATTTTTGTAAAACATTCCCTCCCTTCCTTCAACTTCCTGAAACAGCTGATAGCATCATATCACATGATCACTAGTGAAAACTAGCTTTTCTGCTGGACACTGTCTAGAAGGGGATTGGAAAGAGGGAAGACTTACTCTAAAGATGAAGGTGGCTCCTCCACCCCCACCCCCTCCTCCAGCCCAGTCCTTCAGATCCTTTTTGAGTTTGTAATCTTCTTCAATGAGAGATGACTCCCCCAGGCAGATCTTCTGGGTCTGAACATTCCCCTGGAAGGAGACAACAGATGCAGTTAGAGATCAACACAGTCTAGTCTGCATGCATAGATCTGTACACGTAGTACGTGTTCTCCCTGTGGAGGTACCACTAGCTTGGTAAATGACCTGTCCTTTGGCCCTGGACAAGCTTCTACTGAGCTGGGAACATGTCACATGTGCAAGTGATATCAGAAAGGCTCACAGCAGAACCAGAGAAAGGCAATGAGCCCAAATTACTTTTATTATTAACAACAAATGTTAATACATTACTTCTCTAGAGCCCCTTACAATACAGGATCTTAAAATGCTTTCTAATTACTAATCAATTCTCAGAATACTGCTATTCGATAGGTCAGCATTATTTGTTCTCATTGTTCTGATGAGGAAATGCAAGAACAGAGATGAGGTGATTTGCACAAGGTTGTACAATGAGTCAGTGGCAAGGCTGGGAATAGAACCCAGGAGTCCAAGCTCCCTATTCCCTGCACAAAGCACTAGACAACACAGAGAAAATACAGAAAAATTGTTTCTCTGCTTGGATTTTTTTGGAGACAGTGAGCTACACACACCTTTGGAGTTTGTTCTTCCCCACGTTTCTTTGTGTTTGCAGAGGCCATTGGAGTCAATGGAAAGACCCTCATTGACTTTAACAAGCTTTGGATCCAGTCATAAGATTGTAAGCTCTTCAGGGCTGGGACTACTACTTATTACATGTGCCTAACACATAGGGTGACCAGACAGCAAGTGTGAAAAGTTGGGACGGGGGTGGGGGGTAATAGGAACGTATATAAGAAAAAACCCCCCAAATCAGGACTGTCCCTATAAAATTGGGACATCTGGTCACCCTAGTAACATAATTGGGCATGATCCCGACAGGGGCCATGAGGCACTACTACAAATACAAATAATGATCTCAAATCCTGGCAGGCCTGATAAAACCCCTGCTGTGGAGAAATATTGTTTCTGACCAGGAATATGCAGCTCAGACCTAGCAGTTGGCTGTGACTGCCCTGTTAAAGCAAGTGAAAGAGGCAGCTTTTTATTCTGAACACCAGGATTTTAAAGCAGAGCTTTATGCTTGTGCTTTTGGAGGACACTTTTCATTTCAGATTTCCTTGTGTTTGTTTTAGCTCCGCTCATTGGTTCCTCCCAATTCCCTTTCTGCGTTTTACTCGCTTGAGTCTGGGATTCCTGCCCTTCATCACCAGTACAGCCAGATCATAAACCCACTCACTGAGGGGTTCTGTAGCTTATCTGTAATGTGGTTGTGCTCAGTGATGTGTGTTTGTGTGTGATCTGTAATGTGGTTGTGCCTAGTGATGAGAGTGTGTGTGTGTGTGTGTGTGTGTGTTTGTGTGTGTCTGTGTGTCCGTCCCTCACCCCTGGGCAGGCATCCTCCCCCTGCTGCCCCACCAAGATGTAGAGGAGCTCATCTTTCTCCAGCTGGAAGATGGCCGAGACGAAGACCCCATGCGATCTCTTCTTGTGGTTCTTGGCTCCTTTCCCTCCGGCTGCTCCATAAGCAGATATCCTGAAGAAGAAAGGAAGCAGTTAGAGACAGAAACCCTACACCCACGGCCCCAAAGTGACTCGAGCCGTGAGCCCCCTATGCCAATGCTCCTGGATAGTCACAACCCCAAAGTGACCCCATTCCTGAGCTCCCTGCAGCCAGTTCTCTAACACTGTCACAACCCCAAAGTGAACTCCCCACAGACAGCACCCCTACAGTCCCACCGCCTCAAGGCCATTCCAGTCCTAAGCTCCTCACTGTCAGTGTTTCATCACTCCGCCCAATAACTCCTACCTTACATTGTTCCTGAACCATAACTCTGCTGGCTCTGCGGTACTCACATTTACCCCACACTCAGCCACTCCCAGTAGATGTTGCTACACTAAAGGGTGTACAAGTACTATGGTAAGTGGGAGCTGCAGCTGATTGCCTCTCTGGTCCCCAGCATACTCTGACACTCACAGGTATCGGTTTGTTGCTGGCACTTTCCACACTTGCACCCCTCGGAGTGGTCCCTCTTTCTCTACAGTCACTGAGACGTTGGTGTTATAATAGGCACTGTCGCACTGTGCTTGAGTTGGTCCTCGGGGGCCACTGGCACCACAGGTTGTGAACCACCAAAGAACAACAGGCACATTTCCTGTGGCAAAAACAGTGAGAGTTTAGCCTAGAGATGTCAGCCTCCCTAGTTAGATACAACAACCACTCAACTCCTCCACAATCACAGGGCAAATGACATTGAAATGCAACAACTGTTCCTGTTGATACATATTTCTGTAAATTCCTTGGTGACTAACCTAGGAGAGACATGAAAAAACAAATTTGACATCACACCATATTCGGTGATGTTCATTTATATACAAGACAACTATAAGCCAATCCAAGCTTCAGCAATATCTGACTGGGGCAGGGTTTTTAAACCATCACACACATTCATTCTGTCATACATATATACATCAAAGTTTTCATTAACTTAGTTATAACTACACACAAATAGTGCATTAGAAGAACATTAAGGTTGCAAAGTCAAGGACTCGGAAATTAGGAAATTCCTGAATTAGTAAGGATGCCTGCAAAACCTTAATTCAGCCCCTTTGTGCGTATGCATTATGATACAGTCTTTACTTACCTGATCACATGCAGGTTTTTTTCCCCCATAGAACCCTGCCTCATGCAGAGTACAGGATGAATGGTGCTCTTGGGATGAATCAGAGCTGTATAGTGAAGGAGGCTGTTGGGTGTAGAGTCCCTGATTAATTTGTTGCAGAAGTTGGAAGGTGTATAGTGAATGAGGAAGGGGATTGCAAGAAGAGAAAGGATGGTTGAATAGAATCACAGATCTGTAGGACTGGAAGGTACCTCACTACTCCAGTCCTCTACACAGAGGCAGGACTAAATATTATCTAAGATCATCCCTGACAGGTGTCTGCCTAACCAGTTCTTAAAAATCTATAATAGAGGTTACACAACCTCCCTAGGTAACTTGTTAGCTACAGTGCTCAACTACCCTGACAGGAAGTTTTTCCTAATGTCTAACCTAAATCTTCCTTACTGCAATTTAAGCCATTACTTCTTGTCCTGTCCTCAATGGATAAAGAGAAAAATGTATTACCTTTCTCTTTATAACAAGACTGTTATATCCCTCCTCAATTTTCTCCTCTTTAGACTAAACAAACCCATTTTTTAAATCTTTCACTATAGGTCATGTTTTCTAAATTTTTAATAATTTTTGTTGCTCTTTTCTGGACTTTTTCCAATTTGTCCACATCTTTCTCTGAAGTGTGGTGCATAGAACTGGACACAGTACTCCAGTTGAGGCCTTATCAGTGCTGTGTAGAGCGGAAGAATTACTTCTCATGTCTTGCTTACAACATTCCTGCTAGTACATCCTGGTGGTGACGGATTGTGTGTTCATTTTGTATGTGCTTGATTCGATTTACCTGGGGGTCCGATCTGCAGAAATGTTGAGAACTCGCAGCTGTAACCCTAGTCAATGGGAGCTGTGCTTTCAACCCAAGAAGTGCTCTATAATCCTAAGTACTCTGAAAAATCAGATCCTAGTCATCTCAAATTTGGCACCTGATATTAGTGGATATTTTTGACAATCTCCCTGTGCCTCAGCTCCCCATGTGTAAAATGGGGATAATAAATTACTCCTCACCTCACCGGGGTGTGGTAAAATTAAATTTATTGGTATTTATGAAGCACGCAGATAGCACAGTGATGAATGCCACAGAAAAGCCCACAAGGAAATTAACAATTCTGTCTTCAGTGCAAGGTTTGAGTAATGTGCAGTAAATATGGTTTTAGACAATAAAACAAAATTTTGGCGAACAACTCATTATATGAGCATCATTCATCCTGTGCACTGAATGAGGCAGGAGTCCTATGGAAAAAATAGTATGTGATCGTGTAATAAAAGACTATCATAATTCATATGCACAAGGGGACTGAATTAAGGTTTAAGGTTAATTCTGACATTTCCTAACTTTTAAGTCCTTGACTTTGAAATCTTAATGTTCTTTTAAGATAGTTTTTGGGCATAATTATAACTATGTTCATATAAAACCTTGATGTAGATATGTGTGACAAAGTGAATGTATTTGATGATTTTAAAACCCTGCAGAAGGCATATACAGTATTGCCGAAACACTGAATGACTTAAAATTGCTTTGCTCCTAAACAAATATTAACATTATTGAATGGGGTGTTATGTGACTTTTGTTTGTTCATGAATCTCCTAGTTTAATCATCAAAAAATCCACGTGTCAACAGTAACCATGGGGCAGTTCACACCCCTCAGAAGTATTACTCCAGGCTTTTGCAAACTTAGGCAAATAGCACTGCATTGGTTTGCTCTTGATTCTTGCTTTCTGGGTTTTCATTGCAGCATTAAAGACTAAACACAAAATTTTGATTGAAGACGAAAGGTTCGATTCTGAAGCATGATTCTGAGGTAATGAGTAGGCAACAGAATTACCAAATTATGAAATACAGGGGTCTTGTATATAAGATAGTGACTGTTTATGTCTGTTTAGTCCCAAAGGGGATCAGGCATTGCAGACTATTGGGTGGCTAGCAAAAAATCTTATTCCAAGTAAAAAGTCCAATCCTGCTCCCACTGAAGTTGTTTTGGACTTCAACTGGAACAGGACTGGGCTCAGAACCCACTAATATTTTTTTTTTTTTTAAAAGGAGTGTGATGCAATGTTTTGCAAAGAATCCACAAACAGATGCAGAGCCCCTGGTGTGGAATCCACGACAGGATTCCTATATATACTATTTTTATAAGAAGAGCACGTGATCTGCTTATTTTTATGGCTATATAGAAAATACCAAGTCATTCTGATGATTGCTTTGGGCCTAATACTACAAGATGCTGATCATCTCCTGAGAGATGCTGAGCTCCTCCAAGCCCCATTGAAGTTGTTGGAAGTTGGCTGTGTTCAGCACCTCACAGGATGTGATCGGGATGTAATTAGGTCCTTTGTGTTTAACCATATGATTATTTAACCTCTATCTAGGTATGCATTGAATGGAAATGATAAGTCCGCTGGTTAGACTAAAATAAGAGCTGATCTAGACTTTTTGGTGTTGTTTCCATACTTCCATGCTCTGGTTGGGGTCAGAAAAATACCTTGCAAAAAACTCAGCAATGGCCATGGTGGAATTTCTGGCCCAGTTTTCCATATTCAGGAGTCTGGATAAAGTAGTAAGGATGGGCTGTTGCCAGGACTATTTACCAGGGACCAGCATCTGGTATGGAAACGTCTACCTTGAGTGAGAGACGGAGCCCAAGTATGGGATCCTCTGCCTGAGACACAAGGGTCCACTAATTAACTATGGGAATTTCTGTCTGCTTGATCCAGAACCATCTATTGTAATCAGGAGTAAGGGCTTCAGTATGGAGCTGCCTACCTGAAAGGGAGGGCTCTTCCAAGGGGTTCAAGAGATTCCCACCCATCATACTGATTTCCCGTGGATATTGGTGCTTTCCAGCAGAATGGCTTTGTCTTCTTCCTGTCATCGTGTGTGGGATGGATGAGAAAGAGATGGAGGCAAAAAAAAAAAAAAAAAAAAAAGAGAGAGAAAGAATTTCAACCAAACTGCAGATAAATAAATCAGGCACAAACATTTTATTAAAATAAAAAGTCCCTTTTGCAAGGAGTCAGAGAAGAGACTATGGTGTCCCTTATGCCACCTGGACTACCGGAGCAAAAGGAACGGAGAGTTCAATCATGTGTATGTGATGTGCATATGTGTCATAGAATGAATGGAAAAGAAGAGGAAAAAGAGAGAAAAGGAAGCCAGAGAAAGGGACAGGGAGAAAGGAAACTTAGTATTTTAAAGAACTTCTGTTTTCAATTATCCTTACAGATCATTTGGGTCCTGATCATTGGCTTTGTTCCGGCACAGGGACCTGCCCACATAAAGCCACACTGAAGTCAGTAGGACTCTGCATGGACATAGGGGTCTGCCCCCATTTAGCCAACTGCAGGAAAAGTGCCTTGGTTTGCATTTATGTGCAGTAAACAAGGGCATTAAACATAAACTTGACTACGATTAACAAAGACTATTCAGGGACTGCAAGGACCAGGAGAATGGACAATGGAATATCACCTATTGATAATGGGCATCCTGATCTTAATCAGCTCGGTAGTGACTGAATATTAATAACAGACTGCTAATGGTGGTGCAAAAATATTCATGAAATCTCACAATATCTTTTTTGCTAATTCATTTGGCAAGGTTTCCAAGTTGTCAAGATTCTGTCTCTGAAGAAATGTTGATTCCCAATTTTTGTGTGCGCAGATCAGCTTGTGAAATGCCCTTCTAATTTGCATTTTTATTCTTTTATAATTTTGCAGGTTCCAGATTTCATAAAGTGGCAAGGGAGCCATGTTTTTACAAATGTTGCTTGTGGAGAGAAAACAGGGAGATGACTCAACATCGCAACAGTCACAAGCACCATTGATCAGATACAGGATACACCAGTCCATGCATGTTTTACAGGTGCGGCAGGGTGAAGCCAACTGGGCCTAGAGCAGCTCTTTAATCCCTTTTTCCAGTCTGAGGTTTGTACATCCCATCACAGCAACTAATGCCTGGTCAGTGGTCAATATAAACTGAGCTCATTCAGTTCCAGCTGGACACTTATCCCCTCAAAAAGCCACCACTACATTTAGTGTTAATTAAACACCCTCATTAGCAGCCTTAGCAGAGGCCAATTACCAAACTGAGCCATGAAAACTGAACTGACCTCTCCCTTAGGGGTATTCTCTGCAAGTCTGACTTGAAGCACGCTAATAGGTGACAGTGAAGGAGAGTGCTGTATTGACTCTTTCTGTAATGCATCTGTTCTGTGTATAGACAGAGGACTTCACCTGACAGAGCTGTCAAACTAACAGCTGTAACAAAAACTGAAATTAACCTAAACAAACTATGGAAATTAAAGACCAAGAGAAACCCAAGGAAAAAGACTGGAAGGTCTGTCAGAAAGAGGCTCTTGGTCTCTGAGGGCCTGAGTTAAATTAATTATGAATCCAGAAGGTCCAGACCATTTTTCCAGAATAGTATCTGGCATCCAGAGATGTACAATAAACTCAATCACTTTAGCCAGAGTGCAGGAATGTAAATCAGTCCTCATAACACAGCCTCATTTTATGTCTCTGGCTGAATTTTTAGCAAAGCACATCCTAACAGCATGTCCTAGGGCAATTCTGCATTTCCAAACACACATCCTTTCCTTCTTTTCCAAACCTTCAGTCTCCTTCATGCTCGCCAGACCAAGAACCACATCCATTAACCTCACTGAGCATCAGGCCTCTCCCATTAATTATTGCTACCACTTAGAATGCCAGCATTTTATAGACTGCAGAGAAATGAATGCATTGGAGGGCAAATTCTATATACAGGATGGTGCAAGCTCCGAAGGTCTGTGTTTCAGTCTTTTCCATCTTTTGTCTGGTCCCCTACTCTGTATGTGTGGTGTGGGAGAGGGGTTATAAGCATGTGGAAGGGGGAAGGCCTCTGATCATGAGTTACTAGATGGCACTTTGGGGTACGTGTATGTTGGAGGGATCTGCAAAGGAATGGGCTCTCTGATCTCCATCACTCAGCTCCATGTTTACATGAGGCTGCTTACTCAGAAATCTTCTTCATTTCATCTGATTTGAATTGTTTTTATTTAAAGGATTAGGTCTTCCATGTCCCTTATGTAATTCTCAGGATCCCCCTCCCCACCAGTCATTCCCCTCTCACCCTCTCCCACCCTGCAGCCCTGGGAGCAGATTCTCTTCCGTGTTCTGCCCCCTTATCATTGCCTAAGCTGCATGCAAGTCTCCTGCTGGAATCCTCGCAGAGCGTGGGGAGCTTCTGGAGGCACAGAGATGAAGTGGCTCTCTCCTACCCCTCTTTCCTCACAGCCCCTGCTGCAAAGGCTGTGTTGGTAATGGGGAGAGCTAATAGCCCAAATGGTGTATGGTCCCTTGGGGATCCCAGCCAGTGCAAAATGACGTAACCTCCTAGCCTCTCTAACCTGTGTTGCAGCAGGGGCAGAGAATCAGGAAGTAGAACCAGCTCCCCAACAGCCCCTTTGCTGGTCCATTAATCTTCCAGTGAATGCTGCTACTAAATCAGCCTAATCGTTGCATTCCCTTCTGTGTACCTCAAGAGCCGAGCATGGGGCCTCCACAGTCATTCACCCAGAGCCTGGAAATCAGGAACTGAACGTGTGACATACAGAGCTCCCCTGGGACAGACAGGCCATTAGAAAAACAAATCTTTTATGAAAGCACAAGTAAGGTCCAGCATTAAATCTAATCACGGCAAACCACACATCCCCAGCCCCACCCGCAGCCCTCATTCCTACACCCCAACCCTCTGCTGCAGTCCTGACCCCTCCCACATCCCAAACCCCTCACCCCCAGCTCCATTGGGTCACGAGCATCAACCATTTTCTTCAACTGGGTCGCCAAAAAGAAAGTTTGAAAACCACTGCTCTGGCTAGTCAGGCAGGGCAGTGTCCCCTTTCCCTTTATGATACCTTCTCCCTCTCTCATAGAAATTGTGAGACTGAATCAGACCCCAGGTCCATCTTGTCGAGTTTCCTGGCTCCAACAGTGCCCAGAACTACATGTTTCAGGGTTGATTTATGCTCTGAAGCAGGAGGGTTTATATCCAAATTTTTGTGCTTATCTGTTCATTGCTAATACTTACTGGTGTCCCTTGAGCTGCTCTCAGTATCCACAGAAATAGACTATTTCTCAAACCCCAGTAAGCTCTTTGGCTCAGCGATGAGACTTTGAAGCCCCATCTGCCATTCCCAGCCCTTCCACTCAGAGACAATTCCTTTAAAGCCCGTGCTGCATTCTGTGGAATAGAGGAGTGGAACAGATCAGGAAATTAGGCCTGGATCCACAAAGGGATTTAAGCACTGCAACACTGACCATTGCAGCACCTAACTTTCCGATGCCTAGAAAATCATGGGATTGCTACTGGACTCCACAAAGCCTGAAACAGGTGCCTCTCTCTCAGTCATGGGGAGGTTGAGGAGGGAGAGCTGGGAGACCCTGAATCTAGTGCCCCTGCTCTAATCACTCTTCCAAGATTTAGTCACAGTGGAACAGCGGCAACAGGAGAGTCTGAAGGAGCCTCACATCAGAATACAGCATTTCCTAGTGGTTAGAGCACTCTCCTCAGAGGTGGGAGATCCCTGTTCACATCTTTTCTTCCCTGTTCACACCTTTTCTTCCCCCCGGGCAGAGATGGCGGGGCGGGGATTGAACCTGGGTCTCCCACATCCCACGGGAGTGCTCTAAAAGTCAAAGGTGGGCACAGCTGCTGCAGCTGGCTGGATTTTGAATGAGATCCAATTCAAAGGAGGGGGCCACCTACTGGATTGGGCCTCACATGCAAGAGAGGCAAGCAAACATCTCTCTTCCCCCGCCCCCAGTTTACTAATTGCTCTGGAGGTCTAGGTGGGAGATAGGTATCCAGATGCCTGGAGTGAGGCAGCAGTGTACATGGTCAGAGGCAGAAACTTAAGAGCTGAGGGCACTTTTACCCTGAACATTTGGGCGCCTGCAGGGTTTGGTGGGAGACTTATGGATTGCGATGGAGCCTAAAACCCAAGATTTAGGTGCCTAATATGGGATTCAGGTGCCTAAGTATCTTTGTGGATTTGAGTGTTAATATTTACATCCTAACAAGGAGCAAATCCTGCCTGCCGGGCTGCCATGCTTCCTTCTTGCCTCCCTTCTGAAAAGAATGCAGTTCTTTCTGCTTGGATCTTAATTGGCTTCATTTGTGACATGTGAAGCCTCTCCTGGCCAGGGAGAAGTAATTTCATTACTGAAAACAGCAGAGCTGCTGGGCTGCTCCACGACCTAACTGAATTAAAGGGATGAGAAGATGAATAGAAGGCTGTTTTCAGAGGCAAGAAAATGTCAACTCACAATGAGGATTCAAAGATCAGTGGTAAACCTGAGTCTTGCAAGAAACAGTTTCTTCATCAGTCCTTCCACTGCATGAATCGTGCCTTCCAGGACAGATCCTCTGCAGGTATAAATGGCTGTAGCTCCATTGAAATCAATGCTGATTTATGCCTACTGAACATCTGGAGCGACATGTGTAACATACCCATCCTTTTAGCTCCCAATTTCATCTTTTTGCAGAAGAATGAGAAGAGAGGCTAGATCTGTGTCCCCTCCACATCTCATATTGCCATCTCATGTCCTGCATCACCATTAGAAAACCTTCATCTCTTCTTCAATTATACTCCAAAGACTCCAGAGAAATGTTTCCAGATCAAACCCAAAGTCCAGTTTACATCCACGTACCTTCAGCAGTTAGCAATGCAGAAATGTTGGAGTAGATTTATGGCCTCACTTGCAGAGCTGATGAGCATCTACAGGTCCTGTTGATTTCAAACTGGAGTTCTAAGTGCTCAGCCCTTCAGAAAGCCAGGCCTCACAGAGCACAAAGAAGAGGACTGATAGCACTGACTTGAGCCAGGCACAGTGCGGGCAGATGCTGTGTATACTTTCCTGGCAGAGTTCCGCTAACACACCTCCGTCGCAAACTCAACCACCCCTGATCCTGAAGCCCTCCTGGGCAGACACAGGCAATTGTGTGGAATGATGACTGACTCCTTGGTGATTTTGTGCTGTGCACAAATGGGGAGCAGGTTAAGACACAGCTATCACATTTTGCTTGTGATGCAATCCAGGGGTTAGAAAAGGAACTATGTATTTCCCTTATTTTCTGTTTCTTTCACAAAGCTGCTAGTTTTTTCAGTGTTTAAAAGCCAAAAGCAGCTGCTGATGTTTCTAAGTGCCAGTGGTCTTTGCCCTCTTTCCACATACCTGCTCTGCAGATTGCAAATTAACCCTCTGTGCACTCTACCCAACACCCTAATATGGGAGCCCCATCAGATTCCACAGGTACTTAGGGCCCACTTCATTCCTGAGACCAATGAGGGTGGCTTCCTGTGCTTCCAGGCATTAGGTTGGATTTCTAGGTAGAATACATTGTGATAAGTCGCATGTATTTGTGGTTTTCCTTGCTTGATTGCTTGCATACAACCCATCCACCAGTGACATGTGAAGCCTCTTCTACCTGGTAGGAGTAAACTCATTGTACCGGTAGTCATCATCTTACCCTTTTTGTCAAAGAGAGAAAGCATTTGTACTAGGGAAAGGAAAGGATTTCTCAAGGTCCGTTATTTTCCTCCTTTCCTATCCAAGCCCTCAAAAGTGATACACTATGGTGAGTTTTCCACCAGTTGATTCGGACTAGATGTGATTTTGAAATCTATCAATTTCCAGATCAGGTAGGTCAGAAGGGGTCACTAAAGAGCAGTGCAATATGATCTTTCTATCCGTGAGCTGATTGCAAGGCCAGTGCTTCTAGTCAAGATGGACAAAGGTCCCAAAATATGTGACCTGGGATACTGCAGGTTAGGGAAAAGAAAGAGCATTAAGAAAGCAGATATGCATTGACAAATTGTGTAAATGAAGGAAATTTTCTTTGGGGAAGGAACTGAGAGTCACTATGTCCAAATACCACAGTATGGCAAGATGTAGCACAGATAATCTGAGTCCCTTCTATAGGGAGACCATAACTGGCAAGCTCTGGATCTTTGGTATGCTGATTATCCTATATAAATTATCTGAGAGGCTCAGAATGCCTTGTGACTCACCATCAGGGAAGCAGCCCAGTCCAAAAGTAATATTATCCATCGCAATGTCAGCTTGGGAATTCCAACCCCAGGTTGCCAAAAGCTGCAGGTGAAACCTTTGGAACAAGACAAAACTTTTAGAGATAAAGAGCAAGAGAGAGAAAAACAAACTCCCAAAACAGCCACCTCATAATGATAACGTTGAGTCAGAGTATTTCTTCAGGAGAACCCCTGGAGAACAAGGAGCTGCCACAAACCACCTGTTCACACTTCATAAGTTGTTAAGAACCCACCATAGTTCCTTCAATGCAACAACAGTTCATGGGATGCTAAGCAGTATGCAACCTACAGAGCGAGAATGAGTGGGGAGGGAGGAAGGGGACCAGTAAACTGCCCCATTTTGGTCGCCACAAGACAAAAAGAAAATATCCATGCACAAAAGGCAAAAACGAAACCCCAAGGATTTTCCCAGTATTTACAAAACAAGAGACAAACCCTGGGACAGATCCTCAGATGGTGTAAATGAGGTCAACCAAAAGAGCTATACCAATTTACAGCAGACTGTACAGGGACTGGCCCATAAGAAGTTTAGCAGTAACTCCCCAGCATGTTCACATGGCTAGTATCTGCCCTTCTTAGGCTTGCTCAGCAGGAGTCATATGTTAATTAGCTTAGCTAGGCGGATGCCAGGAAGACAATGTGTGCATGAAGACATCACGTCACACCCTCTGAATTCAGTAGGAGGTCGAATGATGCTGTAGAGTCCCTTCCTAATGGATGAAGTTGAACTGTTTTTGATTTGCCATCATAAATAAATAGATGTCTGACATCTAAATACATTTGGATCTCATTTAAAACACATGGAGAGAACCTTAGCTACTGCCACTGGTGAAACTCCATCGTGATTTATGGGAGATGGAGCACTGACAGGCAGAGCACGCCGTTTAAATATATTAACTGTACAGTTTGGGAACAGTCTTGTTCTAAATGAGAGGCAAGTAAAATACATACACCTGTCAAACATTGGCCCAGATCGCAGATGATGTAATGTGGTGTAGCTCCACTGAAATCCTTAGGTCTACCCTGCTTTATACTAGTTGAGGATCTGGTCCATTATGTTTAAGTGAAAAAATTCACAACTACGGGAGCTGGAAGAACAATGCTGGTGCAGCATCAGTGTACTATAAACTCAGGGCCCTGTCAAATTTCACAGCCCTGGAGCCAGAGAATCAGCAGAGAATTTGCCTTTTGAGCCAGTTGCTGCAGAAACCCTCCTTGTAAACCCAATGTTTCTGCTTCTTAGGGCAGTTTTGCTGACCCTATTGCAATCCAAGACTTTGTGGGCTACTTGCCTGCCTCTCTTGTTTTCTGCCTGCCCATTTCTCCCCACAGAACAGGGATTTCTAGTTGGTTTTAGTGGGTGTGCAGCATAGTAATGAGATCCAGAAGGAGCTTTATAGATAGTGAGGCTTCTGATCAAGGCACTGAATCTCCTAGGCTGTCATCCTCCTCTCCCCATTAAAAGTAAGAAATAATCAACCAGGAAGCTAAACTTGCCAAGAACTACTTACATGATCCACATTGCCTGCCCTAAACTACCTAGTACTCCTTTCTTCTGGCCTCCACCAGCAGAATTCTGCCTTTTTACCTTTCACTCCTCACCGGCTTGATTATCTGGGTCTCAGTTCACACTGCTCCTTTCTGTTTCCTGTCTTCTCCTATTCTATCCATACCCATGGTTATTCCCTCTCCCGGGAGCCAGAAACTCTACCCAATAGCAGAGGGAGGAAGCTAGAGATCTCTCTGCAGACGACAGAAGGAGCATGGCATGTTGGCCCAGAATTCCACAGCAAGAACCCTTTTGTGACGCAACAATACTGGATCCTGCATTAAGGTGGAAAGATGGCAGCAGCCAGAAATGCATCAAAAAGCAATTCACAGACAGAGGTTTTTATCTAATTACAATGAACAACACTACATAAAATGTTGGTATAGATGGGGCTGGTACCACCACTTATTATTAAGGTTGCCTTTATAAGCCCCTGCTTTTAATTGTTTATAACTTTCCCACATTTTAGCCATTTGGGCTGAAATTTTCCATGCAAGTGCCTGCCTGATCGTTACTATTTTTTATATCATTATTATTAAACTTCAACCAAAATGGCTCAGTCATTTCTGAAAATGAGGCTGAGGAAAAATGCATTGTCTTGCCAATGTTAAAAAGTTCTGAAGACACCCTCTAGAACCCCCATGCTTTGCAATAAGGACTTGCAATTTGGCAGGAGAATGGCCTTTTATCAAGGATGTGCCTTTTGCCATCTCTGTGAAAAGCTGCTCAAAGTTGGCCAAGTTATAAGGTTTCGAAAATTGCAATTTGCATGTGGTCAGTAGAAACTTCTTGGCGTTTAACAGCTAAAATCTCCAAAGATTTAATCTATACTTGGCATGCACCAGCCTGGGGATGAGCAGGCTTTTCCCTGTAATTGCTGCTATGAGTTGAGCCTGTTCCAGGAACTTCAGTTGACAGCAAGGAGTCTGCAGAGGGGATGAGGTACAGATCTGTGTGGTGAAGGGAGTAGAGTGGGACATGGAATTTGGGATACAGGAGACTGGGGCTGGAGGCTAACATGGAGGGAGAGAGAAACTGGGACTGGGAGTTGAGAGAAACTGGGACAGACTGGGAAAGGACACTAGGACTGGAAGCCAGGAAGGAAAACTGGGGGTTCGGAGTGGATTAGAAGCCAGTGAGAGAGGACTGAGATCGACCAAGGAGCTAGGGGTGGGAGACTGGGGCTGGTTGGATGGTGAGAGTGAGACTGAGAACTAGTGGGGCAGGGAAGTGGAAGTGGAGGAGGGGAAGTAGATCTGTCTGTGAATTGCTTTTTGATGAATTTCTGGATGCTGCCATCTTTCCACTTTAATGCAGGATCCAACATTGTTGTGTCTCAAAGGATCCTTGCTGTGGAATTCTGTAACGGTTTTCAAGTACGTAAAAGGTTGTTACAAGGAGGAGGGAGAAAAATTGTTTGTGAAGCCCTCAGACTCTACAGTGATGAGTGCCACAGAAATGCATAAGTTAGTTAATAATTCTGTCTTCAGAGCAGTGTTTGACGGCTGTGCAGTAAATAAGGTCTGGCACCGCAAATTGAACAATGAGAATAAAACAACATATTGAATAGCTCTTCATTAAGTGACAAAGAGTCCTGTGGCACCTTAAAGACTAACTGAAATTTTTTCAGAGCATGAGCTTTCGTGGGCTAATACCCACTTCGTCGGATGCATGCAGTGGAAGTATCCAGGGGCAGGTATAAATAGGTAGGCAAGAACCAGGTGGGAGATAACAAGGTTAGTCCAATCAGGCTGAACCAGCTTGTTATCTCTAATCAGGGAGGGTGAGGTGTTCCTCTAGCAGCTGAACTGGAGGTGTGAATAGCGAGAGAAGAGAAGCTGCTTTTGTAGTTAGCTAGCCATTCAAAATCTCTATTCAGTCCCAAATTGATTGTGTCAAATTTGCAAATGAATTGCAGCTCTGCAGTCTCTCTTTGCAGTCTGGACTTGAAGTTTTTTTGCTGCAAAATGCTGACCTTTAAATCTTCTATGGTGTGTCCGGTGAGGTTGAAGTGCTCTCCTACAGGTTTTTGAATATTGCCATTCCTGATATCTGATTTGTGTCCATTTATCCTTTTTCGTAGGGACTGTCCAGTTTGGCCGATGTACATAGCAGAGGGACATTGCTGGCACATAATGGCGTATATTACATTGGTAGATGTGCAGGTGAATGAACCAGTGATGGTGTGGCTGATCTGGTTTGGTCCTGTGATGGTGTTGCTGGTGTAGATGTGTGGGCAGAGTTGGCATCGAGGTTTATTGCATGGATTGGTTCCTGAGTTAGAGTTGTTATGGCGCGGTGTGCTGTTGCTGGTGAGAATATGCTTGAGGTTAGCAGGTTGTCTGTAGGCCAGGACTGGCCTGCCTCCCAGGGCCTGTGAAAGTGAGGGATTGTTGTCCAGGATGGGTTGTAGGTCACTGATGATACGTTGGAGAGGCTTTAACTGAGGACTGTAGGTGATGGCCAGTGGTGTTCTGTTGTTTTCTTTCTTGGGCTTGTCTTGCAGCAGCAGGCTTCCGGGTACACATCTGGCTCTGTTGATCTGTGTCCTTATTTCCTTGTGCGGGTATTGTAGTTTTGAGAAAGCTTGGTGGAGATCTTGTAGGTGTTGGTCTCTGTCTGAGGGGTTGGAGCAAATACGATTGTACCTCAGTGCTTGGCTGTAGACAATGGATCGTGTGGTGTGCCCGGGGTGGAAGCTGGTGGCATGAAGGTAGGCATAGCTGTCAGTAGGTTTTCGGTATAGGGTGCACGTGCACAGGCAGAAATTGTGGAAAAACAACATCGCCTGCCTCACAACCTAAGTCGAGCAGAACGCAATGCTATCCACAGCCTCAGAAACAACCCTGACATCATAATCAAAGAGGCTGATAAAGGAGGTGCTGTTGTCATCATGGACAGGTCTGACTACCAAAAGGAGGCTACCAGACAACTCTCCAACACCAATTTCTACAGACCACTTCCCTCAGATCCCACTGAAGAATATACTAAGAAACTGCACCGTCTACTCAGGACACTCCCTACACTAGCACAGGAACAAATTAACATACCCTTAGAACCCCGACCGGGGCTATTCTACCTTTTACCCAAGATCCACAAACCTGGAAATCCTGGACGCCCCATCATCTCGGGCATTGGCACTCTCACTGAAGGACTGTCTGGATATGTGGACACTGTACTCAGACCCTACGCCACCAGCACTCCCAGCTATCTCCGTGACACCACCGACTTCCTGAGAAAACTACAATGCATTGGTGACCTTCCAGAAAACACCATCCTAGCCACCATGGATGTAGAGGCTCTCTATACAAACATCCCACACAGAGATGGAATACAAGCTGTCAGGAATAGTATCCCTGATGATGCCACAGCACAAGTGGTTGCTGAGCTCTGTGACTTTATCCTCACACACAATTATTTCAAATTTGGTGACAATATATACCTCCAGACCAGTGGCACCGCTATGGGCACCCGCATGGCCCCACAGTATGCCAACATCTTTATGGCTGACCTGGAACAACGCTTCCTCAAATCTCGTTCACTCACGCCCCTCCTCTATCTACGCTACATTGATGACATCTTCATCATCTGGACCCATGGGAAAGAAACTCTGGAAGAATTCCACCACGATTTCAACAGCTTCCACCCCACCATCCGCCTCAGCCTGGACCAGTCTACACAGGAGGTCCACTTCCTGGACACCACGGTGCAAATTAATGACGACCACATCAGCACCACCCTATACCGAAAACCTACTGACAGCTATGCCTACCTTCATGCCACCAGCTTCCACCCCGGGCACACCACACGATCCATTGTCTACAGCCAAGCACTGAGGTACAATCGTATTTGCTCCAACCCCTCAGACAGAGACCAACACCTACAAGATCTCCACCAAGCTTTCTCAAAACTACAATACCCGCACAAGGAAATAAGGACACAGATCAACAGAGCCAGATGTGTACCCGGAAGCCTGCTGCTGCAAGACAAGCCCAAGAAAGAAAACAACAGAACACCACTGGCCATCACCTACAGTCCTCAGTTAAAGCCTCTCCAACGTATCATCAGTGACCTACAACCCATCCTGGACAACAATCCCTCACTTTCACAGGCCCTGGGAGGCAGGCCAGTCCTGGCCTACAGACAACCTGCTAACCTCAAGCATATTCTCACCAGCAACAGCACACTGCGCCATAACAACTCTAACTCAGGAACCAATCCATGCAATAAACCTCGATGCCAACTCTGCCCACACATCTACACCAGCAACACCATCACAGGACCAAACCAGATCAGCCACACCATCACTGGTTCATTCACCTGCACATCTACCAATGTAATATACGCCATTATGTGCCAGCAATGTCCCTCTGCTATGTACATCGGCCAAACTGGACAGTCCCTACGAAAAAGGATAAATGGACACAAATCAGATATCAGGAATGGCAATATTCAAAAACCTGTAGGAGAGCACTTCAACCTCACCGGACACACCATAGAAGATTTAAAGGTCAGCATTTTGCAGCAAAAAAACTTCAAGTCCAGACTGCAAAGAGAGACTGCAGAGCTGCAATTCATTTGCAAATTTGACACAATCAATTTGGGACTGAATAGAGATTTTGAATGGCTAGCTAACTACAAAAGCAGCTTCTCTTCTCTCGCTATTCACACCTCCAGTTCAGCTGCTAGAGGAACACCTCACCCTCCCTGATTAGAGATAACAAGCTGGTTCAGCCTGATTGGACTAACCTTGTTATCTCCCACCTGGTTCTTGCCTACCTATTTATACCTGCCCCTGGATACTTCCACTGCATGCATCCGACGAAGTGGGTATTAGCCCACGAAAGCTCATGCTCTGAAAAAATTTCAGTTAGTCTTTAAGGTGCCACAGGACTCTTTGTCACTTCTGCAATTCCAGACTAACACGGCTACCCCTCTGATTCTTCATTAAGTGAGCACCATCTATCCTGAGCACTAAATGAAGCAGGGGTAATATGGAGAAAATAGCAGGTAATCATGTTATTAAAGACCATATCACAATGCATACTCACAAAGGGAGGCAAATTAAGTTTGCACAGGCAACCTTATTTGTGGCATTTCTGATCTTTTAAGCTCTTGACTTTGCAATCTTAATAATCATTTAAGGAGTGTGTGTAATACTATGTATCATTCCACACCTCCCTCATTTTCTGAGCATCTTTCCATGTATCTCATGGTGCCCCAGAATGTCCATTTTGCTTCAAAAGTCAGCACTGCCGTGATGCAGAAACTAGGGACCCTGGGCACAGAAGTTAGGATCTGCTTGTTGCAGAATACACAAGGTCTTAACTATATCGGGACAGCCCTTGGAATTCCTTTCCAGGATTCCAAACAATTAGTGCCAAGGAGGAGCTCCTTGCAAGATGTTTCATTCTAAACTGATCCCTTGGTTACATTAACAAACTTTTACATGATCAGAACTAAAGAGCTGGAAACTAACAAGGTTCCATACTGCTCCTCAACATCATGCCCAAACATTGGGCATATTGTCAGCACAAGGATCCACCTTATATTTAAGTATAGGTTGGGACAAAGATGTGTACTATGATCTAAGGGTTGGAAAACCTGAGACTCATATGTTAAACTAGAGATGGGGTTGAACAAAAATCCTGGATCTGAATTTTACTGGAGTTTGGATCTTGTTCCAAACTTTGTAACCGATCTGTATTTCAAGCTGAGGCAAATCCCTAGATATGTAAACTCTGGGAAGCTTTGGATCTGGATCCATATGATGTTTCAGAGTTGTTAGTTGTTGTAAATATTAAATGGGATATTTCCTTTCATTGTAATGTTTAATAATTAAAATGGAAGCTCATTTTTTTTTTTTTTTTGTCAGAAATGTCATTTGGGTGAGGCCCTACTGAGGAAGAATTTAAAACAGAAGAGTGCAATTTAAAACCACTCTCTCTGTGCAAAACAATAAGCTGCCAATGTACTCCTCCTGGTTTGAAATTGATTGAGGCTGGGAGGAAGATGAGAAAAGTCTGATAAAAAGAATACTTGGTTTGAACTTTTATAGATTTTAAAACTTCACTCCATTCAGAAAAACAAATAAACGTTAGCCCCATCTGTACAAAGGGTGAACACGAATGTACACAAGCACTATTGTGCATGCCTGTCTTAGGCTCTTGAAGTTTCCAGTACACGTGCAAACAGTGGTGCTGCGCACAAGCATCCATGTGCATGAGAATCACTGATGTGGGTGCTGCCCATTGGGTGTTGTGCTGAGCTAAACTGGGGGGTGGTGCAGTAGGAGATGTGCATGTGTCTAGCCTTTTGAAAATCTGGGTATTTTTCCTTTTATAAAAGAGACTTTTCCTTAACATATTCATTTTGCATCCAGTCTCAGTTAATCTCAAACAGCAATGGATACAGAAAAGTCCATTCAAACAGTTAGAAAGATGGGGTGATTTGAATGATGGGCTGAATCCACAGAACAGATAGAGGTGAATTATGTTCTAATGATCTAATGATATTTATTCACATATCTATGTAACCAATTCACCTATTCACAATCCTGAATGTATTAATAGTATTTTGTGGGTCACTTTGTTTACCACACCCTCAGACAAAATCCTACCTTTTCCCAACACTTTGCATGTCATAAGAACTAATTGTAAAGTTAACACAGTGTTCCATAATGCAGCCTAGCTAATGCAGCTATTGCAAAACAACAGCATAAACAAACAGTAAGTCTGGACCCTGATCCAAAGATCACTGAAATCAACGGGAAGAATCTCACTGACTGCAATAGGCATTTGACCAGGCTCCTCATTACTTTATCCATTGCCCCTCTTTGGTATTATAAAAGGACCAGGGGCAGTTCTATATGACACCATCAGGTGGCGATAGGAATGTCTCTATCAGAGATGGGTAAACTACAGCCTGCGGGCCACATCCGGCCTGTGGGACCGTCTTGCCCAGCCCTTGAGCTCCTTGCAGGGGAGGCTAGCCCCCAGCCCCTCCCCTGCTGTACCTCTCCCTTGCTGTCCTGCTACTCCAAGCTGCATGGTAAGGGAGTGGAGAGCAGGGGGAGGGGTTGGATAAGCGGCAGAGTCTCAGGGGGCAGTCAGAAAACAGGAAGTGAGGGGTTGGATGGGGCAGAGGTTCAAGGGGGCAGTGGTCAGTGGATGGGGAACTGGTGGGGGGGTTAGATAAGGGGTGGGGTCCTTGGGGTCCTGTCAGGAAGTGGGAGTGTGGATAAGGGGAGAGGGAGGCAATCAGGGGACAGGGAGCAGAGGGGGTGGGATAGGGGATGGGATTCTAGAAGCATGGGTCACGAGAGTGGGCTGTTAGGAGACAAAGGAGCATGGGGGTTGGATTGGTCGGGAATTCCGAGGGGGGCACTCAGGTGGTAGGAAGTGGGAGGGGGTGGATGGGGGGTGAGGGTCAGGCTGTTTGGGGAGGCACAGCCTTCCCTACCCAGCCCTCCATACAATTTCACACCCCAATGTGGCCCTCGGGCTAAAAAGTTTGTCCACCTTTGGTCTGTATCCATGAGAGGACTGATTTAAAAAGGATGTATTCCAAAACCCCAGTATATGTGACTATCAGAGAGGCCCTGGTAGAAGTTAAGAATGCAAACCATGCTCCACAACTGGGCAGCAAACAAATGTGTGTTAACCAATGGCATTCCTACCTGTTCTGGAGCACTGGCATTTGCAGTGTGATGAGAAACCAGCGGTCGCTCCAGCTCCCTGTATTTTTCCACACCAGAGTGGAGATACTGACTCCACCTGTCTCTTCCCAGACAGAGAACGAGATCGTGCCATTGTAACTGCCAAAAATATGCACTGAGAATTGGATCTGCAATAAAATAAGAGGAAAATAATGATATCCTGCGGTGAAAGGAGGGTGGCAATTGAAAGGATGGAATGTCTTTAATAACTATGGAAGCCAGCCTTTAAAATGGGAATCTTTATGGTTCATGTCAGCTTCTGGCCTTGGCTCCTCTCCTGGATGGGTAGCAGACTGTTGTGTTTGGATCCAGATTCTGAGTCCCATGTGCTTCTAAGCCCTTCTGGGTCTGGGCAGCGACTGATCACTGCTTCTAGCTCTGAGTCTCTCAAGCTCACTCCCAGATGCAGTCCCCATGTCTGACACCCTTTGGGGGCAACGGGACCCCGCAGTCTGTCTGCCTGGAGCCCAGAACTAGTGCCCCAGCCTTCCCAAGTCCCAGTTGCTTGGAGACGTTCTCTCAGACTCTACCTCACTATGGGAGCTCTGGTTTCCCAATTACACCCCTCAGGGACAATATAGCAGTAGGATAAGGAAACAGGCTTAGCAAAGGAATTTCTTAACCATAGACACTTTTACTCTTAAACAGCACTAAGACTACAGCTCTTAGGAAAACAAACTCCTGAATGCATTCTCCCTCTGTGTGCTAACCACTACAGTGAGTGCTAGGTTGGGTCTGAGTCCTTAGGCCAGATGGCTCCCTGTGCCTGCAGTGATGGAATGGCCCTGCCTCGAGATGCAGCTTCCTTATATAAATTCTCTCTTCTTTAGTCATGTGGCTAGGCCAGGCAACTGTAGCTCTTCCAGTCATGTGCTTAAACTGGGGGATCCCAACACCTCCTTCAGAGACAGGTTTCTGCTAGAGTCAATTCAAAGTCAATGGTCCCTGTAGGCAACAAACCTACGGTTTCACTAGGGAAGACTTATTCAGCACTGATAGCCCTTGATAGTTTTCTCCCTGCTAGTCTCTTGAGGTGTCCCAACTTCCTGGCATAAGCACCCAGTATCCAGAACAGACTGTTCTTAAGAACATAAGAATGGCCATACAGCTCCATCTAGCTCAGTATCCTGTTTCCGACAGTGGCCAAAGCCAGGTGTATCAGAGGGAATGAACAGAACAGGTAATCATCAAATGATTGTCAGGATTTGACTGGTTTTCAACACAATCTGGACGTCTTAACCCAAGAAGGAGGTTACAATGCAAAGTGAAGGTTACAAGGAAGATTATAATAAAAAATGGTGCTCCCAAAACAATATGGAGTTTACAGTTTGACAAAGACATACTCCAAGTCTTTCCCTCTCATTGAAGGGGAATGGAGATGGGGTACTCGAGGAACCTTCTCACCTCTCCTCACAAGACAGAGGATCTGCTATTGTGTTTGCATTCCATTTGACATGAATCACCTCCACATCATAATCATGGGTGCCAGACTCCATTTTAGCAATTTGGCATTAAAGCCATTCCCTTGGGAAACATGGTCCTTCCAAGTCTCATTAAAGATACTATATACGTCAAGACAAATTCCTCAATCCCGTATGTTCTTATAGTAAATATCTCAATAACCAAACCAACAGTATTCATCAAACTTCACAGAGCAGTCCACATCTGTCATATATCTCTTCCCCTTTCAGAGCACACTGGACGGATATACATATGGAGTTCTCACACACCCCCATTGCCCCAGAACTTCTGGGTTTGAAGCTGAGACTTTAACCTGTCTCTTTCTCCTCCCTTCATCTGCTAGGGAGTGGGTGCTTCTTCCTTCTTTAATGTGCCACCCATCAAAGATATGTGCTGGGGTTTCTCTCCTACTAGAGTGATGTATGAAGCACCCTCTTGAAAGGCTGGGTGGTGAAGACAGACCTAGCCCCCTGTGAAGCTGGTCTTCACCAAGCAGCAACTCCTGGGCTCTGGGCACCCCATGTCAAGTGGGGAAGGGATTCAGGGTTCCCCAGCTCTGGCATTCCTTCCAAGTGTCTTGATGTCTACCTGTGGCTGTGTGTATGAGGGGAAACCATTTCTCACCTCAGGGACTGTTTCCTCTCTCTGCCCCGTCTCCATGAGGGTCAAGAGCTGGGGTTTCCCGTGGTAATATCTCCCTTTCTAAGGTAAGAGGAGGCAGGGAACTGGCCTCCCTGGCCACTGAATCTGACCTCTTTGTGTCTGCACTTGAGCCTGCCTGGCTCACTCAACCTGTAGGGAACTGAGCAGCATTTCTCCCTCCTCCCAACTCAGGTTAATTTGTGTTCTCACAGACACTCACCTCTTCCATGAGTGATCAAAGTCGCCTGTTCGCCATGTAGCACAACTGGACTCTGGCTCAAACTTGCAACATAATTTTCCCTAAAGCATCAGATGGAGTCTAGCACTCCTCGGTATTTACAAGGATCTGGCCTACAGGCGGACAAATGGTTTTACCCTTGGAACTTGTAGCCACATCTGACTGCCTTCCAACACCCAATGAGATTTCAGCACATGGGGCTTCACCGGGGTGTGAGCCATGCTGGTGTCCCTTCATCTCTGGAATGTCACTGCATTAACTTCTGCCTTCACCCCCCATTGGGAATCTGTTCCCATGAGGGTACAGCGAGGCATATGTACTAATGCTTGAGAAGCGAGCTCAGTCACATGTACACTATATGCCCCAAATGAGCTAGTTGTGTTACTCACTCTCTCTAGTGGCCAAGTAGCAGATCCCATCCCACAGGCTGGACGATCTGTATGTTAACCAGCCATGGCGCATTGCCAGGCCCCTGGCATCTGAGACCTAGGCAGTTTGCCCACTGATGCCTTGTTCCCTGACAGTCAATTCGGCTCTCTGAGATCATAGAATATCAGGGTTGGAAGGGACCTCAGGAGGTCATCTAGTCCAACCCCCTGCTCAAAGCAGGACCAATCCCCAACTAAGTCATCCCACATCCCAGCCAGGGCTTTGTCAAGCTTGACCTTAAAAACCTCTAAGGAAGGAGATTCCACCACTTCCTTAGGTAACCCATTCCAATGCTAAACCTCCCAGATCTCTCTTGGGAGGTTGGGCTGGAGATGCCACTTGCCCGTGGTGGGATGCACCTGCATGCCCACCCTTCAGGGTCTGATGCTTGGTTAGCTGGGCTGGGTGGTCAGCCATTCTAATGTCCAATGTTCCCAGGCTGATTGGCATACAGAGAACATAAAAACATAAGAACATAAGAAAGGCCGAACTGGGTCAGACTAAAGGTCCATCTAGCCCAGTATCCTGTCTACCGACAGTGGCCAATGCCAGATGCCCAGGAGTGAGTGAACCTAATAGGTAATGAACAAGTGATCTCTCTCCTGCCATCCATCACCCCACTCTGACAAACAGAGGCTAGGGACACCATTCCTTACCCAGCCTGGCTAATAGCCATTAATGGGCTTAACCTCCATGAATTTATCCAGTTCTCTTAAACCCTGTTATAGTCCTAGCCTTCACAGCCTCCTCAGGCAAGGAGTTCCACAGGTTGACTGTGCACTGTGTGAGGAAGAACTTCCTTTTATTTGTTTTAAACCTCCTGCCCACTAATTTCATTAGGTGGCCCCTAGTTCTTCTATTATGGGAACAAGTAAATAACTTTTCCTTATTCACTTTCTCCACAGCACTCATAATTTTATATACCTCTATCATATCCCCCCTTAGTTTCCTCTTTTCTACGCTAAAAAGTCCTAGCCTCTTTAATCTCTCTTCATATGGGACCCGTTCCAAACCCCTAATCATTTTACCTGCCCTTCTCTGAATCTTTTCTAATGCCAGTATATTCTTTTTGAGATTAGGAGACCACATTTGTACATAGTATTCAAGATGCGGGTGCACCATGGATTTGTAAAAGGGCAATAAGATATTCTCCGGCTTATTCTCTATTCCTTTTTTAATGATTCCTAACATCCTATTTGCTTTTTTGACTGCCGCTGCACACTGCATGGACGTTTTCAGGGAACTATCCACGATGACTCCAAGATCTTTTTCCTGATTAGTTGTAGCTAAATTAGCCCCCATCATTTTGTATGTATAGTTGGGGTTATTTTTTCCAATGTGCATTACTTTACATTTATCCACATTAAATTTCGTTTGCCATTTTGTTGCCCAATCATTTAGTTTCGTGAGATCTTTTTGAAGTTCTTCACAGTCTGCTTGGGTCTTAACTATTTTGAGCAGTTTAGTATCATCTGCAAACTTTGCCACCTCACTATTTACCGCTTCCTCCACGAGAGAGAAGAAGGTATCCATCATACAGGAAGAGGGACCTGTAAGCTAAGGATTAGCTCCACAAGGATGCTAAAACTGAGCAATATACCTGGTAGTCTCCACTGGCAAGACTGGCTGGCAGGCTGGCACTGTAAGTCCTCGCAACATCGCCTGTCTGATTGCTGTCTGCTCGCAGGTACAGGAAGTGCCCTGTGAGCAGAAAAATGAATTAGAACAAAATGGTGAACGTTCATCCAGTCAACAAGAAATCTTTGTTGATGGATGTTTGCTTACTGGATACCCACGGCCTGCTGATTAGAGAGGAAGCTTGTTTAAAAAAATCTGGCATTTTCATTTTCCTGCATTTGTAAAATAATTTCACATCATTGTGCTAAAACCTCTGTGACAGAAGGGCATGATAGAGACTGCATTAGGGCTTCAGCATGGATCTCTCACTGAGGTGGTAAACTCAAATACAATGGTGCCCTGAAAACCTATGGAAGAATGGATTTTAGCGGCATGGAAGCTGAAATCACAAGACCTTCATTGGACCATTAATGAGCACACCTCAGACAGCACTTCTACACCTTTCCATACAATGGCTTGTGGGCACAAAAACTGGAATTTACAGTGAGCTCCCTCACAGCCACATTCTCTCCAGTGATTCTTGCCAGGAGCGGCTTGGACTGAATTACCTGTTTCTGATCATTTGTCCCCAGAAAGGAAGGTCTAGCTCTTTCTTTCTCTTTCAGGAGAAAGAAAAGGATGAAGAGAGAGGTGCAATGAAGCTGCAATCCTAGGGCCTATGTTACAAAAAGAATTGTGCTAACTCACGGTTCCAAGCCACAGCTACGGCAGTGTTATCACAAAAGTTTTCTATCCACGCAAGCAAGAGAAAAAACATGCTATACCACGAACACCCCTAATCTTGGCAGAGAACCTTGAACCAGGATGAGATTTTTTGTAGCTGGCCTTTGCTGGTTTTTAGCTCTAGTTCATAGAGGGCTCTACCCTCCCTGTGTTCATTCCAAGCTGGCTAATGTTCTTTTGGACCTTTTTTATATAGGTCTTTGAACCAGGACTGAAACCACACTGGGCTCAGTTTAAACACAGTCCTAGCTAACGCTGATGAACACAAGGGTGATTTGGTGAGATGGGCCAAAGAATTTGAAAACCATTTCCAATAAAACATGTTTGAGACTCGAGAAAGAGAATGCGCCATGAGGAACATACCTCTGGTGGCTAGCAAAGCAGATCCCATGAATGGAGCTTCTTGCGTCATTTCTTCAAAGCCCCTGATGGACCAGGAGGGAGATGCAGTGTCATTCAATATCCAGCCACAGGGACCATGCTCAAAAGAACAGTGTGCTCCTGCTGGGAGACTGTCTGCTGGAAAGGATTAGAAAAAGTGTGGGTATTTCACACAGATCTGATTAGGGAACAAAAGAGCAAGAAAACTATAAAGTCAGTTATGGTTACTTTCACTGTGTTTCCCTAGGGAGCTATAAAGGTGACACCCTATAGTCTTCTACCAAGACAGAAAGTGTGCGAGGTAATATCTTTTACTGGACCAGCTTCTGTTGGTGAAAGAGAAAAGCCTTTGAGACTTCTTCAGGTCAACAGCATATATTAGTCTTCTACCAAGAAATGGCAAAATGGCTTATTAGTTTATTTTCATGTATAGTAGTCACCATCAAAAAGTCAATACTCATCACTTAGCAGTATGAGAGATACTGCTGTTATTTCTTAATCTAAGTGCAGTGGAAAACGGTGGTTCCCGAGAATCCATCATGTGATAACTGTTTGATGACTGCTTTATGGGATACTAATAGATATCGCAGGGGTCCCCATGTCCTATGTAAATGTGGTACAATGGCTGATTATAGTTACTCTGAGTACATTTAAAACAAATAAAATGACATTTCCTCAGATGGTGTATAGTCAGTCTGTGGAATTCTCTGCCGTGGTGCATGAGTAAAACACTGTATCTATATTTTTGAAAGGATAGTTTTCTGACCAATAACATTTGTGGTGATTCTAAAGATGGTTAGTGCTTCAAGCTGATCAGGATAGGGTCTGCAAAGGATTTTTCCCCCCCAGTGAGACAGCTTCAGAGGAAGCTTTTGCCTTCCTCTGAAGTAGCAGGAGCGGCGCTAGGAAGGATACCAGACTTGGTAGGCTAGTGGTTTGATCCTCTATAGAAAGTCCTATATTCCTCATCCCAGGAGTGCATTCCATATGGACATCCCAGGTTCAGGTACCCAGGTAAGCTAGGTAGACAAAATATCTAAGTAATTTTTATATGTAATCAATTTAATTAATCTAGTTCACTTTCTAAATTATTATTTTTCCTGATGGGCTGAAGACATAGAAGAGATATTTTTTTTTTAACAATATCAGCTTGGTTTGTAGCTTTTGGTATGTATTTTTGATTAAAAACTATTTTTATATGCACTTGGTGTGTAGGATAAGTATATTTTATCATACAAATGAATACATATTGAGTGGTTAGGATAATCCCAGCTGTCTACTTCTCGTGATATCTCAAAGGACACAAATGGACCCCCCGCTACAGCCCGTGTCGCTATAGCGTGGGTTCACGTACAGCATGGTCATGGCGATGGATCCCAAACTTAAATATTTACATTGAGATCCATGGCAACATGTCCCCTGAGTTAACGTGGTTCCTGCATTAGCTAGGGACCGCGCATGGATCTCAAACCCTGGGCTATAGTGAGGGTCCAATGTATTTCTTGACTAGTTATATTCTACTAGTAGTTGGTAGATGGTATAGTGATCCACAGAAATTTCTGGAGAAATACATCCTAATTCTGACTATAAATCTGGTAGAATGCCCTTTTTTAGGTGCTCACATGACCAGCCTAGCTGAGCTGTCTTGGCCGGTTGGCTTTTGTGGTGGGGTGGCTTGAATGGTACAATTGGGATGACAAATGACATTTCTAGAGGACTTCAGCCTCCCAAAATTAAAAATTCTGCATATTTATTTGTCAAAATAACACAATCACACTCCTGCTGTCAGCCCTGAGCTCCAGCTGCCCAGTTGAATATAACAGGTATGGACAGGAGTGCTGGGGGAAAATCACGAATTCTCTGTGAAAAAAACAAAATGCTGCAGGGAAGATTAATTCTGCGCAAATTCCGCATTGTGCCGTGGCACAGAATTCCAGCAGGACTAAAATGAGGAACCCATTAATTGAAGGAACCCATTAAGGGAGCAGGTTTCTTACTCACCACATACAGCATTTTTATCCTCTTTGGTAGGGCAATCACTGTGAAAATCACAGACCTGCAGGTGGCTGACACAGCCCCCATGTGGGCAGGGGAAAGTGGAGCCCTTGTCGTATGTGGAAAGATACTTGCGTTCTTTTTCTAAAGGGTACAAAGAAAGAAGCTCAGAGAGAGGAGTCAGCAGAAGGTCTAGAGCAGGGCTTTGGTTTGGATGGTTCCTTAGTCACACTCATGCTCCTTACCACATTTTAAAGACAATCCGTCCATATAATAATAATGATTAATAATAAATACTCATTTAATTTCAATGTTTGTGCCAGAAAGTCTCTGAGCCTGTAACAAAATGTAGCCAAAAAAGAAATTAATGAAAAAGCAATGTGGCAGAGTGAACAAACAGTAAAACCAGCTTGCAAATGAACCAAACCTGCACCACTCTAGTAATAGTAAATAAACATCTTATAGCCCACCTTAAACCAAAAATTAATCTACAGGCAAAGAGGGGCAGCATTCTAATGGTGAGAAGGCCCTCCCCACACTGAGAAGGCCCTTGCTCCTTATTCTCTCAAGACTGTGTCATGGGACCGTTGGCAGTTCTAGTGAAGCTGTTTCCAGATGTTGCAAAAGATAGTCCCCTTGATAGACTCTGTATCATTTAAGGCTTTCAATAAATGTGAGACTGAAATGCATTCCCTGGATAATAGATTATCTTTATGGCTAGTAGATTTAGCACGATTCCCTTCAGGCACTCAGGTTATCAAATGGATCTGATTTATTGCGTTCTTTCCCAATTCCCTTCCACCATCTCCCTATATTTCTTTGTACTTGCATGATATTCAAAACCACAGTCATGTGTATAAATTATCCTCTCTGGCTTAAATCACTCAAGTTCCCTGCCACAGTGGGGGTTTTATTTTTTGCACATAACACTTCGCACATGTAGAACACATAAATGCTCCAACAGTCAAGAAGATCATATCCAAAATTTAGATTTTGTTTAAAAAACCTACAGTAAATTAAACAGAAAAAACTAATAGGATCTGAACATTTTAAAAAGTCAGTGAAAATATTATTTTGTTAGATATTTGTAAATTTAAAGCTTTTTCTGCAGTTTGCAATCCAGAACCAATAGCATTATGCTAGTGCATGAGAACCACAAAATGAAGCTGAATATGGCCCTAATCCTATATGCTGCTTTGAGCAAATGAACTCCTGAACCTGTAAGAAGCATCACTGAAGTCAGGGAGGCTCTACACAGGTTCAGGGGTCTGTCTGCATGCAGTACTTAGTAGGATCAGGGCCTACAACTATAAGGTGAAACTGCCCAGGCTAGTTTCATTGCCAAACTGAATGAAGTATGAAGTACTTATATATGAAGTAAAAAGCAGCATACATGGTGAAAAACAAACTAGATTCTAATTGTTCTCTTTTTAATTATGTAAGACAGAGGTTCTTAACTTGGAAGTGCCAGACAGGTTTCACATGTACGTGACCACTCTCCTTCGCTTTATGGCTATATGATGGAGGAGTTCGGGAGGTAGTAAAACCTTTTTCTGTCGTAACGTAGGGTCACAGTATGGAAACGATTGGGAACTACTGCTCTCATGTATTAGTGACACAGGTAAAGGTTTTTAATCTCAACAATGGCTTTTTAACTAAAGAAAAAAAATGAAACCTTTATAAACAACATAGACTTTTTAAAAAAATGATTCATGTGTGCTTCTAGATTGGGGGTGGGCAAACTTTTTGGGCCAAGGGCCACATTGGGGTTCAAAATTGTGTGGAGGGCCAGGTAGGGGAGGCTGTGCCTCCCCAAACAGCCTGGCTCCCAGCCCCTATCCGCACCCTCCCACTTTACACCCTGCCTGCACCCCCTCCCCCCCGAACTAGCCAACCGCCCTGCTCTTTGTCCCCTGACTTCCTCCCTGGGACTCCACCTCCATCCAACCCCCTCTCTAAAGCCCCTTTTGGAATACGAAGATGGGCAAAGGACTCAGGAGGAGCAGGGGCAGTCGTGCAGCCAGACAGAAGTGGTGGTTTCCCTTCAAAGTGACGCTTTTCTCCAGCCGGCTGCGCAGCCGCCTGGTGCTCCTCATGAATCCTCTGGCTGCATTCGCCACACTGCCGCCACCCGCACCTCCCGCCTGCTCCCCTGAGGCTGTAGCTAGGGTGACTAGACAGCAAATGTGAAAAATCAGGATGGGGTGGGGGTAACAGCAGCCTATATAAGAAAAAAATGCAAAAAATCAGGACTGTCCCTATAAAATCGGGACATCTGGTTACTCCAGCTGCAGGTGAGCCTTCCTCCCTGTTCTCCCCTGCCCCCGCAGTGCAACCCCCCACCCCCTGAAGGAGATGCACCAGTGCTGAATTGCCTGAGTGGCCGGCCCTGGGGCCCCCTGTTATTGGGGGAGCCCCATGCCAGGGCACCCTGTGTTTACTGGTCAATTCCTTCCTGAGCCACACCACCCGGAGCCAGCCACCCATCAGAAACTCACAGCACCACTGCCCAGATCGCTGACAGCACGGCGAATGGAGGCCGGGGGAGAGGTGGGGCAGCAGGGGTGGGGCCGGGGGCTAGCACCCCATCTGGGAGCTCAGGGGCTGGGCAGGACAGTCCTGCGGGCCATAGTTTGCCTACCTCTGTTCTAGGGCCATGTCTACACTGTGGACTATACAGCAGCACAGTTGAACTGCTACAGTGTGCTGCTGTAAGGTCCCCTGTGTAGCCGCTCTTTGCCGGCGGGAGAGAGCTCTCCCACCAGCACAATTAAACTACCCCCGACAAGTGGCATTAGCTATGTCGGCAAGAGAACCTTTCCTGCCAACATCATGCTGTCCACACCAGCACTTTTGTTGGTTAAACTTATGTTGGGTCAGGGGTGTGAATTTTTTTTTTTTGCCAACAGAAGTGCTAGTGTAGACAAAGCCCCACTCTCTGTTAGGGAGACAAGATGGGTGAGGTAATATATTTTATTGGACCAATTTCTGTTGGCAAGATAGATGTGCTTTTGACCTACACAAAGCTCTTCCTCAGATCGGGAAAGGTACTAAGAGTATCCCCGGTAATTGCAAGATTGAACAGATTATTTTTGCTAAAATAGTTACCACATATTCTAAGGGACCATTAAAGGTGAAGTGGTGCATTAAAACCCCTGTAGTCTTTAAGACAAAAAGCAGGGTTAGTGGATTACAGATTGTTGTAATAAGGCATGAATTCAGTGTCTTTCTAAAGACCATGGTTTTTAGTATCTAACAAACTTATGAAGTTATGTTCCCAGGCCTGTCTTCTGAAAGTGTTGTGCAGGTTTCCTTTGAGGATGGGGACTGATAGGACAGATATAGAATGATCACTTTGTGAAAAGTGTTCACCCTACAAGTGATGTGATGTTTTTGTCTTTTATTATTTCCCTGGGTGAGGTATTCGAGAACATAGTGATGGTCTGGTTTCACCTACATAGCTGTTATTGGGGCATTTAGTGCAAAGGATGAGGCACACCACATGTTGTGATAGGCATGCATGGAACCCTGGGATCTTGAAAGGTGCAGGTTTTTCATCTGTAGTTCTGGCAGGGTCTGATGCTGCTTTGAGCTGGTGAGTCCTGGGGTGTGGGGAGCTTGCTTCTGATGAGTTAGGTTGGGAGGTTGTTTGAAGGCCACAAAAGAGTGGGTTTATGAAAGATTTCTTTCAGGATGGGGTCACCATCAAGTATGGGTTGTAATGGTTTCATGATACCCTCTGTGGGTTTTAGCATGGCATGGTAGGTGACAACTAGGGGTATGTGGTCGGAGGGGGTTACTGTGGCCTTCTCTGAGATCATACTCAGCAATTTTAATCAGTGTCCTTTTTTTGTTTCTGGCTGCATTCATTTAGATTTTCCAGATCTTACTAGATGTGTTGTGACTTACGATGGAAGCAGTCCCTGAACTGCAAGGAACCCAATGCCAGTAGCCCAGTCCCTTGTGCTCCACAGGTTGAATATAGAATGGAGATCTCAAAAGGCCTCTCCACTTCACCGATCTGAGCCATGAAGACTTTCCACTTGAGCCTATAGCAAGACAACAAACAGCAATCACACACGTGTTGAGCACCTGGGTACCTCATCTGCTTAGGCACCTTTGTAAACCCCACTAGGTACCTATCTACATCATGAGGCACCTAAATACCTTTAAATATCTGTCCTAGGATGCTGGCTCCTTTCCATGTTTCTAGCTGCTAAAAGGCTTTAAAAGACAACTAAAAATATCTAAAATACATTCCTAATCTTACATTTCCATGCAAGAAGTTTCTGTGCTAGCCACTGAGATGTTATGTCATTGTCAAAGGTCTATTGGAACACAAAAGGATGGGGAGGTGGTCTACACAATGGTGAATAGGAGGTTTGCACAAGACACTTTATTAAAATGTGGTGTGTACTCTGAAAACATGAGAGCCCCTGTTATAAGCACACAAAATTGTGTAGAAATGTCAGCAAGTGTTTATGGCCTTTCCCATTTATGTCAGCCTATGTTAACTGATTATCTACTTAATTCATTGCCAGTGTTTCACATCAACCACACACCCTTTGTCTTTCAGAGGATGCTGCTATCCTTCCCCATCTTCTCTCCCCCACCGTCCCTTCAGAGGTTCACCCACCCCTAATTAAAACCAGCACAGCCCTCGGCCCTCAGAGAAGATGAAAATATTTCCCCTTTTCACACTTTTGGCATTTCATGCAGAATTATAGCTTTCTCAAGATTGTAATATCATTTCATTCTGGTTCAGAAATCTCCAGCACTGAAACACAACTCTGTTACATCTGCCACAGAGCTAAGTAACCAAGAGCCTCCAGCAAGGGGATGTGATTGTTTTACTGCTTATTATATTACAGTAGAGCCTCCAGGAATCTTCAGCACTAAGACAGAAATACATTTATCTCTGCCATAACACCACACAAAATCCAAGACCATTCAGTACTGGAACACAGCACCACCATTTCCATTCTATTCCCTGGTATACTGCCACCATGTTCCTCCAGCACAAAGACACAGCTTTGTTCCCTCCACTGTAACACAGCACATTGCCCACATTTTCCAACTGAGTCACCACTGCATTATCCCATTATAGCAGCCAGGAACTTCCGATACTAAGTCACAATCACATTACCACCACTCTGTATTGCAGCAGATCATCCAAGAACCTCCAGCACTGAATCATGACTGCATGACCTCCGTTGTATATTATAGTACTGTATCCAACAAGCTCCAGCACTGAGACTTGACTCCATTAACTCCACTGTACAGTATGACAGCACAGCACCTAGAAACCACAGGTGATATGTAGCTGTGCATCACTGAGATTGCTTAGGTGCAAACCTTGTTTCCAAAGAGGACTGCCCAGGTATTCCCGGGGGCAGCTCACACCCTCATGTCCAAAATGCAACTGCAGCAAGATCTCTAAATGCATAAATATTGCACTTTCTTTGCTTGTCCCTGGTATCCACCCAGGGCTTATTCAGAGCCAATTTAATTTTCTTAATGGAATCAGGAACAAAGCCTTTAGTATATACAGCAGAAGATGAATCATTGAAGCTGGCTTTCAGATAAGCCCAGCCTGGCAATACCTTTACTATCGATTTTACGTCAGGCTAGAGCTAAGTAAACTGGTTAATATTACTACACTTCTAAATACAGACATTGAAACTGCTGTGCACACTCTTAAGGGCTCTCAGAGCCTGACATGTCTCTGAGCAATTTGCAAGGAAAGAATAAGAGTATGGACCTGCAAACATCTTGATGTTTAATGCAAGACAATTCATGATGCATTGTGGCCCTAATAATTTCTATTATTCATTAATATTTTTAGCACTAGGAAGTTTGCAGGCTCTCTGTCTCCCTCTGTTAAACAATGCCCCTTCCTCCCAATTCCGACAAGTCCCTTTTATTCAATGCCTTACTATCTCCAACAAAGAGAGCTGCTGTTGAATTTCCAGGAACAATATTTAAGAGTCCAGACAACAACTGCTTTATTAAGAATGATGAGTTCAACCACATGAGCAGGAGAGTTGGCATATTCTCTAAGCTAGAGGGATAGATTCCTACATAGATGTGACACTATGCTAAATCAGAGAACACCTGAATTACAAGCATCATCATCAGCTATTTCGTTTCTCTGGTATTTGATTGGTGGCTGGTGTGATGAAGGCAGCCAGGAGACTAAGGAAGCTAGCCAGCTGGTGAGTATCTGTACTTCTGTCTTATAGCTATTGATTAACTTTTGGGGGCAAAAAAGGAGAAGCTTTTGTGTGCTGGGAACTTGCCATGGAGTTTGGGAGGGTTCCAGGCTGCTTTGCTGTGTTTGGTGTGTGCACAATGAAGTTTGGTTGCTGACTGTCTGGGCTAGATCACCCTGAGCGCCTGATTCCTAGCAGGGCTCTAGCGGGACTCTTTTAAGGGCTCTAGAAAGGGTCTTTGACTTGACTGCAGAGCAGTTTTTTTGAATAGGCTAGTGATTAGACGTGGCTGAGGGAGAGGGGGTAAGTCACATATTCCAGCTGTTTGTAGGGCTCAGGCTTTAAAAGCCATGCAGACTCCCATCAGAAAGACTAAAGGAGTGAGCCAACTGAGTTTAGCAGCAGAGGAAGGCAGGGAGGTAGCGTTTGGGTCAATTTACAGGTATTCTGCAAGGAAGAACCTGCAGTGGGAGGAAAATGGCACATCGCCGACAGCACTGCTTGTTCTTCCCCTACCTGCACCTGTGGGGGCCCTGGCCAGACAGACATCCTGGCCCTGGAGGCTTCCACCCAGGCACTGGTCTTGACTTGCTGGGCATGTGTCCTGTATGTCCCTGATGAAGAAATCCAGGCTGGGGAAGCCAGCTTGTGTGAGAAGTGCCTGTTGGTGGAACCCTCAGGAAGTAGGTGAGAAAGCTGCAGGAGGAGGTGGCTCGTTGGTGTGGCATCCAGGAGTGGGAGGATTTAATTAACGGGATGCACATGGAGACATCCAGGATGCTAGCCAGCTACAGATGGCTACAGCAGCCCTCAATGAGGAAGGCAACCCAGCTGCTCTAAGGGGAGGAGATTGGTTTCTGCCCACCTCGAGCTGTAGGCAGCACTTCATCCCTGATCCAGTTCCCCATTGCAACAAGTCAAGAACTGGGACTGGAAAAAGGAGGTGAGAAGCAGACCCCAGTGGCTGAAGAAGAGGAGCCATCTGCCCCCAAGTCCAGGAGGCTCATGGCCATCGCAAGCAAGAGGAAGACCCAGAGCGGAGTTATTAAGGATTCCCTTCTGAATGGGATAGAAGCATCCCTCTGCTGTCCTGACTTGATGTCCTTTAAGGTGTGCTGTCTGCCTGGAGCCTGCATCCAAGACATTACAGAAAGGTTGCTGAAGCTCATCTGTTCTTTTTACCACAATCCATGCTGCCAATCACATGGGCACTAATGATACTGTCAAGTATAAACCTGAGCAGACAACAGTGAGTACAGGTTTCTGGAAGCAAGATTGAAGGAGTAAGGGGTGCAGGTGGTGTTTTTATCAATCCTTCCCGTTGAGAGTAAGGGCCCAAGCAAGGACGATGACATCCTGGAGATGACCACTCAGCTGAGCAGATGATGTCAATGGGAGGGCTTTGGCTTCCTTGACAATGAGATGCTGTTCCAGGACAGAGGACTGCTGGGAAGAAATGGGGTCCACCTAACTACAAAGCAGAAGAGCAACTTTGCACACCAACTTGCCAATCTAGCAAGGAGGATTTTAAATTCGGTTCAAAGAGGCAGATGCCAAAAGCCTACAGGTAAGCATTAAAAAAGGTGGAATTAACACAGAGCTA
Source organism: Dermatemys mawii (assembly GCA_007922305.1). NCBI lineage: Eukaryota > Metazoa > Chordata > Testudines > Dermatemydidae > Dermatemys > Dermatemys mawii. The sequence goes on along the minus strand of ML677332.1, from coordinate 43,296,260 downwards.
AGTGTTGGAGGCATAAATGGAAGATTGCAGTTGGGTTGTTGGAGCAACAAGAGGGATAACAGTGACAGAATCTGCTCATCATCTTAGATAGCTATACATAAATGCAAGGAACATCAGGAATAAACAGAAAGTACTTGGAATTATTAGTAGATGAGTTATATTATTAGTAGATGATTTATATTATAACTTAACTGGTGTCACAGAGACCTGAAAATCAAAAAAAAATCCTACAGAAAATGGACGGGGGCAAATTGCTAAGGATGATTACAAAAGAACAGCACAAGTATGTGGGGACAAAATCAGAAAGGCTAAGGCACAAAATGAGTTACACCTAACAAGGGACATAAAAGGCAGTAAGGAGAGGTTCTATATGTACATTAGGAGCAAGAGAAAGACTAAGGGAAAGGCCAGGAAGAACTGAATATTATAAGAAAGCCCCAGAACCAGAAAGAAAAGAACCCAGTGAAGTGTTCTATCTGGAATGGGGGATTGGGCATGGCTTGACAACAGGGTGATGATTATGGGAAAGGGCTGATGTAGGCTTTTCTTTGGTTTCTGCTCACCTGAAAAGGAATGAGTGCTAATTTTTTCTTCATATAAGTTACTAATCATCTCTCAACAATATCATGTGGCAATGAGTTCCATGGGTTAATGATATGCTGCACATAGGCCTTATCCTTATACTATCATTTGCTCATTGTACTTCCTGTTCTACTCCTAACAGTACAGTATTGTTTAGAAGCAGACAAAAACATTTAAAGATCCCAAACCATCCAAGAATCTAATTATTTCAGGCTGGTCTTCCTGTCAATTGATAGCACAAGACCTTCAGATATAAAAGAGAAAGCTGGTCTTGGGCCATGTGCCTGCCATGGAAAAGCTAGATCAATATGCAATAGTGACTCTTATTTGTTCTGCTACTCATACTAATCTAGGTTTCCTTTGTCCACCATGAATTTGTGTAGAGATTTTTGAAATCAATCCATTGTAAAGGAAAAAGAAAAGAATTATATTTTTTTCTAAGGGTTCCTAATTCCATCCCCTTTTTTCCCCTACTTCTACATATTTTAAACATGACTGAAGTAAAAACTAATCCCCTGACCACCTATGATTGTTACAGGTCCCTTTCAGCTTTTCACTTCTTTCATGAGAGCAAAGGTATTAACCCCAATGACAAATTTCCAGTTGAGCAAATTAGGTTCAACCTACTTAAATTTCACTGCAATTTTAATTAGAGAGGATGATCTTAACTTCATATACTAAAGCTGTTGTGGCAGTCTTCAGGTAGGCTGTGAAACAGCTGTTATTTTCCATTCCAGAGATAGCTGCAAGTCAGCGATGGGTGAAGTAATCCCTATTGATACTGAACACCTAGGTTCTTGTGAGGAGCACTCATTCACTCAATCATTTAATAATAAGAATAAATGGACCTGTGAATCTAGCTGCCTCGGCTAGCAGAGACTAGTCACATGCCTGAAGTGGCATGGGCAATCTCTGGGGGTAAAATGACATCAGAAGGCAACTTTTCCCCTGCTACACTGGCAATGAGATATCTGAAGGGGGAAGGGCCTGCCTAGAAAGGAAGTGAGCGAGAACTGAAAATAGGAGAAGGGATTTGAGGGTTAAGAATTAAATTTTAAATCAAACTGTGCTACCTTTGGCTCACCAGAACAGGAGTCTTGGTTGGGTCTCTCTATAGCAACAAAAGACGGTGCCAGGGAATTCAAGGAAAAAAAGAGCAAGGATCTGTTGGTAATATAAACAAAGAGCTTACAGTGTACTTAATCCATGCCTCTCAAAAGCAGGTAGGAGGAAAGGAGAGCAAGCACAAGGAAGATCACAAATAAACTGCCATGTGGGCTCCCCTCTCTCTCTTTCTCTGTTAGAACTCAGTCTGCCTCTTGCACTTCAAAGCATCCTCTTGGTTCCTATCTCATGTGCATTCTGACACCTCCAGGAATGAAAAAGAAACTATGGAGAAGACCAAAGTAAGGAACATCCAGGCTAAGGTTTGATATTGCCTGATTCTCTTATCTGCTTTCTCTTCTTCTCTCTTTCTACGCTATCTCTTCTACCCAGCCCAGAGCTTTACAGATAGACCAGAACCAAATACCCCTGAACTCTGGAAAAGTCTAGATCGGCACTGGGAACTGAACTTTGTGACTCAGGCTCTACTGTTCTACCTAGTTCCTCCACCCAGGGAGGCATCTCAGAAAGGAGCAGCCTTGAAAAGAAAGAAGACATGTAGAATTTTTCATTCATGGCTGAAGCATTAAGGGACCAGGTGCTTGGCTCCACTACAGCCCCCGTTAAACCCTCTAGCATTGTAAAGGAGCCAGAAAACTGGCCTAATACCAGATGATTCTCACAGCACATGGGGAGCCTTTGGGTGATGGACAGTTGGTGAGTGGCTCTGTAGATGTTCCACAATTTGGGGATGAGGCCCAAACCGCATGGGACATTTTGCATTTTGGAGGTGGCGGAATAGTGGCCACTGTGATTGATCTGTGAGAAAGGACCTATGGCCTTCAGAGCATTTCTATTCACCCTGGAAGTTTCTTGGCGGTGATGACTGACGGTATCAACTGCTGCTGATGGTCCAAGAGGATGAATATGGATGTATTTCCTTTAATTATGGAGACTGTTTTTTGGGTAACACTCCCTCTGACAAAAGTTCACCCACATCAATAGTGGCTGGGGACTATGCTGCTGGAGTATCAGACTGCATGCTCTGCCTGGAATGGACACTAACAATCCTTTTCAAGCAGATACTGGTGTCAAGAGGGGAAGAATGATGACAGTTAAAACTACGCCAAACCATGTGAAATGTTGCGCTTGTGACCAGGATAACATTGGTTAAAGAAATTGGCCCATTACTGAGGGAGCATTTTGGACTCGGTAGATTTGAGGCCTATAATCTCAACCACAGTAAGGGAATCAGATGAACCCTACTGAAGGTTTGGGAGGAAGTTAATAAATGAAATGAATAGGCAGCAGGTTTAAAATAAACAAAAGGAAGTATTTTTTCACACAACGCACAGTCAACCTGTGAAACTCCTTGCCAGAGGATGTTGTGAAGGCCAAGACCATAACAGGGTTCAAAAAAGAACTAGGTAAGTTCATGGAGGATAAATCCATCAGTGGCTATTAGCCAGGCTGGGTGGGGATGATGTCCCTAGCCTCTGTTTGCCAGAAGCTGGGAATGGAGGACGGGATGGATGACTTGATGATTACCTGTTCTGTTCATTCCCCCTGGGGCACTTGGCACTGAAAGACAGGACACTGGGCTACATGGACCTTTGGTCTGCCCCAATATGGGCCATTCTTATGTAAGTGTAACCCACTGGTGAAGTGTATGTTATATATCCTCTTCTGGTGTTTTATCCCAAGAGGATGAGAGTCTGTTACAGCCAGCAGTTATGAAGGCTAGCTCTTTAGATCAAGCTGTGAAGACTCATGTGTTTAGCTCTTGTGGTTCTCAGTTCAGTCCTCAGAGTTGGCCATCACAGAATCAGTGACTTGGGGAGAGACAAGCAGAGCAGACTTTGCTAGAAGCAGTGCCCTAAGGGAACTGCCCCTCAGGCAACATTTAAAGGGCTCAGGTAGCTAGCCTTACCAGGTGTTCTCCTCTTGCCCGGCTCTCAGAGGGATGATTATGTTCCGGTTTGTCGCCACATGTCGGATTTCAACTGTGAATCCTTGGAGGGGAGGAGCAGTGCCGTGTGAATATATGGCCAGCTCCAGCAAGCAGGACTCCACACTCCATGGCAGGATGGGGCTATGCAGACTGAACTCACATCTATCCAAGAATCTGCTGGTGTTCAGGAGGAGAATGTCCCCTGAAGGAAAGAAGGGAAGAGGACAAGGGGAGAAGACATAAAAAGAGGAAAGAGGGGTTGAAAGAAGCAGTGGTGAAAAAAAAGAGAAGACAAGACCAGAAAAAAGTAGAGAGGATAAAAAGAAATTAAAAATAAAAAATAAGTAGAGAACAGATCGAGAGAGAGAGAGGAGAGAAGAAGGGAAAAGAGAGGAAAAGAAACCCAGGAGAAGGAAGGAAAGAGAAGGAAAAAGAAGGGAGGAAGCAATCAATATAATACTGATTAGAAACATAACACAGACACAAGTGAGTGCACAAATATGAGGAATCAGCTTAGTCTTGCCAAGGGCCAAATTTCCTGGGAGTCTCACCCTCTGTACTTAAAAGTGGCTTCTGACTGTATTGGAAATAAAGCTAATTCAAAAAGGGCTGACATGAACATCTCATTTCAATGGGAGCAGGACTGGTCCATAAAGACTATGGGCCAAATCTCAAGAGGTGATGAATACCTGGGATGTAACGGTGAAGAGTGCTGAGCATCTTCAATTCCCACTAAAGGCAAAGCAAGCTGAAAGAACTTGGAATACTGCAGACTGGGGCCCCTCAGAACCTATTAGCTACATCAGGAGTTGAATTTCCCCAGCTTTTTTCAAGGTCTGGAAGTAGCTGCCTATGGAAGTAGCTACACTGTGCACTGCTGATGAAAGAGAAGTGACTTTGCCAATAACTGTGGTTCTTTGAGAGTGTTGCTTTTGTATTTCAAATGTCACAGTATGTGCCTTGTATAAAAATGGGCTGTGTTCAATATGTATCAAGTTTCACATTGTACACTGCAGTATAAGCAAGACTGCCACACAGTAAATATTCCACACAGCTATGCAATATGCTCAAGCCTAGTGTTTGATAAATATATGGAACAATCAAGCACCTTTTTAATAGACACATGAGTCTTAGTGGTGTGTTCTCTAGAGTTCAGAGCGGGATTTCATGATGACTTCATGAAAGCAGGTATAGTCTGTGTGGCAATTTGAGAGAGACAAGGAAGGATGGCCATAGACATCTGTGTGTGCATCCCTTTGGGAATAACTGGAAGTTTGTCTACCTTCTATGTCTCCTCTGGATGAATGGTTCTCCAGAACTTGATGCTGCTGCTGAGACACCAAGGCACTCATTGAAGATGGCACCCAGTCTGGTTTTCCGGAGGTGTCCGTAGATGTTATCCAGGAGCAGATGGATCCATAGGTACAAGAGGTTTCTGGGATGAGAAACAGAGAGAACTTTTCACTGGTGTGCCTCCTGACTCCAGGGAGGGTGTCAGCCCAGGATGTTAATGAGTAGGTATAGATTCATAGATTCTTTCATGCATTCTAAGTAACTATAGTGACCATATGGTCTGACCTCCCGAATGACATAGACCAGAAAACCTCCCCAAAATAATTCCTAGAAGATATCTTTTAGAAAAACTACCTTAATTTAAAAATTGCCAGCAATGGAGAATCCACTGTGACCCATGGTAAATTGTTCCAATGGTTAATTACTCTCATTGTTAAAAATTTATGCCTTATTTCCAGTCTGAATTTGTCTAGCTTCAACTTCTAGTCATTGGATCATGTTGTACCTTTTGAAAAGCCTATTATCAAATATTTGTTCCCCATGGAGGTACTTATAGACAGTGATCGAATCACCACTTTACCTTCTCTTTGTTAACCTAAATAGACTGAACTCCTGGCATTTATCATTATAAGGCACGTTTCTGAATCCTTTAATCATCCTTTAATCATCCTTGTGGCTCTTCTCTGAACCCTCTTCAATTTATCAACAAAATAGTCTGCAACATCTCAGCTAAAGAGGAACTGTCAGAGGGAAGAGAGGAAGCTGCCCATGGATAATAATGATGGAGATTCTCCCACCTGACGTGGGGAAAAGGCCAACCTAGAAAGACAACCCTGGACCTCTTTGGCTGGTGTAAATCAGCATACTTCCACTGAAGTCAGTGGAGCTAAATCAGTTTACACGTGTGGAGGATCTGGCCCACTTGTAAGAACAATCCTGAACAAGAGTGGCATCCAACACAGCAAACTAATGGAGACAGACCCCTCTCATTGTGGGACACAGAACTCCTGAAGTTCTCAAATAGAATAGCTGAGGGTATGTTTACACCACTAAAACCCAGTGAGATGAAAGGGTCTCGGAGCCTGGGTTCCAGCCTAAGCAGAAACGTCCACACTGCTGCTCTAGCCCCACAGCCCGAGTCCCACAAGCCCAAGTCAATTGACCCGAGCTCTGAGACTTGCAACCAAAGGTTTTCCTTTGTTGCGTAGACATACCTTAAGGGTTGTAAAATGGATATCCTTCAGAACAGTTTCCATCACCCTTAAGATAAGGAGAGGAGAACCCTTATTGGCTGGAACCATACAGCCCATTCACAGTACTGAGAGCAGCACAGTATCCTGGCCAAGTCATTTTTCATAATTAGCACATTATAAACCAGTGAAGAACTAATTTGCTGCTGCCTTATCAATCTGATACAAGCTCCCTGCAGGGACATCAGCTGTATAATGCTCTCACTCACACATATGCACAGTGAGATGAACACGTATTTCAGGCTGCTGTTCAGGTGGTAATCATTATTATAGCATCTAGAAGTCTCAGGGGCTGTATATATACATAGTAAGGCCCAGATTCTTAGTTATTTAGGCTCCCAACTCCCATTTAAAGCAATGGGAATTTGGTATCTAAATACCTTTGAAGATCTGGGCCTAGAAGACTAAGCATTTTTGTATGGGTGATATTCAGGCCTTACAAATGTGAATCGCACCCTATTCATCACTTCCCAAGGAGGGACCCAGTCCTAGGAAGGGCCAGTCTTATAGACTGTAAGTGAAAGTTGGGCAACAAAGAGCAGGGTAGAATTCAAGTTGGTTTGGTACCTTAAGGTGAGAATCTGCTAACTCTTTTCATTGCTTTAAATTTCCAGCTGTATCCATATATACTAAGGTTTTCTTGTGGGAATTTACTTGACTAACAACATAAGAAATGCTATATAGGGTCAGATCAATGGTGCACCTAGCCTAGTATCCTGTCTCCAATAGTGGCCAGTACCAGAGCTTCAGGGGGAGTGTACAGAAAATGGAAGCTGGAGTGATTCACCCCTGTCTTCTCCTCCGAGCTTCTTGCAGTCAGAGGTTTAAGGTTGCCCAAAGTATGGGGTTGCATCCCTGACTGTTTTAACTAATATCCACTGATGGGCCTATCCTTCATAAACTTATCCAGTTCTTTTCTGAAGTCAGTTATACATTTGGCCATCACCACATCCCATGGCAATGAATTCCATAGGTTAATTGTGCATTCTGCGAAAAAGTGCTTCACTTCATTTGTATTAAACCTGCAGCCTATTAATTTTATCAGGTGACCCCTGTTTTTTGTGTCGGGGAAAGGGTGGATAACACTTCTGTATTTACTTTATGCATACAATTCATGATTTTATGGCCCTGTATCATAGTCCCTCTTATTTGTCTCTTTTTTAAGATGAATAGCTCTCGTCTTTTTAGCCGCTCCTCATAAGGAAGCCAAATATGCCCTTGATCAGCTTTGTTGCTCTTCTCTAAACCTTTTCCAATTCCACTATACCCTTTTTGAGCTGGGATGATAAGAACTGGACACAAGGTACGGATGCACCATGGATTTATATAGTAACATGATGATGATATTTTCTATCCCTTTCCTAATAGTTCCTAACATACTGTTAGATTTTTTGATCACTGCTGCACATTGAGCTATCTACCCAAACTGTGTGCTCCTCCACCCCGTTGGCTTGCCCCCACTACTTGCCACCTACTTGTCACTGTGGAAGAGGTTATTGTTTTTAACTAAAATATCCTGAGTAGATAAATACTTGTAATTTAACAAAGTAATTTGTAATTACATTAAAAATATAATTATCACACTAGGTAAATTCAGGAAAAGCACAGAACATAAATATGCAATTCTTTGTCCTAGTGGTTCTGGCCAGGATGTGAACTCCTTACTCACCCAGACTGGTGAGCAGTTTACTCATATGAGAACACTCATTGAAGTCAGAAGGACTATTCATGCCAGTGACTGCTCACCTACATGAGTAAGAGAGTTTATAATATGTCCCTATTGTTTTAAGTAAATATTTATATCTGGTAGCACCCAAACACCCAATCAGGGCCAGAACACACAGTCGCTGTGTCTGCGGTGCTACAGTCAAACATCGGGGACAGCAAACTGGTCAGCAGCAAAAATTCCAAACAATTTTTCATAAAGTTTATTTAAAAATAAAATTTATGAAAATTATTGCATTTTAAAATGTCTTACCAAGTCTTGAACGTGCAGTTACAGATGTTAAAGCAATGGATTTCTAATCTCTTGAATATACAGCCACATAGCAAACTGCTCCACTAATAAAGTAAATACAACCACCACTTTCACAGTGACAAGCAGATGATTTCCCCACTTGCTCCAGGTGTACAAAGCCCATCACTTCTTGGTTGGGAGGGTTTTGATGTCTGGGAGAGAAGTAACAAGCTTGACAACAGAATGGGAAATTGGGAGGGTCTGACATCTGGAAAGAGAAATCGAGGGCTTATTGGGGGAGGGCAATCTGATCCGTGGCATGAAGGGAATTGATCAGCAACTGTGGCAGGGGATGACTAGGGCCATTTAAGGGGCAAGGAAGTGTCAGGTGCACATCAAATAGTCTGAGTATTAAGGAATATCTGTCCCAGGTTAAATGTGCATCTCCTCCTCAGGTGGCACATCATAGTGGAGGCTGGGATGCAATTCTTTGGCTAGAACCTTAGGGTTGGGATGGGATTTGGGGAACCATTCCTGGGGCAAGAGCAGGGACTATTTCATCTATGTGGATCTTCTTTCTCCAGAAACCAGAGGATAGGGAGCCAGAGCCCTGCACCTAGGGACTATAAATTCTGAATTTTGTGTGTTAAGCACTAATGGGAACATTTCACAAGCTTAGGACTTGTTTTTTGTGAACTGGTTCTCTCACAGCTTGTCAAAGGCTCCATTTTCTTCTTGATGACTAAGGCCAGTCCTTCTCCCGCTGACTCAATGGAAGACCCCGTCTAGCCCTACATTTCCATGATTCTGTGACTACATAGCATAAGCCTGCTGTCTTGCTACACCAATTCTGCAGGTAGGTTGGTAAAGCGTGCACAGAGAGAATATGAAGAGCATTGCTTTCCAGACAATCAATCATCTATCCAGGTGCTTACATGGCCTCCTCTCTGTAGTATCTGTGCAACTCAGGATTCAAAATAATCTCTCTTTTTTCCTTCCCAGCCAATAAAAGAGGTAGCTTGATTAATTTATAGGATTTGGCAGCTTTGTTTGTTTATATATGCTAACCATATCCCACTATCTGTTATGGAAATGCATGTTCAGGTGAAGTAAGCAAACTGTCTTCCTTGAAAGAAATTCATATGATAAATGAGTTATGGAAGCTTGGAGCAAGTTTACTGGTTTGAAAAAAAAATCACAAGGGCCCTTTTTGATATGTACAGTTGCTGAGTGTTTTGTTAATTATTTATGACAGACGAAACTCAAATCAATAGAACTCTTTTTGGTGAATGACCAGCTGGATGCAAATTTTGTTGAAAGGATGCACTAATGAAATATTTCTGTGTATGTCTTAGAAACTGTGGGGTGGGAAAGGAGGGAGCATAAACTAAAGAGAAATTATTGTAATGCTATTGAAATAAAAATGTGGTTCCTTTTAAGGCTGAACAAGTCCAGTTTTCTCCCTCATTGCCAAATACCGCTCCTTCTCTGTGAGGGATCTCATGATAAAAGTGCCTCTCCCCTGTCTTCCTCCCACTTGATTTCCAGGACACTGGGTTTTATTACAATGGGAAGGTAATGACAGCTAATTGATCACCTTCTTCTAGGCATTTCACATCCTGGAACGGTGTCAAGACTGCTGAATGCACAAGGAATGCACGCAAAAAGAATGAAGGAAAACAATCTAAAATAGAGGTGGAAATACTGAAAAATTGCCCCAATCACCACAAGAGGAAATTTCAGTTACCATGGAACTGCTATGAAGACACGTACTCCATAGGATTCCAGCCAGCGCAGACACACCCTTCAGGGAGGAATTCCACCTTATAAGATTCCTGGGTGACATTGACAGGGTAGTGCCACGAGGATGTTCTCACTGCAGGAATCCAACTCCTGGCTGGCCCTACAGGGCACTTACACTATTGCATAAGAGAATAACTTCTCTGGTATGTGTACAGTAACGATATACTTATCCTGCTTTAACTGAAAGGGTCCCCTATCAGGAATTGCCTCAGATAGTAGCTTCCCCCTTTGCTCTTCCCTTAAGCAAAGCTATGGTGGGAGTGCAGACAAGAAAGGATAGCCTTCCTTAACGCTGGTGGGCATTGAACTGTGTACACTTTACACACATGTTCAGAATCCTTCAAAAGTACCACAAGTTTGTACAGTTATCTATCTTTCTAACAGTGCTTGACTCACTCTTTCAGCCCTTCACAAATGTGGGCACTCATTCAACTACTCCTGGTACCACAGGGAACCCAGTTCATCCTACCATCCTTGCAGCTACTTGCTTAGTCCTGTTGGGTTTTTGCAGACAGGTGGAGAAAGAATTTCCTTTGAAAAGAACTTCACTCTGTACTACTGCCATGGGGTTTATTTCCTATTTGCTGAAAAAACAGTTCCGTTAATTAGCATTTGCTTCAGGGACTCCACATATTTTACGTTGATTGTTTTCATAGTGTGTTGGATGGAGATGATTTTTTTTGTTCTGGACTTCCCCTCTGCCCACAGAAATGGAGACGGTGCCTTAAGGGTACACTAGCTTGTTTGAGTCCATTCCATTCATCCTATGAAAGCCATCAGCTTGGCTTTCTGGTAACCAGACACACACAGAGAGAGGGAGGCTTCTGATTATCAAGGAGGGCAGCTCATCTTCTCTGTTCGCTGTGGGTCCTGCTTATGAGATAGGAAGGACTAAAGGGACAGGAGTTGTAGTACCTGGACGGGAAGACTGATCAGATAATACCATCACATTTTTGCCTGGAGACAGTCTGGGAGAGGGACTCTGTAAAGAAGGGTTTTTCTCATATGATCCAGAGCAGGACACAGCAACTGTAATAAAACAATAAAGAATAGGGAATGTTTAATGTTTATATATATTGATCCAGGCTTAAAATTCTTAGGGCTCCAATTACATTATAATAGGAACATCCACCCATCATAACCCACCTTAGAGCAGTATATTGCACCAAAATCTGCCCTCATCCTACAGTTGCAATACAGCGCTCCCTCAATGAGGTCTTCATTATAGCAGTATGACTCCCAGAGATGCATACACTATAGCAGCAGAACTCACCTAATGATGTCCCCTTTGGTACCGATATATTCTAACCAACTATGCCCTTGTTATTGCAACATACCCTCCAAAGATGCACTCGCTATATCAATATACCCCCAAAATGCCTATGCAATAGCAATATACTCATCCATTCGTACCCTCCTTATAATGTAGCCATCTATTTGCCTAGTAATGTTGCATGTGTCTTTCTATACACAGGAGGAATACACAATTTTAGAAGTGGCTGGAAATGCGAAGGTGGAGGCAACACCATCTACCAACCCATGAGTCACCAGTCATGAGTGAATGCTTTGCAGTTTACAGTCTGAGACTACTGTTCCAAAACATTTGTAAAATAGTTTTACTGTGACATGTGTGTATCTATAGATTACATGACAGGATGGTATAAAGGCTTTTATGAGCATTCAGTTGGGAGCTGCATATCTTACTCGTGGCTTCACCATGCATTAATGATGCTCCAGCACGAACGATGCCATGCAGATAAAACCTTTACACCACTGTGCAGATCCAGACACTTTCATTATTGCCTTTCACAAAGGCTTAGATTTTCAAAGGGGCTGAAACCAAACAATGTTATTGTATGTCAGATGCCAATTTTAACTGATGTCTTAGTTGTAGGTGCTCTCCCTTCTCCAGTGAAAATAGTTTTATATTGATTCATATTAGTAATTCCCTTGTACTATGTCTATTTGTGGGATGTCTTTGTTATCTATAGCCACTGCAGTGATGACTCTTCCTTTCGCTCCCGGCTTGGACTGCATTTTTTATTCACATCAAATTTTAGGAAGATTTGTAGGGGCGGCTTTAGTAATTGTGGTGAAAAGACCAAGTCTTAGAAAATGTTAAAGGACATAATTATTCTGTACCCTGAATAACCTTCATTTCCCCATGTTTTAGAGAAAACAACAAAAACACGATGGTAAAAGTGACCTGTTTTGAGCAGAGGTGTTGGCCTACTGGATCAAATTCTTGTCATACTCGAGATGAGCCTTAGTCTTCATCGTCCCCCAGGGAATGCTTTGCAGTCCATAGTGTGCTAAGTATTGAACAGAGGAGCTCTCATACTGCAGCCAACTCTTATCATACAGGAGGTAGAGCGTTGGTCTCCACAGATCAATGGCCAAAGATCTCATGATTTTCATGTTATGTCCAAAATATGCAAGGACCTTGATTCTTTACGATCTGAGCCTGTGATAAATAATTATCAGAAGGAATGTCTAAAGCACATTCCCCAACCACATTCCAGTGTTTGGGGAGTCAGAGAAGCCGAAGGCCATAACCAGGTACTCATAGTGGCCATGTGTAGAAGAGAAAGTTGTCTTCCACTTGTCACCCTCCCAAATGTAGACGAAGTTGTATGCACCCTGCAGGTCAAGCTTAGTGAGGACCTCTGCTACGCCATCCTATTCTAGGAGCTCACTGATAGTGGAACAGGATACTTGTTCTTGATGGTAGTATTATTCAGGGCATGATAATCAACACTGAGGAGCAGTGTCCCACCTTTCTGTTTAACAGACAGGATGGAGGTTCCTTCAGGGGATTTGGAGGGCTGGATGAAGTTCTTAGCCAGATTTTCATCCATCTAATCCCACAGGGCCTTGAGCTCAGGTTCCAATAAACAGTAAATGTGCTCAAAGGGGATCTTTGCCCCTGGCTGGAGGTCCAAAGGGCAGTTGTAGGTTGGTGTGAGGGTGGGACATTGGCCTTCCTTTTATCAAAGACTTCTGCAAGATCACTGTACTTGACTGGAAGTGATGAACCAGTATTGTCTGAACCTAAGGTAGTACCAAGCAGGGAGGATGTCTTTCTAGGAGTGGGGTTGCATCTTCTCCTTGTTGAGTTTTCCTAGGCATTGCAGCCATCAAAACCCAGAGATGAACCATACCTCCCATGCCACACACGATATTTTTTGGATTGTGGAGGGCAAGCCAGGGGAGACCCAAACTTAGGGTGATCAGATGTCCTGATTTTACAGGGACAATCCCAATATTTAGAGCTTTTTCTTATATAAGCTCCTATTATCACCCAACCCCATCCTGATTCTATCTGGTCAGCCTACCCAATCATATCCAAAAGTGCAGCAAAAGGATCAGCAGAATTAGCATAATTTCCTGGTGGTCTCTAGTCCTGACTTGGGAAGGGGCTCTCTCATAGGAACCTGCCCTGGGAGAACAGCATACTGCTGTGAGTGGTGTCTGACTGATCTAGCACAAGCTTCCTCTGGATGGGCAACTGGATGACTCAAGCAAAGGCCAAGTCTCTAAATTTACCAGACACCCGCGAGTCAATCAATGCGAGTGAAATACAACTTCCTTTGGGTGTGGCACGGGCCCAGAGCTGGAGAGGGAACCTGCAGAGGTGGTTGGCAGGGTTCTGCCTATGTTGGGGCACATGTAGGCAGTAGAGAGGATCTGTTTGAAAATCTTGCTTCTAATAAAACACAACATTACAGCTGATGAGGATTGCTTCTACCTTTGTCTAGCCCATTTTGAAGTCTTTATGTTGAAAAAAGAACTCCAGTCAGCACCTTTTTATTTTTTGATTCACGCCGGAGAGTCAACTATTCAATGGCACCAGTGAATTGTTTGGAAGATAACAACGATAACTTACTTAATTCAGAAGAGTTATTCTTCTGTGCTGTTTAAGAGCTGACGGACAAAGGACACGTTTTACCTAACTTGCTATACTAGATGCTCTACCTGATTCTATGGGCCATGGGTGAGATTCTCGTAAGTAGGTGTACATCTCTCTTAGAAAGTCAATGGGAATTGGGTGCACAAATCTCTAAAGCACTTTTAAAAAAATCTGACCCTTTGATAAGTAGTTTTTTGGTCCTTGATCCCCTAGTGATAACTGAAAACTTCCCTAATTTGCCAGGTAGTGTGGAAATGGGGATTGCCTTTTGGAGCGTTGGTAAAAAATGATCTTTCTGTGGCCACAGAGTTAGGACATAAGCAGAAGGCAGCAAACCTGCACACAACTCTAATACCACACAGTACATAGACAGCAGCAACTTGCTAGTGCAGGCATTTCTCTCAGGTTGCAACTCTGACTCTCAGGAGTTACTTGTGTACACAGTAGAGAGAGGCTAAGATCCACTTCCCTGGAAAGAGAAAAAGGCTAGTACCCAGTCAAAACACCCATTCAGTCCTTGGCTTCTCCGCAGAGACTGACAACACAAACTAGGAACTATACTGAGGTCACCCAGTCATTTCATGATCAAATACATGAGTTTCAGACGGTAATGGGATTTGAACCTTGAGTTAAAAGGTCCCATCTTTGCTTGATCTGGGTGCAAAGACGGCTGCATCAGCAATAGCAAGTGGTATTGGTTAACAAACCCTCAAAACTTGTGGTGATCATCATCAAAGTACTCTGGCAAGGGATCATGATCATGCTCCAGGGCTGCCACCATGGGTGGGCTCAAGAGTCCTGGAGATGTCTGAACCTGCACTCGGAGAGCAGTGTTCTCTAACTGCAGCTGCGCAATTTGATCCTGGAGGCTCTGGACTAGGGATGCTGTCTCTGGGACTGAAGCACCCAGGTGCTCAGTCAAAGCCGGTAGGCTCTGGTATAGTGGAGTCTGTGCAAACTGTCAGGTGCTGGTTCCAAGCAGTCAGGCCTGGTGGCTGGAGAGGAAGTCGAAGCCAGATGGCCGGTGTCCACAGATAAGCCAAATTAGTACCATAGCCAAAGTCCAGATGCATGCCAAAGATCAAAACTGGGTGATCAGAGACCACGGGTATGGGGGTCAGAAGGCAGATGCAGGCCTGAAGCAAGGTCAGAGCAGGGTATCTGTCCTGATACATTTACAGTGGGCAGCAGCCCTGGACTAGCAGCCAGAGCAGAGCAGACCATGTGGTGACTGGTCTTGCCCAGGGAGCTGGAGGGCTAACAGCCTGGCTGGGGAAGTTTCCCAGCAAAACTCTACAAACTGGGAGTCATCAGTGGAGAAGAAAAAGCCCAGCTGAGGGATCTTGCTTTCAGGTCCCTAGAGGCTGGTTCTCAGGGGGAACCCTGCATGCAGGCCTGGGACTCACCAGCTCCCCTCATAAGCAGCCCTGCCCTTGCCGGATCCAGGCTAACTCCAAAATGGCTTCTCCCCTTTCCTGAGCTCCCTGGAAAGGGCATCTCAGTCCCTGTTGGTTGCCAGGAAGACTCTGAGTCTGCCTTGGCTCCCCCTACCAGGGCCACCTCCAGCTTTTTTGCCGCCCCAAGCGGCAAAGATAAAAGACCACCACCAAAAACCCAAGTCGTGGACCCACCTCTGAAACGCCGCCAACGGAAGAAGAATCAGAGATGGAGTCACCACCGAAATGCTGCCTCTATTACAGATGGAGTACTCCCCTGCCAGTTTGGCCGCCCCAAGCACCTGCTTGGTAGGCTGGTGCCTGGAGCCGGCCCTGCCCCCACCCTACCAGGAACAGTGCGCCTCTCCCTGAGCTGCCAATAGACAGAGCCCCAGGAATCCAGATAATGTCCTTGGGGTTCGGGGTTACATCCTGATTTTAGGTTTCTGGTAATGTGGTGATCAGAAATGGTGTATTTGTTTTGTATATGATGTGTTGTTTGTGTTAATTTTGCCTATGCTATCTGAAATGGCATTGATCTTTTTCACATATGTCACCTTGTAAACTCATATCTAATTTGATGCCTACTGTCACTCATCAGTCTTCTTTACTGTTACTGATTGCTAGGATTCTCTCTCTCTCATTAAGTGTATTATTTCACATAATTTTTCCCAAAGCTATATTAACCTGCATTTTGAAAGGACTAATCTAGTTCATTACTTTCTGCCATGTTTCTAATCTGTCCAGTCATTACATGTTACTGCTCTGTCCTCCCTGATGTTTGAAACTCCTCTCTCTCTGTAAATGTCAATAATGAACAGTTGACTCCCTTGTTGGGATAATTAATGAAGATGTTGAATAAGACCCAACAATGATCTCTCTGGTTCTCCACTGGATGCCTCCCCAACTGGACATGTTGTTTATGCTATACTTTATCTAGGATCTTTGATTCAGTTTTCAATCCACATGACAGTGTTCCTACTCAAATCAATTTGAACAAATTTTCCAATTAGACTTCAGAAATACCATGTTGAATGCTCTACTGAAATCAGAGTACATTCTGTTTACAGCATGCCCCATAGCTGCTAATTTTGTAGTTTTATGTATGTGTGTGTGTATATATATATATATATGAATGATCACATTAGCCTGGCGAGATTTATTTTTTTATAATCCCCTGCCATTTATTGCTCATAGTTCTGTCATGTTGCAGATGAAAAAGGCAACATTTTCGATTGTACTTGAGCTCTGTTAAAGCCACAAGGGAGCATTGCTCACTTATGCCACTGACATAAGGCTACTCATGGATCTTTGGAGTATTGGGCACAGTGAAGCTCTGTTCAGCCACACTGTTCTTATCCCTTCTCTCCCCTTGCTCCAGAGATACGGCAGTAGCTGGCACAGTAGGCAGCTATGCATCTCTGCCAGTTTGATACTAATGGAATGTCTCCCTGCATGAGGGCAATGATTCACTAGTCATCTTTAGCTACAGTATTTTAAATCCACTTTGCACCATTTAGAGCACCAAGTGGACTTAGCAGACTGGAAAATCTGACCTCAAGCTTTTATTTCTCAAAGTATTTGTTACAATATTTTACAAGGGATAGAAGTTTGATTGACAAGACAGAAATGGCCAGAATCGCTAGTTTTTCCGGTTTTGAAAGTTGGTACTAAATTTGCTTTCATCCAGTCTTCAAGGACCTCTTCAATGGTCTTTGACTTTTTGAAAAGAAATGCCAGCAGTTCAATCAATTTGCTAGCTAATTCCCTTAATATCCTAGAATTCATATTGGCCCGACTGGTTGATTTGTAAGTTAATGCTTGATTCTGTGTTTTGAACTGCCTGTTCTTGCCACAAAGACACAATGATTTGCCCCACACTAACATTTCCAGAAGGTATCAAAACTATACAGTGCAGAACGTTTTTTGCATTACTTTATTGTCAATACAGAATGAGTAAAACGAAAGCGAAAGATTTTGAGTAACTCAGAGAGCCATCTAGTATTTTAGCAGATCACAAGATCTATAACTCCTTTGACAAGTAGAACAAAAACCGCTCTGATACATTTATTATCTAATGCCTCTCCCATTCCTCACCCCCATACCTGGGCTGTCCTTCCTCTTCCCGCAAAAGATATAATTATTGTTAATATGAATCCACACAGAACGGCTAAGTGTACCCAAGGATCACCGGAGAGATGGACAGAAAAGACAAAAACATGCTTGCATGGGGCCCAATCTGCTAACTGCACTATTGCCTTAGTAAAAACATTTTCCTACCCTATACTGATACAGAGCAAGAAGTCTGTTCAGACTGTTGGATTCTATGATGGTCAGATGGTACATCTGAGCAATATTCTTTCCCCCTACTGGAGGGCAAGCATCAACAGCTACACAATCAAACCCATTTGATAGGATCATCTGACAAACAAAGTGTCCCCTCTCCCTGCCTTCCAGTGTATCAGATATATATTTAGACATACAGACACTGAACAGACAGAGCAAAAACATGTAACCCTTCACTTTGATGTATAGCATATACACAGACATTGCTCTTCTTCAACGAATCTGAGGTTCCCCATTACCTTTAAAACAACAGAATCCCAATTTCAAATTTGCCCCTCTTTAGTAGTGATGGAAAGTTGTTACCACCTGACAGTGGTTCACGGCCTACGTGAAACAAGGTGGTGGTGTCAGTTCCATTCCCCTAGTGGACGGGTGTCCACATCACCAATACACATTTGAAACCAGGGGGCAGTCTCCACAGAAGTTCATTGGGAACGAACTACATCCTACACCTAAAGAGGAAGCATATTTACTGGATGATGTGAGGAAATTTGCACTGTTGCTGCCTGTACCATATCTGTTCTAGGGGCAGAGGATGTCAGCTTCCTGGGCTGTTAACCTGGCACCTTTCACCAGCACTACATTAACCTAAAAACATGAAGAAGGAACTGAATATAAACAGAAGAGCTCCTTAGTCTTGTTAGTCTTGGGGATGGGCCTTTTTAGAATCCTGAGCCTAATGCATTTTGTCTTCAGTACACCACATCCTCATTCAAGGTTTCTCTCTAGCACCTATTCAGTCTCTGAGAGAAAGGCAACTCTGTCTTTGGCTCCTAGCTTCATGAAAATCCAGGAGAAGCATCTCCAGTAATTAGATTCGTTACTTCCAATGGCTTATCTATTCATTCACATTAATTCATGAATAGAGATTTTAGAGATACATTGGATTACGTCCCTCTATTTGCACAAGTATAAAGCTGGGCTGGTTTTCTGTCAAGAGACTCGATTCTAAGAGAAATGTATATTTTATTTAATGTGCTGTGTTATTTTCTGACCTGCAGATTTATATGTCTCCTTAATTTGAAATGGATGGATGTGGGGACTAAATACCTCCCTCCCCCACCACAAGGTGGCGTGGGCTCACCATCCAAATCAGGGTTGGTTGAGACCCACTGCTGGACTTGCAGAACTTACAGTATCTAGTATTTGACCTGCAGGAAGCTCTCTTCAGTCAAACAGTCTGATCAGTGCCAGGGGTGCTGGAACAGTTTGTATAGTAGGGGTGCTGGGAGCCATTGACTGAAACTGTAAACTCTGTATACAATGGAAACCACTTCAATACAGTGAGTGCTGCCGCACCCCCAGCATCCTTGGTCCCAGCACTCCGATCAATGCAGTCAACAGGCAGCAAGCCCACTTCCTTTCAGTAGCTTAAGTAGAGCTCTGATGGATAATCAAACGGTGGCCTTAGCTTAGCTATGAGAAAAAACTTCCATTCACCAGAGGTTACAAATCCTGGACCTTCAGGGAGCTGATAAAGGACTGTATGAGCACTCTGGCTTTAAGAGAAGCTCAGTGTCAGCACCAGGAAGGGATGTAGAAGGGGAGATAAGGACTTGATTTGTCTTTAATAGAGGCACATATGCTCTGGGGGAGGGGAGATGTGAACTTCGCTGATAAGGCAGCTTTATGCTTTTGAGGGGAGAAAGATGTATATTCAAAGTCACCACCCTTTGGTTCTTTACAGCCTTGCTTCCCTGCATGAAAGACCAGTGACAAATCTTCCCTGAATTCATCCTTCCATCTTTTGTAATAGCCAGATGGCACTGAATAAGGTCTCAGCTATAATTTCACCCCTCACTCTGTTACCCTGTGATTTAGGGTGTCTCGCTGCAGAGAATGAAAGCCTGTTTCCTGTGTATCTGTACAAAGTGACAAGCAGTGTTATGACAAGTGACAAGCAGTGACAAGATGAGCCTCCCAAAGCCTGCAGCTATGTATTCCACAGATCTGAAAATGTTAAGGCAATCTTGGCTTTTATTTTAAATAAAAAACATGTTCCCAGCCTTTTCTGTTGCAGAGATAGCCCTGAAAACACGCACTGATCACCAGGGTTGAATGTCACTCATGGTGCTTTCTTAATTTGGGTTAAGATTTTCAAAGCCAGTTAAAGGATTTGGCCACACTGCTTCCATTCATTTCCAGGGCTCACCATAGATCTTCCCAGGGCTGGCATTTGGGATCCACAAACACATCTCGGTGGATTTCCCACTTTTGGAGGATATCTTAGATCAGTGTGCATCTGGCCAAGGAGGGTTACCATCCAGCACAGTGCCACCAGCTTTCTCCTAGACATAAGTCAGTTGCGCCAGCTCCTCTACTGAACAGCCAGTGTGGTCTCTTGATACTAGGAGGGACAGCTCGATAACAGGACTGGTAGAATAACGTGACTAGTAGATAAAGCATAACACTGAGAGCAAGGAACTACCACATTCTTACCCCATGCCTGACACTGATTCCCTCTGAGTGGCCTTGGTGATGTCACTAAGGAACATATTGGATTAGAGCACTTCTCCATTTCGTCCTGCCCTTGTCTGAAGATGGTTCAAAGGATGATCACACAGTAACTCTGTGGTGAAGGTAGGAACAGAACCTAGAAGTCCTGATTCTCATTCCTTTGCTCTAAGCAGTAGAGGAGACCTCCCACAACAGCTGTGTTCCACTGGGACCATGCAATTGTCAACGCTCATGAGCACAGGACACAGAGCTTTCACAGGCACTGGACCTAGACCAGGGGTGGGCAAACTTTTTGGCCCGAGGGCCACATGGGGCTTCAAAATTGTGCAGAGGGCCAGGTAGGGAAGGCCCTGCCCTCTATCCAACCCCCACCCACTTCCCGCCCCGACTATCCCCCTCAGAACCCGGACCTGTCCAGCTCCCCCTTCCTTGTCCCCTGATCACCCCCTCCGACCCATCCCACTCTAATTGTCCCCCAGAACCCAACCCCCATCTAGCCCCCCTGTTATCTGTTCCCTGACTGCCCCCTCCCGAGACCCCCACACCCTAACCACCACCTAACTCCCCCTCCCTCCAACTGGCTTACCTGCTCAGCCGGGTGCGGGCCTTCGCGGCTCGCAGTGCTCCGCCGGGCTGCGTGTTTGCCGGGCTCCACGCGGCACCCTGGGCCGGGAGCACAGGGCCCCATGGCTTGTCCCGCTCGGCCCAGATCCAGGGGCTGGGAGCGCAGGGCCCTGCGGCTTGCCACGCTTAGCCTGGACCCCTCGCCGGGAGCGCGGGCGGGGCTTGCGGCGCTTGACTCGGCCCCCTGGCCGGGAGCGCGGGGCCGCGGGGGTTGTGGCGGTCGGCCCGGCCCCCCCCCCGTCAGGAGCACAGGACGTTCGGTGCTGGACCCAGCCCCGAGCGTGAGGCTTGCAGCGCTTGGCCCGGCTTTCCGGTCGGGAGAGCTGGGCTTGCCGCACTCGGCCCAGGGCCGGGGCCACTGGCCCCGCTCCCCGGCCGAAGCTCGTGGGCCGGATGAAAATGGCCGGCGGGCCACATGTGGCTCACAGTTTGCCCACGTCTGACCTAGACTATGGAATGCACTCCCAGAGATAGGAATGGCCCTAGGACCGATGTGCAAAACTCTTCAACTTGGCTTTTTCTCAAAAAGGTCTTCACACACAAAGACATGAGTGCAATGCATGCGCAGACATCAGGTTATTTGTCCTACAGGCTAGGAAGGAAGGTAGGAAGGAAGAAAGATTATTTTTATTTCTATTTTTAAACAATTGGGAGGCATTCAGATTCTTTGTTAGCAAGGTGCATATAAGTACCACTTCTGGCCTTCAGATAACCCCCGGCTTCTCCAAGCTCTTCACCAGAAGCAAGCTCCCTACAGATCAGGACACACCAACTCAAAGTGGCACCAGACTCTGCCAGAACAACAGATTAAAAACCTGCAGACATTTCCATTGCTACAACAATCAACAGCATCACCCAGAATTCACCTTTCAAGATCCATGAGTCCTACACATGCCTATCACAATAAGTGGTGTCCCAATAAAAAAATAAATAATTAATAAATAAATAAATAAATAAATAAATAAATGTGGGGGAAATCAGACTCACTAGTCTCTTGAATGAACTCATGCAGGAAAATGATAACAGGCAAGAACATCCTATGACCTCTGGGTGACCACTTTTCACAAATCAATCACTATTTCCAACCTCATGCTCTAAGGAAAACTGCACAACACTTTGAAAAAGACAAGCCTGGGAGCTTACATTCATAACTCTGATGAAAATCATGACTGAACAGACACTGGATTTATGGTTTATTACAACAATCTTTAACCTCTTAATCCCTCTTTTTGTTTTATGACTACTGAGGTGTTTATGGGCCACTCGATCTGGAATGGTCCCTTACAATATGTTCTGACTGCTTATGGTAAACAAGCTATTCCATCTTGCGTTTAGCTGTAACGCTCAGAGTACCTTTCATAAACCTGAAGCAGCGCTCTGTGTGGCTGAAAAGTTTATTTCTCTCACCAACAAAAGTTGCATCAATTAAAGATATTACCTAACTCACCTTGTCTCTCTAATATAAGCACCTAGATAAAAGCAATACACCACTCGCCGCCCCCCACTTCCCGCCCATGTGACAAAGGGAAATAAAGGTTAGTGAAAAGGAATTACTACACAGGTTGAGCACTGGACCTAGTTATTAAAGCTTAACAACAAGAGTTTAAAAAATTGTAGAGCCTCATCCAGATCATTCAGTTTGTGGGGAGTGAATTAGGCTGCTAGGTAAGAGATTAAAGCCAGGACCTCCCTGGTAGCATTCTCTGAAATGCTTCCAGTTTCACATGTAGGGCCAGGAACACAGGCAGAACTGCAGGGTCTTAATGTATGGATGAGCCAATGGTATAGAGAGGATGGTTTTTAGCTTTATTAGCAACTGGGGAACCTTTTGGGAAAGGAGGAGCCTGTGCAGGAAGGATGGGCTTCATCTAAATCAAAATGGAACCAGATTGCTGGCATGTAAAATTTAAAAGGTTGTAGAGGATTTTTTACACTAAGGGCTGGGGAAAGCTGACAGATGCACATGGTTCAGGTGGACACATCCCTTAGGAAAGGATTTATTAAAGGGGGAACTCTATAGCCTAGTAAACAAAATAGGAAAAGTTGGGAAAGTACATATAGAAGCTAGTGAGGAACAATCAAGCATTTAAGTCCCATTTAAATATAAGATGTGAAGGCAAGCAACTGAATATTGACCAAACGTACAAGTGCTTATGTAGAAATATTAGAAGTCTAAATATTAAGATAGGTGAACTAGAGTGGCTGGCATTAAATGAGGATATTGATATAACAGGCATTGTAGAAATATGGTGAAATGAGGATAATCACTGGGATATGGTAATATCAGGGTATAAAATATACAGAATGACAGAGGTAGTTGTGGAGGTGGGGGACTCGCACTATGTGTGAAAGAAAGCATAAAGTCAAACCAAGTAAAAATCTTATATGAATCCAACGGTATTATAGAATCGCTATGGATGGAAATTCCAGGCTTGAACAATAACAATATTGCCATAGGAACATTGCAGCTCCCATTAGCCGATGAGGTTAACAGCGGACAGGGTGCTGGAAGGAGAGAGAGAGAGTTTGTGTGCAGGTTTCCACCCACTAACAGGAGGGGCTCATGAGAGGGGTGAGTGTCCCCCATCACATGCACACTGTCAGTAATGATTGTATGTTATTTTCCAGGTCACTGATAAAAATACTAAATAGTGTAGTGCCAAGAACTGACCACTAAGGAATTCCACTGGAATATACCTACTTGAGGATTCCCATTTAGACCTACTGATTAAAAATGACTAATGAATTTAATGCATGCCATGTTGTTTTATAATTCTAGTTTCTTAATCAAAATGTTGGGTGTGTGGGTTCTGGGGTGCAGGAGGGGGCTCTGGGCTGGAGCAGGGGGTTGGGGTGCATATGGAGTGATGGCTCTGGCTGGGGGTGCGTGTGCTGATCTGGGGCCAGGGAGGAGGGGTTTGGGTGAGGGAGGAGATGCAGGCACTGGGAGGGATTTTGGGTGCAGGAGGGGGCTCGGGGCTGGGGCAGGGGTTTTGGATGTAGGAGGGGGTGCAGGCTCCGGGATGGAAGATAGGAGGGGGTTCCGAGATGGGGCAAGGGGTTGGGGCATGGGAGGTGGCTCAGGGTTGGGGTAGGGGGTTGGGAGGAAGTTTGGGATGTGGGTTCCGGGCAACATTTATCTCAGGCATCTCCTGGGAAGAAGTTGGCATTTCCCTGCAGCCGCTAGATGGAGGCACAGCCACGGGGGCTCTACTGCGGAGAGGAGCAAGCTGGTGGGCAGAGCCTCAGGGGAAGAAATGGAGAGGAGCAAGCTGGTGGGCAGAGCCTCAGGGGAAGAAATGGAGAGGAGCAAGAGGCGGTTTTGGGGGATGGGGAGGAACAAGGGCAGGAAGAGGCAGAGTGAGGGCGAGACCTTATGGGAGGACGGAGAGCGGGGGCATGGTCTTGGGGAGTTGGAGTCACAGTCCGGTTGCGACTGTTCCCCCGACTTCTAGGGAGCTTCTGGTGCTCGTATGTAAGCCTATCCAAACAGAAGGCTCATCAATTCCTCCTTATCTGACCAGAAGAGGTAAAACATAGAAATTTCCTTATGTTGGATGGGCTAAGAAATTGTACTCTATTAATCCCAAGGATGTTTTAGTACTGACATCGTAAGACATATAGCATGTCACTTATTGACATTCCCATGATCATACAGTTATCAGATCTTTCTAGATTTCAGATATATCTTCTTCCACTCCCAACTTTCCCTTTCACGTGGTCCTATTACATAGAAGGTACAACCCTAAAGCTATAAGGAAAATTGGCCAGTCCCCTGTAGTGAAATAAGTTATGAAGCAAGAGAGAGGAAAATCTAGCAGAAAAACCAGAGTGTAAATATGAGGACTGGCCTCCTGCCAGAAAACAGTTCATATCCTTACATACATTTGAGAATTCAGTCTAGTGTTGCAATATTCTCTCTCCCAAGTTGTCAACAGGCATGGAGAAAGAACAAAACCACCTCTTATTTACTGAGCTAATCTTACTCCCTTCTTTTTTTCAAAGGGCCAGAGTCTCGGACCCCTTCTCATGCTGAATAGCATCTTTCTCCATACATAACCTTGCAGAAGTCAGTTGGACTACTTGTAGCATTGTGTATTGCTCAACATGAGTAAAGGGAGCAGAATCTGGCCTAGGCAAAGAAGTCCCCTAAGAATATTGAAGGGGAAAGAACATGTGGCCTATATTCTCCTGAGCCTGGTGAGAAAAAAGTGTCACCCCGTTTGTGCTCGTACATCAAACACACCAGAAGCCCTCAGGGAAGAATGCAATCAATTTTGTTAAAGGGAAAAAAAAGTCATTCCTGCTTCCCCCACCCTACCCCGACTCCCAAATTCTTCTAAAGACAACTAGAGCCCTTCTTCTGGGCCTGTCCATAATTCCTGCTGCTAATGTCCATCACATGTCTGACAGGTCCAGAGGCTCTTTTCTCACTTCATTGTAAGGGCAGCCCTTGTTCTGCTCTCCTTCCCTGAAGCCATAACATTTTTGACTGATGACCCATCTCCCTTCCTTTTCTTAAAACGTATTTTGAAGCCACACGAGGATCTAAAATTATACAGCAGCCACCTCTGTCTCTTCTTAAACACACACAGAAAGCAATGCTACTATCTGCTAGTCTGACTTAATTCTGAGGAAAGTGGGTATTCCTTGAGTTTTGCACCTTGACTGGCTGGTTTCCTGAGGTTGGGAAAAGACAGCAGGGAGAGCAGGGACAGGAAGAGAGAGGCTTTTCTTGGCACCTAGGAAAAGGAGCCAAGTCAGAACTCTGAACTCACTATATCTAAGTCTGCTAGGAACCTTCTCTTCCTTACTCAGCGTTCCCAGCTGAGAATCAATAGTGGGGAGATGGCTCAGTTTAGGAGGGCAAGCTGGGACTATAGAAAAACTGGCATGGACCCCCAGTGGCTTCATGAACAAAGGCAGGCCGAGAACGCTGGCCTATGGGTGGAGAAAGGGTCTTCTGGTACCTGTTCTGGGAAGGTCTGCAAAGAGCTATGGAGATGTTAGGGGCCACATTAGATGTGGGGAAATGATCAGGAGGGAGCACTGAGAGAATCGAGTTCCTGCTGGTTAAGGAAGAAGTGTGTGTGTGTGTGTGTGTGTGTGTGTGTGTGTGTGTGTGTGTGTGAGAGAGAGAGTGTAAATTGGGAGCTGAATTTACTCACCTTTTGACCCTCAACTTAAAGTCCTAAGGGTGACAGTATTAATCAGTTCAAGCTTTGGCTGCTCTGCTGACCCTGAATCCTCAGTCTCTCAGGAGATAGGAGATAGAGGGAGGGAGGCCAGACCCACAAAAACTACTTCTCCTGATATTGCTTGTACTTCTCACTTTTAGCTGGGCCCAAAATCCCATGAGAGTGGTATTTCTGACCCTGCCAAGATTTGGATATCCAGGGGCACGTGAAAATGAAACAAACAAAACATAGAAGGATTGATATATGTGGGAACCTCCCAGAAGAAAAAGTTCAGTTTGGAAGGCAGCAGACTAGGGTGGTTTCACGCAATCCAGTTTGTGCATCTCTGATGTCTTCATTAATTTCCCAACTACCTTTAGATCAACTGTGAACAAGAGGAAGGAGCGTGATGCCCACCAAATGTGGGATGCTAATGACAATGTTTTACCCATCTTGCTGGTTCTCTGTTGTTCAATGCACAACCTGAGACTCATTAAATTGATTTCTCCCCATGGCATCTTCCAGCATCACCAGGAATTTGCCTCTTCATGCTGCAGAGAAGCAGTCACTGACCCCTTTTTCCAGTTAACTCTCAGCTCCATGGAAGACGCTCAGCACCTGTACCAGTTCTAATCTTTTAACCTCATTGAGCTATTAGCTTTGGGGTCTATGGGAAATTTCAGTAATGGTGTTAGAGCAGTGGTTTTCAACCTGCAGTCCGCAAAACATGGGAGTCCACAGACTATCTTAAAGGGACCCGTGAAAGGTTGTCATTACCATTGGAAATCTTAGACCCCCAGAGATGTTTTAAGGGGTCACCACCACTGATCTCACTAAGGCATGTGCACACAGATTCTCAACCCCGTGCACATGGAGAAACACAGTGCGCACAAAAATTTGCACAGAAGCACAAACATTTGCACAGAAGAAATTTTTTGCGCACACAGCCTGTCAAAAATTAGAGGGAACGTTGGTCACCACCGCCATCCAAAATTTTGTAGCAGTCCACAAATAAAAATAAAGGCTGAAAACCACTGTTTTAGAGCCTAGGAGCTCTTCAAAGAGCCACTTAGTATCTGAGTAACAAAGGAACCAGACCGGATGGGGACGATTCCAATTTTCTCATTGCCTCAACCAATCAGGGCAGATGGCAGAAAGACACATGGTTAGTACCTCACTTTCTCCCTGATAGGACTGGAATGCAAGACAAATTCTTTGAAAAGTTTAGTCAGCACTTTACAAAAAGTGATCTAAAGTCAATTTCTGTTCAGCATTCAGATGTTCTTGTGGCAAATCTCATCCAGCCAGATCTGGTATTTGTGCCTGTTCGCTTTAGGCTCTTTCCATTGGCACACTGTAGAATAGAATGCAACCTCACATTGTATTCTTGATTTGGGGAGAAAATAATGAGGGATCAACAGCCCCACCCAGATCCTCAAAGATCTGGGACATGCTACTTTGGTGCACTTTGGGACCTGAAGCAATCACAAAGAAAAACTCACTTCATCAATCAAAAGGGAAGTTGCAAGTCAAACCTGCCAAAACTCTTGGCTTGCATGTAAAGTTCAAGATGACTCTTGTTTACAGAAGTTTAGACCCATCTTCCTCAAGTGTTCTCCAGGGAATTGTCTGGGTTTGATAGCCTTATTTTTATCTGGTGGATCATCCTTAGCTTGTTTGGTAACCTAGTCAACTGGGTGTCTCTGTTCTCAATAATAAACTACTTTTATAATCTGGTCAGGTTTAGTTTTTACTTTCTCTCTTAGTAATAATGGGACATTATATTGTGCATGTAGTTTTGGTGGCTCCCTGGGATCCCTATCAGTGTGATGTATTATAGCCTTAATGCATCCCAGTTTGTTAAACTCTTCATCAAGTTCTTTAAGAATGTCTTTTGCCTCCTCTTCAAAGAGGTGTATAACTTGTCTATAGATCATCTGTATTTGCAGACTATTGTTTATTCCAGGAATAATTTGGACTTCTTCCACTGAAACTCTATGGAGAGGTACCTATTATAAAACAAAATCGATGTAGCCTTGCTGTGCAACCTTATTTTGTGCACACCACGACACAAGTTTTGTTTTCAGTTATAATATTGGATGTTAATGCTAGTTTTGCATACTCTTGCTATATTTATACATCACTGATGTCCAGAATCCACTTTGAAATTCATATATTGTGAATTTATTTCAAGTGTCACAAAGCAATCTGGTGCCAAAGTTTGCATTGTAAATGCACTGAGACATCCAACTGTGTTTCTGTATCCAAGTTTTCTCCTACAAGTTCACGTTCATGAATTTATTTTGCTTTTTCATTTCTTTACAATTTGTACAGAGGGCCACTTTCTTTTACAAAATGATTGTTTTTATTGCATGACACTGGTCTCTTTGTGCTGTAAGCTTTTCAATTATATTGTGATAATGTGATTGCCTCCGTGTTAACTACAACCAGCTCTAGTGTCTCCTATTTATTTTCCCTTGTTTGGTCTCCTGCTATCTTAGTGTGCCTTTTTAATTAGATACACTTCAATTCTTGTTAACACTTATATCTGGGGAAGTATACTATTCATCGCTCTTGCAAATATCCACTCTCCTTCTATACCAAGCCTGTTTATCTTAATAACCTTGTTTTGACCCAGCTATCAGTTACACCACAAATAATTCAGTCTCTAATTAGCCTGTCTGGGAGCAGTTAAAATTCACATCACTGTATCACGTCTGTAATATAATGGTCAATCGTGCCTTGGAACAGGTTTCTTATAAAGAAAATCTCTTTCCCAAATGACTTTTACATGGATCGGAGCATACTTTAAATTAGCAGTTTTCAGTCTGCTTCATTTATGCAGTGGGATGTTTTGCAGGTCACCAGTGATGCGAGACCTGCTACTTGTGATAGCAGATCCTGTACAATTTCTCTTCAATACCACTTGCTTCCAGGAAAATGTGAAGTGCTGCAACCAGCTTGCTCTAGTGCTCTGCCAAGCTCCTCGCTGGACTATGTATATGTACAGTGCCTAGAACAATAGGGTCATGGTCTTAGTGGGACTCCCTTCAGGTACTACTGTAAAACAAATGAATACTAATATCAGGAAAAAGGCTCCCTCCCAGTCAGAGCCAGGGAAGCCCAAGAGTAGAAAGTTCATTAAAACTGGCCTATCAATGTAGCTTTCTGTCAGTGTAGCTCTCACTTGCCAACTGCTCTCACCCAGAGAGGGGTTTCTTATTGATTAAAGGATATTCTAGAAATGGGTTTGACAAAACAGCATCTCCCTAAATTAACTCAGGAAACTTCTCTTGGCAAGGGAAGAAGCTTGGAGCGCAGCATATCACTCAGCACAGCCAAAAAGGGAAGGAAAGAGATGTAAGCAAAAGAGCCTTCCAGCCCAGCATATAGTGGAAGAAGAGGAACATGCTCTCCCGGATCAGAGACCCCAGGAGAAGGTATGGAATCACTTCAAACATCACAAAGGTTAAATGTCACATCCCAGTGTGCCTTTATTTTCTAATCCTTCCCTTGTTTCCTTCTCTATATCCATGTTACCAGCCCAGTAGGGGTAAAGTCCCTGCAGAGCTATGTACAGCAGATAGAGAGAGCGAGCACGGTTGTTGGCTCTTGTGCAGGTGCATTGGGGCAGGCTATGATGGAAGGCAGCAAGCAGCCCTTCCCTTTTCATTCCCGAAATGGGAGCCAGTCATGCTTGCAGGGATCCTAGTATCCCTAGCGGTACATACCCCACAAATGGGCCGGTCTATGGCAGAGCTGGACAGGAACAAGGAGAGCATGTTGCACCTTCTTATAAAAGCAAACAATCATTTTGAAACATAACATCAATGGTTTTAAGCCCTTTTCCCCACTTTTTAATCAATTTAATTTTCACAGTCACAGAAAATTCGGGGGAAGGAGGCAGACAAACCACAGCCATAGAGAGTCAAAAAAAAAGTTGAAGGTTTACAACCACTAAGACAAATTGTCAACACTCAAAATAGACAAAACAGATCAAACTACTAAGTTTTCAAGAAGCATTTTTCTTACTTTGCTTACAGTAAGTTTCAATTATCATTGGTGGAATTTTTGCATGTCCATGTGAAAATGTCATTTACCAATAAGTTAATCCTCCAAGCCTATATATAAATACCTCCTGGGGTTGCTACTGGAGTAACAGCTGCTGAGTCAGGCTTGCAAGTGGATCCACTTAACCTCATCCAGGCTATAAAGGGAAATTGATTGGGTCTTTACATAAAGAGAACTAGGCAGAATCTGCCAAGCAGAAGCTTGAGATGCTGGTTTTATTGCTTATGGTTTCAGAGTTACCAATAATGCCAAACCCTAGGAGGGAGGGGAGATTGGATACTAAGGGTATGTCTACATTGGCTGAGTTACAGCGCCACTCAGAGAGCACTGAAGGGAAACCATTGTTGTGTGTTCACACTATCAGCTGCCTGTGCAATAGCACGTTCACACTTGTGGCACTTGCAGTGGTATTCAGAGTGGTGCACTCTGGGCAGGTATCCCATAGAGCATCTCTAAGAGTTGTGGGAAGATACGGGGGGGGGGGGGGGGGAGGTCATGGGACACCCTGGGTTCTGTCCCAATGCCCTGTGATGCATTGCTTCGCATCCCAGCAATCCCTGTGCTTCTGTCCACATTTGGCGCCATCTTTCAATGGTTTGTGCACTGCGCACTCTACCTCTTTGGTCTGCAGGAATAGATCCCGAACAGCTGACCAGCACGCTGCTCACTCTGACCACTGGGTCATGAGTGCAGTGGAGTTATTCCTTAAATACAAAGGCGAAAGGAGTGCGCCACTGATCTCAACATGCATAGTAGCTACGACACAAGATTGCTTGTGGCATTCATGGAGGTGCTGACCACCAGGGAACACCGCTTTTGGGCTCAGGCAACAAGCAGAGTGGTAGGATCATGTCATCATGCACATCTGGGATGAGCAATGGCTGCAGAACTTTTGGATGAGGAAAGCCACATTCATGGGACTGTGTGATAAGCTCACCCCAGCCCTGGGGCGCAAGGACTTGAGAATGAGAGCTACCCTGCCGGTGGAGAGGTGCATGGCGATTGCACTGTGAAGTTGGCTACTCCAGACTGCTATTGATCGGTCACTGACCAGTTCAAAGTGGGAAAAATCAACCTTTGGACTCATGTTGATGGAAGCGTGCAGGGCCATTAATCACATCCTGCTTCAAAAGACCATGACTCTGGGCAACGTGTGTGACACTGTGGATGGCTTTGAACAAATGGGCTTCCCTAACTGCAGAGGGGCAATATTCCAGTTCTGGCACCAGACCATCTATCCACTGAGTGCATTAATCGGAAGGGGTATTTCTTAATGCTTCTCCAGGTGCTTGTGGATCGCCATGGCCATTTCACAGACATTACGCAGGCTGGTCTGAAAAGATGCATGATGTATGCATCTTTTGGAATACTGGTCTTTTCAAGAAGCTGCAACAAGGGACTTTCTTCCCGGACCAGAAGATCACCGTAGAGGAAGTCTAAATGCCCATTGTGATCCTGGGAGACCTTGCCTACCCCTTGATGCCATGGCTTATGAAGCCATACATGGGGCAACTTCACAGCAGCAAGGAGCAGTTCAACAACAGACAGAGCAAGTGCAGACTGACTGTTGAATGTGCTTTTGGCTGTTTAAAGGCCCTCTGGTGCAGCCTCCATGGGAAGATGGACCTGGCCAGTGACAATATGACAGTGCTTATAGCTGCATGTTATACACTCCATAATTTTTGTGAAGGGAAGGGTGAAAGCTTCACTCAGAGCTGGACTGGACCATTGAGGCCCAGCGCCTGGAGGCTGAGTTAACAGTCAGAGACCAGGGCTATTAGAAGGACGTAGCGTGGGGCCAGAAGGATCAGGGATGCCTTGCAGCAACAATCTGAAGCTGAAAGCCACTAATATTTGTTGATATGCTCAGAAGTGCAGTGCCTGTAATGATAGGAGGTGATTGACTGGTGAAGACAATACAATATGAAGATTTAACATAAATGTCTGTTGCTTTGCAGGGCTCTGTCTGCTTTCAATTAATAGAATAAAGATTGCTTTCAAACCAACACAATTATTTTATTAAAAACAACCACCGGAGGAGAGAGTCAAACAATACAATACAATACAATCAGCACTGAGGGGGATGGGGGTAAGGTAAGGTCCTGGGAGGAGGTGAGCTCCTGGGATGGCGGAAGATTTGTGGATATCCAAGGATCATATCCAACCTTCCCCTTTGGAGTACAATGCAGTGGGTACCGTACTTCAGCATGGCCAAACTGCAGGGGGATGGGTTTTGAATGCAGTAGGCACTGGGAGGCTGCAGGACTGGACTGTGAGGGCAGAGGATTGGAATACCACAGGTACAGACCAGACTGGAGCACAGTGCTAAAATCACCACAGTGTCTACATTGGCACTGCAGCACTGTAGCCCCAGCACAAAGTTCTACACCTCTCATTGAGGTGGGTTTTTATTTTTTTAAGAGCGTTACAACTGCGCAGTTTCTGTGCACTAAGTGGCCTGGCAGTGCATACACCTCGGGAGTTACAGCTCTCAAAGATGCTTTACTGTGCAGAAACTTGCCAGTGTAGACAGGGCCTAACTCAGGGTCTATGTGCTCTATTGGGACCAATGGGAAGGAATCAGCTGGTTCATACTGGTCCTAGATGTTTACAAGTGGAGGGCACTACCCTCATCACACTGAGGTTGAGGCACACCTACAGTATTACGGAAGTTCCCAGGATTGGGTGTGCTCCACAGTAGAAACAGAGAATTCGCTTCAAACTTGGAGGGTGAGTAGCATGGTGGGAAAAGAATCCTGTGTAAGTCATACTGATTCACAAAGCATTGGCATTACGGCTTTCTGCCCACACCAAAAGACGGGGATTAAATTGGACTAGCTCATGGCAGATTGGCAAGCTGGTACTTAGTTTAAGAAGCTACTGTCATATGCTCCAGGATCTAAACTTGCTTTTTTTAAAAAAATATTAAATCTCTAGCCCTTGTGATTGCAAGGAAAAATTTCTAAATGTGAACCCAAGTCTGCAAGTGGCCTGAAACAATAGCTCCCAGAGGAAAGAATTGCCCCTATTCATTTGAAATAAGGTAGTGACTCTGAAGCTGAACGATGGGCATTTACATGTCAGCCTTGTTGATTTCATTTCTGAAGAAACATGCAAGGAAGAGATGACAATCAGCTGACATCACTGCTCATAGAGTGTGCAAGACAGATGAGGGACTATGAACAGCAACAGTGAGTACCATTTTGACACTTTTTGGGGGGACAGGACATAATCAATGGTCAGAGTCTGGGACTACCACCGCCCCCCCCCCCCCCACACACACATCTGAGATCTCCTGAAAGGAGATATTTGGTGTGAAAACTTTATTCTACTCTTTGAAGGAAATTCTTAGGTGTAACATTTCTTTTTCTCTGAAGAACCATGTCAGGGCCAACACCTTCCCTTCACCCAAAGCGTACCTTTGAAATTAGGGCCTTCTTCACTCCCCAGGATGAGAGCCTCAGATTTATTGCCTCTAGTTCCCTACAACCCAAGGATGTGCTTCAGACTTCAACAGTGGATTCTAAGGAGATCATACTGCAATCACCATGTGTCCGTGCAGAGTGATCAACCTCCTTCTGTTCTTTAGAACATACATGGAAGCCTGCCTGTACGTCCTCCGAGTCTCGCATTCAAACATTTTTGTGGAAACGAGTATCTGTGGATAACTCAGTAACTTAGTAAGAACCAGCTGTAAAACTGGACTGCACCCGTGCTGATCCGATCCATATCAAAACACGGGCCCCTCACTTGTGTCATTTCCCTCGAAGATCCTGGAGTCCATAACACTGAGTGTGCCACATCAAACCCTCAAGCCCAGCATGAAATCAGTGAGAGAGCATCAAAGAGTAAGGAACACAGGATGAGTGTCTGTGAGAAACAAAGATTCTTGGGAAACTTTTCTTCTCTCTTCCAGACCATGGCTGAATTGATTATCTCTTAAAAAGGAAAATGGCACCAAAGAGAAAGAGTATTGGAAACAACCCCTCCCACCAGCACTGAACAGCTCTATTTGCAGGCACTAGAGCAGAGGTGGGCAAACTTTTTGGCCTGAGGCCCACATTGGGGTTCCAAAATTGTATAGAGGGCCAGGTAGGGAAGACCTTCCCCCTATCTGAGCCCCACACACACTTCCTGCTCCTGACTGACCCCCCTCAGAATACCCAACCCATCCTGCTCCTTGTCCCCTGAATGCCACCCCTGAAACCCCCAACCCCATCCCCTGGACTGCCCCAACCCCTATCCACCCCCTCCACGCAGCAGGAGCTCACCCTCCTCCCAAGCCATGCCACTGCAACGCTATCCAGGGCCACTCCTGGATGCGGGACATTGAAGCTCTGGGAGAGCGGGGAAGGCGGAGGAGGGGCCGGGGGTAGCCTCCCTAGCTGGGAGCTCGGCGGGCCAGGCAAAATATAGCTCGTGGGCCAGATGTGGCCCGTGGGCCGTAGTTTGCCTATCCCTGCACTAGAGAAATGCTGCTGCTAATTGACTGTTTTCCTGGAGGTATTTTGTAACCATGTGCTGCTGCGTAAAGAGAAAGACAGAATTACTGTTCAACTTTCTGAACAGCTCAGCACTGTTTCTTCCAAGAAAACAAACCAACCAACCAACCAAACATTTATGACACACAGTGGCTGCTGCAGTCCAGATCGGTTTCACTGCTGATTCCTCAGCCTCTTAATTGCTTCCTAAGCCTGTTTACAATCATCAGGATATGAGGATTGACAAGGCAGATTGCATGAGAACACACTCCATGCTCTGTGGAAATAGCTTGCAAGGAAATGATCTGAGGCTACCAACTTTTTTACATAGGTAATAGGCTTTCAGTCATTGCTGGCTTGAGCAATGTTTTAAGTGGGGACTTAATAATATGATATGCAGCATATCATGTTTCCCTGCAAAATGTTGTCCCTTCTCGGACTCTTTTAGCTAGGTTCAGAAAGGTGTCCCCTTCTGGTGAAGAAGCCCCAGCAATCCCCACTATGCAGAACTGGACAGTTAAAAAGAAGGGTGCCATCTCTTTATAAAATGTTTGGGGTATATGAAGTTAGAACTTGATAGACTCCTTTGGGTTTAAGTGTGAGCTAGCCTATGGGCCCAGGTAATCCACTACTCAGTGTGCATTACAGGTCCCACTCCATGCTGATCACAGCAGATGAGTTGTTACAGTCCCTAGCTTCAGAGACTTGATTCTTTAGCTTAAGAAGCATGAGCTGCTGCTGCTATGTCTGGACTGACATACTGGGGATCTCAAGACGGCAGCCATCCCACACGAACAGGACGGAAAAGATGTGAAGGTTCCCTTTGCTCCCCCATGTGGACTCATCCGCATTGCAGGTCACAGCATGAGGGAGAAACCAGCACTGGCTGCTGCTCCTTGTCCCAACCAGGTGGGCAGGCTGAGAGAGTGGGTGGCATAGGGTTCAGAACTAGGGATGCTGCCTCACTCCCTGGCTTGAAGTGGCTTCCATCATATTCAGGGTTTACAGTTTGGTTCAATGGCTCTCAGCAATCCCACTGTACAAATTGCTTCAGCACCCCTGGTGGGTGGAGCCTTGGCTCAGCCTGCCAGTGCACCACTTAGCGTAAGCTGAACCAGACTACTGAGGGAAATAAAGCTATGCCAGGGGAAGGGCTAGCACAGCTTGCTTCTCCCAGAGGTAAGGGGAAAGCAGAGACTAAACTGACTTTGGGTAGGTCTATACTAGGAGCTAGGGATGTAATTCCCCTGCTCACATCTACAAATGCTAGTTCTCACTGAGCCAGTGCAAGTATAAATAGCAGTGTAGCTGCAGCAGAACAGTAGTGGCACCAGAAACAGGGCTGAGCAGTGCCAAGTACATCCCCAGCAGTTTCTGATAGGTTTGTACTTGGCATGGCTCTTCCATGCTTCCGCTACCCATGCAACTGCGACTACACTTGTGCTATTTATACCTGTGCTAGCTTGCTGAGAGCTAGGGAATCATACCTTTAAGTGGGAGTGTAGACATAGCCTGAGCCAATTCAGGCCTTGCTCTGCTTTGGGGGCAGCACAGCTCTGCAGTGCCACTTCCCAAAGGCAGACTGCAAGGTGAAAAGGTGTCCATCAGCAAATAGGCATGACAGGGAGGTTTCCTTAACCCGAGAGTTCCAAACTCTTCCCTGCACACACTAGAGAGATGGAAATGAATTAGCTGAACAATCATGGCTTCCTTGTCATGCTAACTTCAGTATATCTAAATGAGTCTCATCTTCCAAACTCCTGTGCTTTTTGATCATGTTTGGACTTTGGCTGCTCACCCAACACCTGGATTTTGTCTCTTCAATCATAACAAATCTGAAACGGGGCTATAGTTAGCAAAGAGAGATCTGGATCCATATTTCAAAGTCAACAGTGCCTTTGGATACTCTAGCCAAGATCTTCTGCTACACTGGTTATAACCCTTGCTTCAGTGTGCTACAGTTCCTTCCAGGGAAAAGGAAGCTAACATAACGCTAACCACTTCCTCATAACCACTTCCAACCTAGTCTCTTAGCAGGGCTAACCATGACCTTCAGCAGGACAAGGTCTTTCCTAGAACACCACAGCTCAAAGTGCTGCCATTGCAATGTGAGCTTCATCTTAAGCAGCATAAGCTTGCTTATAACACTGTCCTGTAAACACCAGGTGGGAGTCAAGGACTTTGTACAGCACCTATGAGTGCAATATTCAGGAGCCTGGTACAGTAATTAAAAAGGATAACACACTGCTTGACTACAAACAGCCCTGTCAAGGAATGGACTTACAGATGGGTATGGCATAACATGTTCTCATCTTCTAGCACTTACTGCCAACAGTCACTGTGGTGATCTTCCTGTTCTCATGACTTGCACCCCACCCCCCAGGTTACAGGTAGTCTTTTATGCTGGGAGGCAGGGACTATCTAAAGTCACTCTTCACACCTAGCCGGGCTCCCTCCTCTGCAGACTCCTCACCTCTTCCCAGGTTCTGAGGGGTTATCCTCCCTCCTTTCTACAAAGCAAAACCTGCCAGGGCTGTCTCCCTGGAGGTCTGGCTCCAAACTCAGTCATCCTTCTCCCATTTGTGTCATGGTGTTTTCATACCACCACTTCCAGTAGACCACTAGGAAAATCCAGGCCTTCCCTCTTCTGTGGGTTCCAGTCCAAACTCTGTGGCGAGAAGCTAAGGCCTGCTTGCTCCCTCAAACTTCTTCTTGCCACAGCCTTCCCTCAGGCTCTTTCCCCTCAGTCCTGCCCTGCAATTACTGTACATCTGTATCTCTAGGCCTTTCTTGCATTCTCTAACAACCACAGATGGACTGTGGAGCTGTTCCCTACTCTCCCTGCTATCTTCTTCTTGTCAGGCCTTCCTCCCCAGTATGCTCACCACCCAGCTGGGTTTCATCTTCAGTTGGGCCAGGGTCAACCAGATGCACTAATTGCTCTCTGGCTCCAGTTAACTCTTTCATCATCTGTGGGAAGAACATACCCATCACAAGACCATTAATGCCTCCCCCTCCACAGGCTGGAGGGATTATTACAGAAGGTATAGGGGACAGACATTTGGGGTGGATGGGAAAAGTTTAGAGGATGTTTTTTTTTCTTTGAGGAAGGGGTGTTTGCATATTTAAAGTATCCTTTGTTTAGAAACAGACTTTGCCAAGAGGTGCAATGTGTGTGGTGCACCAGGAGCGCTATGGGCTCAGCCTGGTCACCTCTGGGGAAGAGGTGGGGGGAAGGG
Source organism: Dermatemys mawii (assembly GCA_007922305.1). NCBI lineage: Eukaryota > Metazoa > Chordata > Testudines > Dermatemydidae > Dermatemys > Dermatemys mawii. Next base: position 43,258,579 of record ML677332.1, on the reverse strand, counting down.
TGGAGAAATGCCACAGCTAGGGCTTAGAGCCCACAGCTGGGATCATTGAGGGGTACAGAGCTTCTATCAGAGCTGTAGTCTTGACAGCTCCCAGAGCTCCATTTCACTTCCATTTGGGAAGCCACTGCCTGCTCATTGGCCCATCCACCTGTCCATCACATGCACAGGCAGGCCTTTGTTTCTGGGGAGCAGCAAATGGGGTAGTGACAACTTAAAACCTGGGGAGGGGCAGGGAATAGCTATGAGGGGACATGGACAAGCCACAGGGGACCTGGACTCTCCCCTGCTGGCTGCCTAGCATCTAGTAGGGACAGGCTGTGAGCCAGTCCAGCAGGAAGGGATAGGGAAGGATGGAAAGGCAGAGGCAGCACATCTAGGACAGCCCCCACCCATCCCCACTGACTGTCACTGCACCAGCAGCCCAAGATTCCCAACCCCGCTGAATCTCACAGTCTCCAGAGACCCCAGCCTCACTTAATATCACTGCACCAAAGGCCTGAGACCCCCAAATCCCACTGCACCCCTATTCCCCAACCTCAATGCATTTTACTGCACCTGCCAGGCCCCCTATTCCCAAAGAGTCCCCACAACCCCACTGTATCTCATTGCATCCCCTAGGCCCCATCCCCTGAACTCCCAGGACGTATTTCATTTTAATTATTTGTATGAGGCCTGTTGCCACATTGAAAAATAAGTAGAACAAACTTAATGAGCTAAAAATTAAATGTGTTTATGTAATATATGCATACAAGAAATTGTGAATTGTGTGCAAAGAGTACATGAAAATTTACTTCAGCTTCTCTACTTTTTTCAGACCACTTCTGAAAAGCCATGGCAAAGAGTTCTCTTTAGAAATGCCCATTCCTTGGCACCCGAAAGAGCAATAGTATCCCTGTGGATCAGTGTATTTCGGGAGGGCTGTATGGACAGCAGTAGTTCTTGAGGTCACCAGAGCTCTGACCACGACTGCTTCAAAGCTCGACAGGAATCATAAAGTGAATCGGAAGTTTGCTGGAAAGCCAGTTCACATCTCAGACAGCGATGTGATATACTTCTGCTGATGTGTCCCTCTCAGGTGGAAAGCTACAGCATGCTAGTCCTGATGAAGCTTCGATGTAGCTTTTCAATCATACACAACTGGAGTGCCCTTGTATAATCCAGCCTGGAGCCACTAAAGGCATTGCTTCAGTGGCCAGTCTGTGTGAGAAAAGGATATATAGTTTCCTTGCCAATTGAAAGTGGCCAAATGTGAGGAAGATCACAGTACTGCACAGCAGTGCCTTGTCAATCCCAGGTGAGTCAAACACTAGGATCTTCCTCACAACATGAGCTGGAATCTCACTGTAAGCTGCCCCAGAGGAGTGCCCTTAACAGTGCCAGTCAAAACTCCAGCAATGTGTGCTCCTATCCATAATATCCAGCTGAGACTCCCAGTGTGGGCTTCCTGACAGCTGTGCCTGTCGATGCCAGCTGGATTCCAATGCAGTAAAACAATCAAACAAGCACTCAGAGGAGGCTAAGAAGCTGGAATGTAAAAACTGAACAAAATTTTCAGCAGGGAGTTTAACAATTTGGCAGCCAAGATTTCTCCCTTGCATCACAGCTAGAGTCCTGTGCTGGCATAAGCAGTGTCTGCAAACATTCACACACTGAGCAGATTGTACCTGTTTTTAAATACATTGTTTTTCTTTTTGCTGCCAAGAATCTGGGCTTAAATTTAAAGGCATGAAGATACTTAGCAATTGCCTTGCTTTCTTTTAAAGATCCAGGCAGCTGTGATTGCGTGAAGCAAGAGTGAGAAAAGGTGTGTGCCCTCACACATGAACTGAGGAAGTGTGGTGATAACTGGGCATGGTCACATACACTTACCCACTGAAGACTTGCTAGATACTCCTGTGCACATTACAGAAACATCAAACTAGCAGTGGGAGAACAGGCTACAGCAGAAGGCAACAAGGAGAGTGCAGGGGGAGTGGATAGAACTGTAAAACCATGTGCTGCAGTGAGGGACAGAGCAGAGGTTTAGTAGAAGGCTTCCAAGACCCAATGCTGAATTCACTGAAGAATGAGAATTCCCAGCTTTTGGCTCTCTCACCAGAGCGGGGTGCTGCCTTAAAGGAGGCACAATCAGCACTGACAAAACCCCTGTCTTTTTTGAAAGGGCATCCAGTGCTGTTTTATCTAGATGTTAGATTGTGCTGCTTCCCAATTCACCTGCTTTAGGTGATGTCAACAAGGAAAGACTGATTTAAAAAGTCTTCCCTACATGTACTTTTAAGTAAGACTGTACGGTTAGTAAAATGGAAAGAATTACAATCACCTCAGTGTTGCCAACGCTCATGATTCTCTCACTATTCTCATGACATTTTATGTTTTTCTTAAAGGCCCAGTTCTTGGAGTCAGATGATTACCTGAAAATCACAGCCCTCATTTTTAAAAAAAGTTTTGGGGCATCAGGATTGTTGAGAAATGCTTGGGGAAAAAAAACAAAACAAAACAAAAACACACACCTTTAAAGGCTCAAAACCCAGAAAGCACATAAAAAGAACAATTTTTAGTCTCATGATTTTCAAGCCACTTTGGGGACAGGTGGTGGGTTGAAGGACTGGTTTATGACCTCTTGAATGCTTGGGGGATGGCCAGTATTGCTTTTCCATCACCATTTATGCTACTTATTAACCCTTTGCATTTCACTCAGCTCAAGAGAAACTAAGTCTTCAGTTCCACTTCCTGCTTCTAGTGAGCTTCACTTCCTAGTTCTCAAACACTAGCCTAATCCTTTGAAATTGGGATCTCTAAAAAGGAATGTTTAAGGGCTGTTTTTTTTTGTTTTTGTTTTTTTAAAAATATGGTTGACATGTTTTTCAAAAATCATGAAAACATTTCTGTAACAGAGTCTATAAAACCTTTGGTTTACAAAACCTAAGCCTAGGCCCTAAACTATTTGGCTGCCTCTCTTTAAGGAGATAAATCTAGTCCTGCACTTTTTTCCTTTTCAGAAAAACTTCAATCCACTCCCACTGCATAAAGTTTTCTTTACTCAGCCAAAAACCTCTTTGTGGCTTGATCAAATCTGAAAACAGCTACGTATTTCAGCCATGAGAGTAAAAGGAAAGCCATTTCTTATTTTAGGTCTCTATGGGGTCTGGTGAATCTATTGTTTCTCTGTATTGCTTTAACATTAATTAAAATTCAATATAAACAAAGGCAAAGGGCCTGATTTTACACCCACTGAAGCTGATGGGAGTTTTGCTATCAACTCCCATGGAAACAAGTTCAGGTCCCAGTAGTAAGAAAAATATCTACTGCTGGCTTTTTAAATTGTCTTTCTGATGTTACAAATTGATGTTGGGAGGTTAGTATGCTTGTTAACAAGTTTCATATGTGGCATTTGTTTCCCCACAGTGAAATGGACGTGCCCAATTGGCTATTCCAATTCAGCACTTCCTTTTTTCTCCTACCCTAGAGCTTCGTGAACCTGTACATGAACAATAAGAGTCACACCCTTCCCATGTCATCCAACATGTCCCAAATCAAATGTGATCTGAACCACTGCTAAGATTTCTGAAGCTTTTGAATAACTTTTCACTTTCATACTCTCTTAAATGTCCAAACTCTGGGACCAAAACAGAAGAATTTCACTAAAAATATGCTTCTTGGGTCATTTCTGGTTATAATCACCCAGGAAAGTCCTGGAGATCCAATGAGGAAACCCCTTTTCTGATTTCCAGTTAGTTTTGCAGAGTCAAAAGGTTCAAGTAGTTCTAAGCATCTGAATGTCTGAGAGTTTAAATGAATGTAGCTTGAACTTTAAACCTCTTCATATTCACTTACCACTAATCTTACCCTCAAGATCCCTAAAAAGTCCAATGGAAAATGGGCTCTACATTGTAACATCTACGATTACTGGGAGGAAGCATGACAAAGATGTACTACAATAGGGGTCTCCAAACTACAGCCCAGGGGCCACATCTGGCCCGTGGTGGCGATTTGTCCGGCCCCAAGCTGAGCAGGCACATGGAGAAGCCGCCGCTTCCCCCTCTCAAGCTGCTGCCAGAGGCCCCAGGTGCAGAGGGGTGAGTGCCCCCATGGCACAGCTGGAAGAGCAAATGGAGGGTGGGTCACAGGAGCAACGTGGCTAGAGGAGCAAAGGGGTGAGTGCCCCTGCAGTGCAGACAGAGGAGCGGAGTGGAGGTGGCGGCAGAGGCTGGAAGAGCATAGGGTCGGGGGGCCTCAGCAGCGGCCCGTAAAGCCCCTTCAAAAAAATCTAATATGGCCCTAGTCTCAAAAAGTTTGGAGACCCCTGTACTACAACATTGTCATTTATTTGCAGACAAACATTGGAAGCCTCATTTTCTCGGCTATTACTTCTGCTCAGTCTTTGTAACAGTCATAACAGTGATGTTCCTTCAGTAATTATCATCAGTATCTACTAGTAATGCTGTAAGGGATTTAACTCCTACTGCATATACCCAAACAGGAATAAGTAATACTTCTACTGAGGTTTAGTGATAAACAGGAAGGACTAAGATAGTCATAAATGTTTCTAAAATTTATCCTTGGCTAATGTTCTTACAGTCACAAATGGTAATCATGTCAGTAGCTATGAATTGGTAAGGTGGAGGTAACCATTTCTGATATTAACATGAATGTTACTCACATCTGTACTCAAGTAATAATGAGCTGATTAGTCAAATTATTATTGTTAATTGTATATGTGGACTTTTCTGAGTCTGAGATTTTGGAGGAAAAATATGGAACTAGAAATAAATTATTTCCTACAAATTCCTTCTGCATCTTTCCAGCTCCCAATACCAGTGCAGAAATGGGATCCAAAAGAATTTGGCAATAGTATAAAAAATTAAACAGATTTTGTTTTCTACAATGATCTGGAAAAGAAAAATATTTTTGGATTGCAGTGGAAAAAGCTGCCCCCGATCTAACAGACAAAGAAATGAACAGCATATGAAAGACGAAAATAGGTAACTGAACAGAAAAATATTTTCTAAGAGCCTCGAACAGCAAGAACAGAATGGAAAGGAAAGGGTGTGTGTGTTTGGCAGGAGGAAGCGAATGAATTACAGCTCCTAAGTACGTGCTAAGAGCTGAATTTTCATTGCACTGATGTATTTTAAAACTATCTGGACAGCCAAAGCACCAGTCTGCAAAAATAATAAAAGCAAAAATGATAACAAGAAGCTAACTTTGAGGGTGGTGGAGAGGAACATTCAAATACCCCCTTTGTACCCATTACTATGGAGAGTATGAAATGTTTTTTTTTCCCCCTCCTTTCTATTTTTGAGGTGAGTTAGACAAACTCTTTCTGAGTTATCAGACCTAGAAAAATTAGAACTACTTTTTTGGAAAATTCTCATAACACTTTTTGTTCACTTATAACTAGAGCTGGGGAATGTTTTCATTTCTTTTCATTTATTTATTGTGACAATTTCCTGAAAAATGCATATTTTGGCTGAACAAAACTATTCATGACTTTGTTCCTGGAAGTGGAGTTGGGTGTCATGAGTGAGTGAAAGCCAGGGATGAGAGTGAGGATTCCTGTGTTCTATTCCCGGTCCTCAGAGTGGAGTGGGATATATTGAATGAGAGAAGATAGAGGCTGATTCCTAGATTCCAAAAGGTAGAAGACCCCATCTAGTCGGACCTCTCCATGGGACTTCTCCAAAATAATTCCTAGAACAGATCTTTTAGAAAAACATCCAATCTTGATTTACAAGTTGTCAGTGATAGAGACTCCACCACAATCCTTGGTCAACAATCCCAAACACTTTATTGCTAGGTGTGAATATTGCATCATGGTTTGTAGACTTTAGGATCTACTATGACTTAAAAATCTATAAAACTGAAGTGCCAATCTTTATGCCAGTTCCTTATCTGAAATTTTAAATGCTGCCCAGGCTCCTATGGTGAATACAAACCCACAGTTTTGTAGAGCTTATGAAACAATTCTGAAGGTTTATAAAGCAAGAAAATATTCATGTGGCGAATTATGTGTTTTAAAAATGTTACGAATGCAGAGACATGGATTCCATAAACCAATCACACACATCCAGATGTCAGAGGACAAACCTTAAAATACCTTTAAAAAAAGCCTAAGGAAGTTCCCAAGAAAGAAGTTTGTTAAACTTATTACAATAGCAAATATGCATTAACCACTTAAGAAGGGGAGGACCTAAAGAATGTAGTGTGAAAAATTCAGGAAAACCACAAATAATGGAAACCTAGGAAAAACAAAAAGATTAAATTACAACAAAAACAAACCCAGGAAAGGATGGATATGCAAAGTCAAGGTACCCAAACATCCTCAACTAAATCATGAGACAGTCTTATGCCTATACAATATGCATTTTCAACACTGACATCAAACTGATTAAGTCTAACCCCCTGTACTCTGTACCTTACTCAGTATACTAGTCAATGCATCACCCATCATCTATGTTCATGCAAACTATACTATCAGAAATTGTTGTTCTTCTCAAAAGGGGAATGCAAACATCTCACCTTTCACATATACACACACTGAAAACCCACCCAGCACCTATCCTAATTTCCCAATCTTATTCCCTTCTGCCAGGGAGTGGGAATTTGACCATTTCAAACTTTTTATATAAACAGTGGAGAGTTGTGGCTATCTTAAGCCGTATATACCGTCACAGTCTTATTCTTTATATTTTGATACACATACTATGCTACAACTATGTAGATCAACGCATGCACATAAGCATCATTCCTGGGTGAAATGCCAAAGGATAAGGGATTTCAGACACTGACTAGCTGTAAATCTTTGGTGCTTATGACAGATATGGATTTACCCCTACATGGAAGCTGAGTTGGGATGTGGGAACAAAAAAAAACAACAAACACAAACAAACCACAGTCCCAGGTTGTTTCAGTTACATGGAACTGACGTAACACAAAGTAACACCACTACCCATCACCTACAGCCCTCAACTAAAATCTTTCTAGCGCATCAAGGATCTACAACCTATCCTGAAGGACAATCCCTCACTCTCACAGACCTTGGGAGACAAACCAGTCCTTGCTTACAGACAGCCCCCCAACCTGAAGCAAATACTCACCAATAACTACACACGACAACAAAAACCACCAACCAAACCCTGCAACAAACCTCATTGCCAACTCTGCCTGCATATCTATTCAAGGGACACCGTCATAAGACCTAGCCACATCATCAGGGGCTCGTTCATCTGCACATCTAACAATGTGATATATGCCATCATGTGCCAGCAATGCCCCTCTGTCATGTACATTTGCATAGAGACTGGTTTGGCCAAAGAATAAATGGACACAAATCAAGAATTGTAACATTCGAAAACCAGTAGAACACTTCAATCTCCCTGGACACTCAATAACAGACCTAAAACAAAAAAAACTTCAAAAACAGACTTCAATGAGAAACTGCAAAAGTGGAATTAATTTGCAAACTTGACACCGTTAAATTAGGCTCAAATAGAGACTGGGAGTGACTGAGTCACTACAAAAAGTAATTTTCCCCTCTGTTGATATTCACCACTTCTTGTCAACTGCTGGGAATGGGCCACATCCACCCTGACTGAATTGGGCTCATTAGCACTGACTCTCCACTTGGCAAGGCAACTCCCATCTTTTCATGTGCTGTATATTTTTACCTACCTACTGTATTTTTCACTCCATGCATTTGAAGAAGTGGGTTATAGCCCATGAAAGCTTATGCCCAAATAAATTGGTTAGTCTCAAAGGTCCCACAAGGACTCCTCAGTGTTTTTGCTGACACAAGCCAACATGGCTACTCTTCTGAAAACTGGTCTAGTTGCATCCGATGAAGTGGGCTATAGCCCATGAAAGCTTACTCTGAAACAAAAGTCTCTAAGGTGCCACAAGTGTTCTTCGTCTTATTCATGGTCTAGTTCAGTAATCAGTGAGATTGTTTTCCTGCTGTGATTCAGGCACTTGGGTCAGGAATCATAGCTGTGCTCAGAAGGTTTTAGTTTTGGATCAAGGATGTTTAAATATCTAGGGCTAGATTCTCAGCTAGTATAAGTCAGCCTAACTCCATCAATTTACATCACATCAGAATTTAACCTTTAATTTCCCCTCTGTTTATTTCTGTTTCCAGGGAGCTTATCTGTCTCCGTCTCCCTCCCTTTTTTCTGTCTTTCATTGGAAGTATAAGAAGAGTTCAAGTTATCTTTGGTTCTATTACTATTTTTCTGGGGCCGGAAGGAATATTGCCATGATCTAACATGGAATTCCAAGCAGGAGTTTCCCTTCCAGGAAAGGAAACAACCACTAATATCATTGCTACACACCCCTACAATCTGAAGACAGGCACTTGTACACAAATGCACCTACATAGTACAGCATAGAGCACATCTAAACAGGTAGTCACATACACAGCATGTAGATGCACATACAGATACAAGCACATCTTGCACAGCCAGGCGCATATACAAATACCTTGCAAACACATGCACTTACGCACATACGTTATGCAGTCAGAGTGATGTCACTGAACTGGTACATCCATTGCTCTGACAGAATCTCCCCATTTCTAAGCAGGCTGCAAGCATGGTATGGTAGCACTGTAATGAACAAAGGAGCATGGACAAATGGTTGGACTTTGCCCCCCATAACTGTCAAAGGACCATGTCTTCCAGGTCAGAAGACAGACTTTAAAAGAACAGTGCGTGTGAGCCCTCCTTCCAGCCTCTGTTTACATGATGCATCCTCCCTGCATAAGAGGCTAAAAATCTCCAGTTTTCATGCCTTCCTAAGTTTCCCCTGAAAACAGAATTGTTCTCCACTTAGCCTGACCTGTGCCATTGTACTTTAAAGATTCCCTCTACTTCCCCAATGTTCATGCCTAAAAATCAGTTCCTTTTCATTTCAAGGCATCCCAACTGGCACTCTCCCTCAGCTGCTTTGACCTTTAGTGCTGTTAGCAGTGCCTGGTACCACACATCCCAAGGTAGACATCATATCCAGAGACAGGCTGCTATTTAGTATGGGAGCTTGGATCCTCTTCCTCCTAGACAGTTTTCAAGGATCACTTGGTGCTGTCCTGGCCTGGGACTAGTGGAGTGGTCTAATGAAACCACAAACCTGTCTTTGTGATGGGTAGCACAAAGGAAGACTATTCCACTATGAGAAGGAGAAAGGGTTACCTCCTCTCACTCTACTCATAGGATGTTCATCTCCAGGTATCTGAAGGGATGGAAAGAGACAGCTAAATGCCTGGATGCCTTAGAAGTCAGAGAAAGGACTTAGCTCTGTGAGAAAGCTACCCTGGTTTAATTTCAGGTGCTAAAACTTGTTCTTGAGCGATTTAAGTAAAACTGAAGCAAGCCACTCAAAGAAGAGTGTCCACACAGAGGATGCACTGATTTAAGGAAACTAGTTTTAATTCTCTCCTTAAATTAAACCAGTGCAACTTTCTTGTTTAGACAAACCCGAAGACAGAGCATGAAAAGCTCCTTGGCTGCTGCCAGCAGATGGTTACTATGAAATGAAAGTTGATAGGAGATGCCTAAGAACAGCACATCCTTAATTCCAATACTGCTCTAATGATGCACAAGTCAAAAGCATCTGGACGGGTTATTCTGAAACTCTTCCCCACAAAAAATGTTCTCTCGCCTGAGATGAAGCTTGAGAAATTCCACCCCATACAAATTTCACTGCAGATATTAGAAAGGGTTGAAAATAGGTGTTTGAACAGAAGAGTTCCGGCAACCTTAGCTGGTGGCCATAACCAGAAAGTCAACACTTGCTTCTCCGGCAGTAAAATCACAGTGTGGTGCATGGTACAGTAATGAACAAACAGTGTGTTAGAAATGGGAGCCTCTGCTAGGGTGTACGTTTATCTGTAATTCTGTTGACCGGGTGTTTCAGCTATCAAGAGAGCGCATAAACACCCAGTCTTCCTTAAGAGATTGGCATTCAAGGAATTCCAAGGGGAAACCTGCTAATAGGGAGGATTCAGAACAATGAGGCTCTTTTCTAGGCAATCATTCTCTGTCTGGTTTCCTCTTGCCCTCCCCAGCAGTATTTTGGGGCTATAGCCTCCACTTCGGCTCCTGAAGAAGCAACATAGGTCTCTTCCCTCTTCCCACTCCCCCGATCTGGTTAACATGCCTCCCTAGTAACACCCTTGTTTGGGTTTCTTTCCTCCATATGATTTTCTGGGCTTTTTTGTGGATTTTTGGTCCCCTCTCCCCCAATAAGCACCAGCAGTTTGAAAGTTCGACCCAGCAGAAGAGAGGGACACTGGAACAGCCCATTTAGGGCACAGCCCACTAGGAACGTGCATTTCACCAGCCAGGCAGCAGCAGATCAGCATGGGGCTAGAGCTGTTTTCACTGCCAGGCCTTAGGCCAATTAACTCCAGCAAGAAACAAATGGCCATGAACAGCCCGATCCTGTTTCAATTTAAGTAATCAACAAAACTCCCCTGGACTCCCTCGGGAGCAGGATCGGGCCGTAAAAGAAACAAGGGCTGAGTCTCGGGATCTTCCTTCTCCAAGGCAAGTTACGCCCTTTTGAAGCCCACAAAAGCATCTAAGGGGGTTAAACCTCTGTGTGTCCCAGTCACTTCTCGGACAACTGAGAATATTTTTGGCATAGGGCAGGACGAAGCATGCAACTGTACATTTGTTTTCCTTTAGTTCCTTACTTCTACCGTCTAACATACCCCTTATCTGCCTCTTTCTAGACCAGACACCCTTCAAATGACAGGCCTACCCATAGGCACTATAAGAAAACCCAATTATAATCTCATCACAGGTAGCAGTTTGAAAACCACTCCACCAAAAGCAGAGACTAAAACAAGACTCAATGGCTCTGAATCAAATCCCAGGCAACCAAAGAGCCGGGGCTTGCCAAAAAGGAGAGAAACGCAGCAGCTCCATCTACAAAGGATGTGCCAACTTATAGTGTCTTCCCAATGGGAACAACCCCGGCACACAGCCAGAAACACACCAGATAGCCCGGGGCCCGGCCATTCATGGGTGAGCAGAAGTCTCCATTTCAATAAACGCTGAAGCCTGCTCCCAAGATGCTGCCTGGAATGGCCCAATGCAAATCAACATGCAACAGCTAGAGCCCTAACCCAGCCCCCTGCAAGGGGAGTCAGATCAGGTCCCAGACGGGTTAGCACAGCCACTTCGCTTGACAGCAGCCCCCGTCACCAGCCGCCGCCGCTAGTTGCCAGCCCCGACTGTCTGTCATCTCCTGCCCCGCGTGAAACAGACTCGCGGCGAAACTCAGCCCGAGCCCCGCGGGGAGCGAGGGGGAGCCCCAGCGCCGCTCCCCTCCGCCCCCGCTCCCCCATCCCCGGCCCCTCTCAGCCCCCCAGGCACCTTTGATCCCCCGGCCAGGGCAGGGGGCGCGCTTCACTTCACACCCCCCCCCTCCGCCGCAGACCCCCGGCATCTCAGCCCACAGCCGCCGGGAGCGACCGGTTTGGCACCGGCGGCTTCTTTCCCCTTTTGACTTCTCCCCGCGGCTAACAGTGACCAGGAAACGGGGGCCGGGGACACGTCGGGAGGAGTCGGGGCGGCAATGGGGGGAGCGGGCGGGGGGGGAAGAAGTTCCTTCGCTCACCCAGCGTGGAGAGCCACAGCCACCGCGGGCTGGCCGGAGGCGGGACACACGCCATGGCTCTGCCGACACCTGGGGCTTCTCCGCGCGCGGGTCGCTCGCGCCGGCTGCGCGGAAGCTCTGAGGGGGAGGCTGGGGCTCTTGCTGGCTTATAGGAGAATTCCCAACTCCCGCTCAGAAAGGTTCTCCTGGGTCCTAAAACCCTCGCGTTCCCGTCACCCCAGTACGCTCAGCTACCGCGTGGAGCCGCGAGTGCGAGAAGCGGAGCTCGCTCCCATCGGTTGGTAGCGCGTCCGTCAGTACAGGCTGTAAACACTGGCATTCAGCTGGAAGAGCTGAATTCGGCATCTTATTAGGTGTTTTCCGTCTGCTAATCTGTCTCATCCTGCAGCTGCCTTGATGGAAGTGCTCCATTCCCCTCAGCCCAACGCACACAGTTTGTGGGCCAAATTCAGGTGATATGTAAGGTGATTGTAAACTAGATTCCCCTAGGTGTGCGTCTCCTCTGGCTGACACGGGTATGCGGGGGGAATCAGATCTCCTTACACTAATTTAGATTTCCTTACACTCAGCTAGACTTCCCTAGATCCACTTACTTCTAACTTGGGTTACATGGAGCAGGAGGTGCAGGTTACAATAGTGTGTATGTGCTCTAGCTTCTACCTTCTGGTACCCTCTGTGTACTGATTAACTTCTTGTTTCCCTCTGGCTCCTCAGGCATGAGTTACATCAATTTACGCTCCCTTAGGTTCACTTACATTCAGATAACCTTATTCAGAGGAATGAAATCATAGAAATGTAGAGCTGGAAGGGACCTCAAGAGATCCTGTGGTCCAGCCCCTTCCACTGAAGCAGGACCAAGTAAACCAAAACCATCCCGACATCTGTTTGTCTAATCTGTTTTTAAAAGCCTCCAGTGACATGGATGTGTATGTGTAAGAGGCAGATATGAGTTACACAGTGGTAAGTGGGTGGGAGTCTAAATTAACATTAAGGGAGTCTAAGATGAACACCATACCTATTGAAGGGGGTGGAGAAGGTCAGAGTTTACATCTGTTTAGACTCCCTGGACCCAGGAGTGTCAAACTCCTTCAGTGGAGAGCCCTGAATTCCATCTTTAAATTATGGATCCATGGAGTGGGTTATAAATGCAAAACTCCATACCCCCCCTCAATTCACACTGAATCCTCCAGTGGTGATGTCAATAGGAAGTTTGTACAAATTTAGGTGGATCTGGACTTGACACAGCTGCTGTTGTTACTCCAGCTGGTGCAAAGGTAAGGATAAGGGAACCTCAAAAAGATTCACAGCCCCTGCTTGCTTCTCTAAATTCTCTTATGGAGGGAATCATGTGAAAACAGGATTATGTAATTACAACCAGTTCTCTCATGTCTATGCAAATCTCTCCCTCACCGGAAGAAGCAAGGTTAATGAGAGAAAAGATGGTCCAGTAGCACGAGCACTAGTTGGGGACTTTGGAGACTCTGGATCAATTCCTTGTTTGCTACAACCTTCCTGTATGACTTTGGGCAAATCATTTAGCTTCTCTGTCTCAGGTCCCCCACCTGTAAAAGGGGATAATAGCAGGGCTCAACTACACAGGGGTGGAGCTATGGTGATAAATACAGGGGTGAAAGTAATTTTTTTCTCTTACTAATATGGGGGCAGCTTTGTATCCTCCCCCACCCAAGAAGCAGGGCACCAGGCAGAAGGGGCAGGGTTGGGGGCGGGGTGTCAGTATCCACCTGCCCACAGCTCCAGCCCTGGCATAGCTGCTCCATTTGCTGCCCCCCTCAACCCATCAGTGACTGGAGGGAGGGGGAGCAAAAGGGGCAAGGATGAGTAAGGCAGTAGGGGCCGATACAGACAGCCATTTTTACTGGTATGCTGCACTGCCTCATTTTCACCCCTGGATGAATATATCAAAGACTGTGAATAGCTGAGATACTCTGGTAATGGGGGCCTGTGGAAGAGTAGACTCACTGCAGGTGAGCACCCTCATGGCTATGTGGAGCGTAGTAGTGCTGTCTTCTCTCACACACCATGGTGGTAATTGCTGTGGTCGTGTACCTCTTCTTCCAATGTAACCCTCCAGCCAGGTGACATTTTAGACCCATGCCTTCTGGTATAATAAAAAGCCCAACAAATAATCCCTAAACAAAAGAGACTTCTTCAGCTAGTTCTCAACTTATCTTTGAGATTCAGTCTTCAGCCTCATGCTCAGCTCATAGTCCTTATGTAAAGCTAGTATGCCCTTTCCTCAGAGTGGTACAAGAACCCCATCCCACTCTGGGCTCCAGCCTGGCACCCTCTATTAAGCAGCTAGGTCTGCTCCTTGAGATGCACTGCTATTTTGTGGGCCCCTTCCTACCTCTGAGCCCCTGGGGCTGCTTCCTTGCAACCTGCACTTAACACAGCCTCCACTGATTCCCTGTTAGGATTTTCCCTAGATTCTCCCTGCTCCTTTCTTGCTAGAACACTGCCGTCAAGACTGCCTCTCTGTGCCTTGCCTCCTTTACAGGGCCCACCACATGGATTAATTCCATCCCCATGGCTTTCTTCAGCCTGCCTTCCCCCACAGAGAAAGAGGGATCTTCCTGTTTCCCAGGTTGCTCTGTTTTGGATCCTTCTATTAAACTCCCTAGTTACTTTCTCCCATTTCTTTTTTGAAGATCCAGTTCTTCAGGTGGGCCTAATAACAAATCAAGCTTGAAACACTCTCCAGGTGCAGCCAGGCAGGGTCACTGAGTTGTTAGACTCCTGTTAAACCTTGTTCACCTATTGGGGGTAGGCATCCCATCATAGAGACATGTAAGTAACCAAGGCAAATAGATAACCCTGAAGACTGAAATCCTCTTATGTCCAGAAATGGCAGTAGTTTTTCCTTATCACCCCATCTTTAATGTAAGGGGACTATTTCTGTGGATGAGAGAACAGTTTGTTCCTCATGACACATTCATAAAGTAGATTTGAATCAGTACTTAGGTTTAACACCTTTTAGATCAGATGTTACAAGAGCATTACTGAGACACTTGTTCCCCCACAAAAAAGCTTTGATAAAGCATGAAGTAAAGTTGCTGCAGCCCCACACTCACCCCCTGCCTTCTACATCACAATGATGTAAAAGTTTTTTTAAAACCCTCAAATATAGCAAACCAGGAAATACAGAATTAAGATTCCCTTCTCCCAGGGTGACCATACACCATAATTGTGGCTGCAGAGGGAGACCACAAGGAGCTCCTTTTTCTACCCCTACCGCAAGTATTCCTAGTGCAGGATGTAAGAGATATGCTGGGACAGAAAGAGGGCATTTCAGGGTTGGAAAGGAGTGTGGCTTGTGCTGTCTGCACACAGCTGTCCACAGCTCCTATGATGTTGATGGGACTACTCACATGTAAAATTAAACTGCTGCATAAGTGTTTGCAGGAGCAAGGCCCTAAGGCAGGGGTCAGCAATCTTTCAGAAGTGGTGTGTTGAGTCTTCATTTATTCACTCTAATTTAAGGGTTCGTGTGCCAGTAATACATTAATGTTTTTAGATGGTCTCTTTCTGTAAGTCTATAATATAGAACTAAACTATTGTTGTATACAAAGTAAATAAGGTTTTAAAAAATATTTAAGAAGCTTCATTTAAAATTAAATTAAAATGTAGAGCCCCCCGGATTGGTGACCAGGACCCAGGTCGTGTGAGTGCCACTGAAAATCAGCTTGTGCCTCGCCATTGGCACTCATGCCATAGGTTGCCTACCCCTGCCCTGAGGGCTGATTCATCACTGCATTCCTCCAGTTCCACACACAGATATAATTCCATCTATACTGCATTCATCAGTTTTATGCTGGTGTAACTCCCCGAGTGAGGTTGCAGTGGCTGAAACTCATAGACTTGTCACTGTCATTTAAAAAAGTTGTAACTGATTCATAATTTTCCGTCCCTCCAGATGTCTCCCGAAGGTCAAGGATTTAGTCTCAAATTATTTGCTTAGATTTAATAATAAACGGGAAGGTTGGTTTGTGTGTTGACAGACCTACGGTGCTCTGTTTAACTACAAATGGGTTTTATGATGCAATTAAAAAAATAAAGAAACGAGAGAGAGAGAGAGCGCCAGGTCATGGAAACAAAACCTCCTGTTTTTTCTGTTGTTAGCAAGAACTTCAACAGCAGAGAAAGCAGCAGTGAGGTAGTCGTGTGTCTTGATTCCTGGCCTCTTAGGGGTCGAGGCATTCCAGGCCCCTGACCCTAGCGTTTGGGCTCTTTGATGTGACTGCTGTTGGAAGCAGGGATTCAGATATTTTAGTACTTTATTTATCCCAATATCTGAGCAACTTGCCCTAGATCACAAGTGTCCAACCTCTGGACTAACGGCCCTTTGGGGCCCTCAAGGGAGACTGTGTTAAGAAGAAAATTTGCATTTGATTACAAGGGGAATGAAGTACAAAGCAACCTTTGGGCTGCTGTTCTGAGCCCAGAGTTTAGGATTAGGAACTCAAATTAGAAGCTGCTTTTAGGCTCCCTGTTCCATTTCATAAGAATTTGGGAGAGAGAGGGGGCTAGAGAGGGTGCAGGGTGGGGAGGGAAAGGCAGCTTGAAGCTGAGCGGTGGTTCCTTGACACATTGAAATAATATGTTGGGCTACTGGCTGACAAGGTTGGACGCACTGTCCTACATTGTCAGTCACAAGGCACAAATATCTCCAGAGAACTGGAAACAGAAAGTACCTCAGGAGATGGGCAGGCTGTTCCAAAAATCCACAAGAAGCTTCTCCATGGACAAAGACAGGCAGGTAGTGTTGCTGATAAAAGCCAAGTCCCTTCAAGCAGGTGAGCAGACCCAGCCTCTGCTTATCTTTAACATCCTTGCATCTGTGTGCCTCTCTCATTAGTAAAAGAAATGAGAACATGACTGACTACTACATGTTTTCTCTTGCAGTCAGCAGCTGGAGATCCTGGAGCTGGAGAAGGA
The DNA here is from genome assembly GCA_007922305.1 of Dermatemys mawii. Taxonomy (NCBI): domain Eukaryota; kingdom Metazoa; phylum Chordata; order Testudines; family Dermatemydidae; genus Dermatemys; species Dermatemys mawii. The sequence goes on along the minus strand of ML677332.1, from coordinate 43,242,007 downwards.
AGGGACTGTACTGTAAAGGTAGCGAGAGGGTGCATTGGTCCAGTAGCTGGGGGAAGATGACATGTATAGGTGGACTTAATAGACTTGTTGCTCTGTACTGGAACATGTGGCTGAGTGTTGAGTACTGCTGGTCAAAGGAAAAACAGCAGACAGCTGATACTTCTAACAGGAGAGGTACCAACCTTCTGACATCATGGATTTATTCCTGGGGGAATTCCTCCTCTGACATTTCTCTTTATTCCTGGTGGATTGGGAGACAACTGGCCACTTTTACCCCAAGATGTGTGGCTGTCTACAGGTCAGATTATTATCATTCAATTTGGCCTCATGGCCTGGAGCCTAAGCATGCAATCTTGTCATCAGGCAGACCTAGGACAGAATTTTACTAATTATTGCAGGTGTGTAATGGGTTGGGCTTCACCACCCAGCGTCTCCTGCTGTTTAGTCTGGGAATTAGCTCAGTTGGTGGCAGAGCGTCCTCCTCTGGTGGCATCCCATCCATCTCTCACTCAGTTTCCCTTCTTTGGCATCCGGACCCACATTGCTCCTTGCTTGCGGCGTCCTTTTCAGGACACTGCCCTCCGGCAGTGCCCCCAAATCCACACTTGCCCCCTTCCGGGGGCTGGGGAGTTTACAGCAGTCTCTCTTGGCACCCCCACTGCAGTGGCCAACCACACCCCAAGTCAAGCCCCTTCTGGCAGGGGTCTGGTGCAGTCCACTGAGGCTACTTCCTGCAGCTAGGTACAATATAAGGGGTAGGGGGAGACCCAGGTCCGCCCTCTACTCTGGGTCCCGGCCCAGGGACCCTTTGGCAGCAGCCATCCTGTCCTCCTTCACTTCCCTAGTCCACCTCGCTCTCCCTGGGCCACTTCCCCTTTGGCCCCTTAACACTGGACAAACCCTTGTTTCAGGGCAGCAGCCTGACAGGTAACAAGGCCAGAGTCCCCTTCTGCTCCCCTGAGCCTGCTCAGCACTGCTCTGTCCCTGGTGCTGCTCCTCCCTCAGGAGCCAGACCTTCCTCCCAGAACCTCCGCTCTGCATCCTGTCCTGCCACTCTGAGCTGCATGGTAAGGGGGCAGTAGTGTGACCAGATAGCAAATATGAAATATCGGGACAGGAGTTGGGGGGTAATAAGCACCTATATAAGAAAAAGCCCCAAATATCAGGACTGCCCCTATAAAATTGTGACATCTGGTCACCCTAGGGGGCAGGGAGTGGGGGTTGGATAAGGGAAAGAGGTTCTGGGGGCAGGGCAGTCAGGGAACGGGGAATGGGGGTGTGTGGATAGGAGTAGGAGTCCCAGGGAGCCTGCCAGGGGTCAGGAGGAAGTCAGGGGACAGAGAGAAGGGGGAGTTTGATAGGAAGTGGGGTCCCAGGGGGCAATTAGGAGACAGGATGCAGAGCGGAGTTCTGGGAGGAGTGGTTAGGGGACAGGGAACGGGGGGGGGGGGGTTGAAAGCGGGGGCCGGGACCCCCGGGGGGGGGCAGTCAGGGGACAAGGAGCAGGGGGAGGGTTGGATGGGTCATACCAGTGAAAAAGGTCCATAGTAATTATTTTCAGTGCACAGTAGTTTATTGAGAAGGAATTACACAAGCAGTAAAGGATTATATCAGGCACATAACTCCTATGTTAGACATTAAGAGCTATACATTCCCCTTAACGAGTCTCCCTTTCACAAACATATATAAACGTTCCCTGCATTAGCCTCATGCAGTTCCTTGTTGGCAAACAGAGAGGGTGGTTACCAATTTTATAGATGACTTCTCATCTGCAGGCCAATCTCCTCAGCCCCTGGGTCTGTCTCAGATTCCCTTCAGGCAAGGCCTGGGCTGCTTTGAGATCCCTCTTGTTCACAGTTCTACTTGAGCCTACAGAGCAGAGTTTTGGCTTCTCTGTTTAGCAGTGTTGCTTCTTTAAGTATTAATTAAGGAATCCCAATAGTAATTTAATTTGCTTGATTTTATACTCTTTTTCCTCAAAGGAGTCACATGTCTTAAAAGTATGCACAGTGGGCACGGAATTACTAATTTTTACCTAATTAATATTTTTAGGAGGAGACTGCAGAGTGGTCCTGACTGTTACCCCACATTCACTCCCTTATCAATCATCATTCACTTCAGCCCCCTGCGTGATGTCCTTCAACAGGGTCGAGATGCCCTGGTTAGCCCATGCTGCTCTCAGGATGTTCTACACGTATTGTTTGCTTTCAAGTGGACATATTTGCTGACTCAGAGATCATTATTGATCATACACACAGCATGGAGCCAATCAGTTTCACCTCTAGCATCTGTCTGATGCTAAGAGAAGGATTCTGCTCTCAAAATCCTCTTTTGCAGTTCAGTCATCTCAAGCCATGTTCTCACACCATTCATTCAGTATGGCCACACCAAGTTGGCACCATCGCAACAAATTTCAGGTCCACAGCTGTAGGATGGTAGGATGGTAGTGATAGGCTGAAGACTAGACGGCACTGCTTACAAACCCATCTAAGTGCCAGTATGGTCTATGCTATTAGAATCATGGCCTACTGCATAACATCTGTGAGGCTAAAGGTGAGTATTTCCACATGGAGCAGGCTTAGGACATTGCTGGTATGCAAGTCCAGTACAGGCAATCAGATCCTACACAACTCCAAACTGATGCTGGCTCCAGGCAGACAAATAAATGAAGGGTGCCTTATGTGCCCACGTCTTGGCAGCAAATGAGGATGACATGTGAGTTGTGCTGGAGGGGCAGGTACTTTTATAAATCTGCTTTCACTGTAATAAAATGTACATGCCAAAATAGGTATCAGGCTTAAGTGCTTTTTTAGTTGTTTTATCTGATTTTCCACTTGCCAGGATTTTCTGTGCATGTGCCTGTGACATTGTATACCTGTATGAATCCCACATTAACAGGGTTCATAAACCATGTTTTATTGTTGTGGGAGGGTGGGGATGGAGGTTTGATGTTGGAGTCAGTTGCATGATGTGACTGATTGAATTTTCATTGTGTTTGTGATTTACCCCAAGTATAATAAACAAAGGGAAAAACCATGGAACTTTTGCAATTTGTTTAAGTCATCACCAAAACTGCTCCTCTCAAAAATAAACAATTTATTCAACTTTAAAATCTTTCATGATATCTCCTCAGTGTTTTGTGTCACACAACAGCAGCAATTACAGGATAGTGAGGTTGAGTCAAAATATCTTTAAATGAATCCCTGCAAACTTACTCAAAGCAATGACATGAAGTAGAACATACATGTCACCTTCAAATGCCCCTAGAAAACCTTTAGTCACTGAGGGATGGATGGAGTATGAAACTCAGAATGCCCAGAATAGTCCCTGCATGACAATGGCACAATGAGTTTTTTCCATTAAACTTTCACTACTCTTTTGCCCTTACAAAAAATGTACCCAACCGTCTAGTGCAATTAAACCAACACATTGAGGCACATGAATAAATTATTTAATTTATTCACTTACCTTAATTTATCAATAAATTAGGGTAAATTAATGATTTAATTATTCATGTACCTTAAATTTAATGATTTACTTTTCCTACACTGTTGTGTATGGAAATGAAATCAATATTTAAAGGTATATGACCAAACTAGATAATTTATTCATTCACTTTGTATAAATCATTAAACATGATCTGTAATAGAATGAGGAGTTCTGCTAGAATTATGGATGTAACTGCCCGTTCTCTTATTGATCTTTTAAAATAATATATACAAGGTAAATAAGTAAATTAATTCGTTCATTCATGTACCTTAAGTGTATTGATTGCATTTCCGTAGATGACAGTGTAGGGAAATTACACCAATAAATTAAGATCAATGAATTATTTATTTATTTTATTTCTGGCCCTTAGTGTATTGATTCAATTTCCCTACACTGTTGTGTATGGAGATGAAATTAATACATTAAAGACAAGACTAAAATAAATAATTTACTCATTTATCTTGAATAAGTGATTTTAAAAGATCAATAGTACAATGGAGATTTACACCCAAAAATTATAGCTGAAGACCATACTGTAAAGAAGTAAATAACTAAAGGACTGTGGACTTCAGCACAAGCGTTGCTGCCAAAGGAGTTCCAGCCCATGCTGATGTAGGATGGTGAGCACTGATCCAAGTAGAGTTTAACCCCCTCCTCCCTCCATCCCCATTTGCCTGCACACCCACCATGAAATGGACAGATTCAGAGGGATACTGATCTCACTTGTCCAACTGTCTAAGGATTGTGCCTTTTAGCACAGCCTGTACTCGTGGTTCTTTAGTAAATAGTAATGTTAGAATTTCATAATTTTTCCCTCAGTGTCCATTTTGGACCAGGGATAGCAGAGGTAGTTGGAGGGGTGGGATGGTGGAGGAGAGAGACAGGCCATGCAAATGATGTGGTTTCTGTACTATACCCCTCGCCATACAGACTATTATCCATGAAAGAAAGTTATCCAACAGTCATTTCCAGTGCCCTCAGTTTTAAAAGTAAAAATTCTCCAGAAGAAAAGAAGTGGGAAGTTGGGGGGAACTGGGGGACGGATACTACAAGGCAAAACTTACCAGCCTGGGCTTCCAATCCCTGGGTCAGGCATAACTCCCTCTCCAGTATCATTAATAATGACTTATTCAGATTGATCCTCCAGATATAAATGGAGAATCATGTCCTGGCTTCATCCATGCGATCTTCACTGTCCCAGCTCTGGCATCACCCTTGCTATCCTGTCTCATAATGAGCTTACCAATGTTCAAGATGTGAGTGACAGTGGGCTCAGTGCTGAGGGCTCTTGAGAGTGCCCAGTCGAGTCCAGAATAAAATGGGCAGGAGGAGAGCACGTTCCCTGACTTTGAGTTCCGGCCCTCCAGTACTGCTGTTCCAAGTGCCTCATTCGCTTGGCACTGAACAGAGTAAAATCGTGCTCCAGGCTATACTCCTGCCATACATTAATTAAAATTAAGTGTCCTTCTCTGGCCAACTAGCTGCTCGCTGGCTTGTAGCCATTTTCAGTTGATGTAAATGTTGTAGGCTGCAGCATGTAACTTCCGGTGCATACAGAGGGAGTAGGAACATTACAGACAGGCAGGAAGATATGGGTACAGGGAATTGTGGGAATGGGAGTAGAGGATGAGTCAGACTCCAGACCAGCTACCAGCACCTTTGAAACAGCCCCCCTGCAAAGTCAGCTGGTATAGGGCAGGTCGCAGCTCACCCAAGCACATATCTACACCCCTCAGATGAGGTAGCTAGATTGGGATCTATTCAGCCTAAGATGCACATTTCAGTGTGGACAACTGGGGCGGGGGAAGGGGGAGGAGTGATTGGCCATATCCATACACATGGAGATGTATAGAGGCTGCAGTGCAGACACACCCTAAATTACTTGATCAGAAGCACACAAGAAGTCTGAGGCAGGAGCGTGGACTTAACCTGGGTGTCTCAAATAGCAGACTACTGCTCTAACCAGTGGACAAGCCTTCCTCTTCTCTGGTGTGTGGTCTCTTCAGCCACACACCACAAGAAGAACAGGAGTTCATGGAAGAACCTCTCTGTGCACCAATTTTTACCAACATTTCTTCAGCCTTAGACTTTCCCACACTTACATTTCCTTCAGAAAAGGCAGGAAATGCTGACAAAGAGAGACCTTCCAGGATTTGCTACCTGCTGTCAAAGTGAAGAACCCCTATGATTTCTCCTATATAAGACTGCTCTTTAGCTACCAGGTTCAAAATTTGAGAGCAGCGTATTTACTGAGTAAATTTTATGCTGAAGGGTGTTCAGCAGGCAACCCTGAAAAATTAAGTCCTCTATTTACCAATGGAACAAGTATAGGATGGGCAGCGGCTTGTATGCCCACATTAGCATTTCATCAGCCTGCCTAAGCCCTCCTGAGGAGAGATGCCTCAAGTGTGGGAGGAGAGTTCAGTCTCCAGAACCATGTGGCCCTTGGCCTCTCTGCTGACCAGGCAAATTAGTTTTATTATGATGGTGTTTTTTTATTAAGAGTCACACACATGTTTAATACCTTCTGTCACTACCTTCCATGCCAAGTGGAAGGCACATCTTCAAACTTGCCTTCTCTAATCTTAATGCAGGGTAATGTGTACATTAAAAACTATTACAAAACCAATAAATACAATTTTTACAAACAGTCAGACCAAAACACTACATGGTACATATAATTTCCCTCAGGGGAGAGGATGAGAGAAAGAACAAACCACACATGACAGACATAGAATCATAGAATATCAGGGTTGGAAGGGACCTCAGGAGGTCATCTAGTCCAATCCCCTGCTCAAAGCAGGATCAACCCAACTAAATCATCCCAGCCATAGTTTTGTCAAGCCTGGCCTTAAAAACCTATAAGGAAGGAGATTCCACCACTTCCCTAGGTAACCCATTCCAGTATTTTACCACCCTCCTAGTGAAAAAGTTTTTCCTAATATCCAACCTAAACCTTCCTCACTGCAACTTGAGACCATTAATCCTTGTTCTGTCATCTGGTACCACTGAGAACAGTTTAGATCTGTCCTCTTTGGACCCATTTCAGATAGTTGAAAACAGCTATCAAATCTCCCCTCAGTTTTTTCTTCTGCAGACTAAACAATCGCAGTTCCCTCAGCCTCTCTTCATGTGTTCCAGCCCCCTAATCATTTTTGTTGCCCTCTGATGGACACTTTCCAATTTTTCCACATCCTTCTTGCAGTGTGGGCCCCGAAACTGGACACAGTACTCCAGCTGAGGCCTCACCAATGCCGAATAGAGGGGAATGATCACATCCCTCGATTTGCTGGCAATGCCCCTACTTATACAACCTAAAATGCCATTAGACTTCTTGGCAACAAGGGCACACTCTTGACTCATATTCAGTGGTTAGTCACATTGCTTAATGCTCTATTGGAAGGTGCTCAAATACAGCAGTGATGCATAAGCCAGTATAAGAACCATATAGAATAGAATAGCACTGAGGCCATCAAACTCATTTCCTGTTACTGAACAACCATCAGTTGTTAATGACTTTCAGTCACTACTGACTTGGAATGGGCTCAATCCAATGAGATGGAGATGAAAGGCTTCATCTCCTTTAGTAGTCATTTGAGCTGTATGCATTCACTCCAGAAAGCTAGTGTACATGTTATGTTGCTGCATGTACGCTGCATGTACATGTTATAGATCTTCTGTAAGATAGAACTGATCTGGGACCATTTCTTCAGTTCATTAAGGCAGCTTTATGCTGGTGTCCTAGCACAAAGTTGTTTTTCCTTAAGACAACTGAGCTGACCAATTTAATTAATTTTCAAATCTATTTTCCATTTCTGAGTAGTGACAAGACTAAATCCCAAAATATCTCAACTCCAGTAGCTCAGGCAAGCAGCAAAATAGGATCCTGCTGATGTGAAAAGTGCCTTATTTTACAGAGACAACTCAGATATTATTTATGGATGGGGAAAAAGTACTCCCCAAAACAGATATTTTCTGAGGATTTATTTGCACTGATCTTTCCCTTTTCACTCAACATGCTTCTAATTAATTAGCTCAGAACATACAATAATAAAGAAAACCTTTGAACCATTCTGCATGAAATGAGATGGAACTGGCCTGAACAGTGATAAACTGACCCTCACGCAATTTAGTTGCCTTTTTTTCTGTCTCCTATTCTTTTACTCACAGCATCCCTCCTTTCTATTTCTTTCTTGTCCTTCCACTTTTTCCTATTTTTTCTTTGTATTCTGTAACACTGAGGGCAGGTTTATACTACCACTTAAGTCAATCTAACTTGCGTCACTCAGGGGTATGAAAAAGACAACTCCTCCCTCCAGCTCCCCCGAGCGACACAAATTACAGAGACCTAAGCATTGTCCATGTTGGCGTTACGTTGATGGGAGATGCTCTCCCACCAACATATCTTCCACCTCTCATGGAGAGTGCTCTTCTATCAGCATAGAGCGTCTTCACCAGATGTGCTACAGTGGCTTAGCTGCGCCAGTGTAACACTTCTAATGTAGATCTGCCGTAAGAAGCCTTAGTTATGGACCAGGACGCCATTTTGCTAAGCTTTGTACAAATAAGCTGTCTTCCTATTTCTTTGATTTTGTTCTCACTTGTGTAGCATTGTTTGTCCTCCATTTCTTTGCACTTCCTTAACACTCTGCCACTTTTGTTTCCACTGGTACCTCTTACACCCTTTGCCTTCTTCCTTCCTTGTTCTTTTGAAATGTATTCCCCTCAACATAGTAAAATATCTTTGCATTATTGTTAGTCATTAATAATAGATCAAATCCTTAATATACTATTATCCACTTAATCTTAGTGTTTTCCATCCGGGGAGCTCAAACCACTTTGCCATCACAAATTAATTTAGTTTCATGGGTAGGGAAGTGTTATTATTTCCATTTTTCACAGGGGGAAAACTTAAGCACAGAGATGGATTTTCATAGGGCACTAAAAGGAGTTAGGTGCCCAATTCCCATTGCCTTTCTGTTGGAGCTGGGAACCTAATTCCCATAGCCCCAGGGAAGCCCCTGCCAGAGAGAGTAATTGGTAAGGTAAGACAGCAAGTTTGAGGCCCAGTCCTGAATTTTCACTACAAACAACTCTTTTTCACAAGTGCTCCATTATTCCTTTTGTGCAAAATGCCCTCCCAGAGAAAAAGCTGTTCATAAAACAGGACACCAGATCTCAGCTCAGCTGGTACAAACTTGCATGGCTTCATTGACATCAATGGAGCTATACTGATGTACACCAGCTGAGAATCTAGCTCGTGCAATTGCGATATGCATAAAGCTATCCCACTGCGAATCAGGAATAGGCAAAGCTCCTTGTAACAGTCCGTGCCCACTCATGGTCACAGAAGATGTGCACAGAACTGTTGCAAAAGCAATGGTACACACAGCTCTGGCTAGTAGCCATAAAGCACTAGGAACAAAGGGCATCTTGAGTTACAAGTCCGGAAGGTGATAGGGACCACAGAGTAAAGAGGCAGAGTTATGAATACAGTAACTCCTCGCTTAACATTGTAGTTATGTTACTGAAAAATCCTACTTTAAGCAAAATGATGTTAAGCGAATCCAATTTCCCTATACACACACATATACTGTATGTTTTAAACACACTTCTTAATACTGTACACAGCAATGATGATTGTGAAGCTTGGTTGAGGTGGTAAAGTCAGGGAGTGGAAGAGGGTGGGATATTTCCCAAGGAATGCCTTATTACTAAATGATGAATTAGCACTTGGCTGAGCCATCAAGGATTAACACGTTGTTAATGTAGCCTCATACTCTACAAGGCAGCAGGAATGAAGGGAGGGAAGATAGTAATTTAGGCAATTAATTGATCTCTGATTATTGGCAGTAAAGATGCCCAATGGCCTGTGATGGGATGTAAGATGGGTTGGGATCTGAGTTACTACAGAGAATTATTTCCTGAGTGTCTGTCTGGTGAGTCTTGCCCACCTGCTCAGGGTTTAGCTAATCAGCATATTTGAGGTCAGGAAGGAATTTTCCCCCAGGGAAGATTGGCAGAGACCCTGGAGGTTTTTTCACCCTCCTCTTCAGTATGGGACATGGGTCCCTTGCTGGAGGATTCTCTGCACCTTGCAGTCTTTAAACCATGATTTGAGGACTTCAATAGCTCAGAAATAGGTTAGAGGTTTATTACAGGAATGGGTGGGTGAGATTCTGTGGCCTGCGTTTGCAGGAGGTCAGACTAGATGATCGCAATGTTCCCTTCTGACCTTAAAATCTATGAGCATGGCAGAGAGAGACAGAGACACACACCCTGTGTGTGAGAGAGAGATGCACATTGACCTTTAAGTATGCTGACCCCACTCTAAGTACATTGCCTTTTTAAGTAGATCAGCAAGTTGAGATAGCAGCTGCTGCCAGCAAACTCCCTCCATCCTGAGCCCTGTCGTGATCCCCTCATTTTCTGTGTAGATAAGGTACGGGGGGGGGCAGGTGTAGGGGGAGGGGGATCCCCTAACATTATCACCCTTCTTCCCGCACAGCAAGCAGGAGGCTCCCAGGAGCAGCTCCAAGACAGAGGGCAAGACAGCACATGGCAGTAGGAGTAGGGACAGCTGAACTGCCGGCAATTGATAGCCTGTTGGGCTGGGCGGCTGCCACACAGGGAACTTAGGGGAGCAGGGAGCTGATGAGGGGCTGCCGGTCCACCCTGGTTCCAGCCCCCCAGCAGCTAGTTCCAATGGGCTGCTCTTTCTGCAAGCAGTGGACAAAGCAGGAGGTCACCAAACAATATTATAAGGGATCATTGAGCAACTTTATACGAGCATGTTCTCTAACTGATCAGCAGCGTAACATTAAAACAACATTAAACGGGATGACTTTAAGTGAGAAGTTACTGTACAGGTTGGTGCCAAGAAACAATGCTCATCATAAATAACCCAGCATATAGCTATAGGAATGGAAATGGAGAGGTACATTCAGGAAGCATGTTCTACAGAGATGGACTATGAAGTGCAGAGATTTTGTAGAAAACACATTTCCAGCCCTGGGAGGCAGCCAAAAGCAAACACGGCTGCTGCCACTCCATTTACTCTGCTACATTATGGAGGTAGCTAGAAGCATTTCAACAGAGACCTTAAAGTGATCCGCTGTTCAGTGAAGACCTGTCATTCACAGCCAGCAACAAGGGACATTTCAAACATGTACTTCATAATGAGACTGTATAGAGATATGGTGAGTTAAAGAGCCCTGCCTAAAAGCTCCATCACAAAAACAACAACTTCCTGTAATTTATTCTAACTCAATAACCAGTGCGCAGCTAGGATTCCTCAGCAATGGAGGACCTTTTTCTCCACAAGTATCATCTTGTGCCACTCTCTGAACTTCAGGCATCCCATATTGGTGCCCAGAAAATTTGTTTTCTTCCTGGATGAACATTCCATTACAGCTGGGGGCATATACCAAGAAGAGAATATCTCTATGTAAGAAAAAATGGTTAGCACGAAGTGGAGATATTGGTGGCAGAATCACACCTTCAATTCTGGTTTTCTCTCCCTCACACACATATACAAAATCTTGCTGTTTGATCTTTGGGAAGAGCCCTCTGGAATCGATCATTTCCCTTCCCACCACTTTCAAAGGACTGTATTACTGTGACTTTACCAACTGTAAGAACGGCTGGCTGTAGTACATCAAAGATGCTCCTTCTTGTGAGCCAGAGATGAATAGTGTTGCCTCTTTCCACTCCAAGCTTCCATCCATCAAAGCTGAAGACACTATCTATGCAGCTCTCCCAGCCCTCAATTGTCCTGGTTTTCAACATTCAAATGTAGACCCCTTGGGTGACAAAGGGGAACTTTTACTACATAAAAGCTGTATGATATGATCTATTAGATAAGGTACACTAACAAATTACAATCTTGGGGCTGGAGCACTGGAAAGGGGTCAATAACCCAGAGTTCTAGTCCTGACTGTATCACTCAGTTATTGTATGACCTTGGGCAAGGCTTCTCTGAGCCTCAGTAGCCCCATCTGTAAAATAGGGATAACATTTCCCCTCTTTTGAAAAGCACTTTGAGAACCTGGATGAGAGGAATTACATATTTGCAAAAGTAATACTGTTAGATGTTGGTGCGCACTACTTAGGTACTTGCACTCTCCTAATAAGTGTTCAGAGAGAAACCATAACTAGAATGCAAAGAAAAGAGAGAGAACCAAGTTTTATAATTGTATTAACATTGCACTGCTGAGGTGGGTAACTTCAGGATGAAAAGATGCTATGGAAATGTAGGATATTATTGCTATTACTCCAGGAGTTTGAATACTACACACATAGAGAAAATAATAAACTGTTGAATTTAACCAACCATGCACAGAGCTTTATTAATGGGCAAATAGTGTTTTGCATTGTACTGGCTCTGTAATAAATAATCCTACATCTTGGATGTCTAACCTGCAAGCCTTTAGATAAAGGTCACTTAAACAAGGTCATCGTTGGCCAGATGCCCCTCTTTCTTGGAGCACTTGCTCTCAAAGAAAAACTTCTCCAAAGTAATTGGATCACTGAAATGTTTCTTAGTTTTACCAATGGTTCTTTGGAGACGCAAAAGCAATTCAACTCTGCATCCAGTGTTTCTCATATGCCAAGAGCTTATGTTGTCTACTCATTGTTTCCCTACTGAGTATTGTTTAGCCCTGTTTATTGTCTGAGGTTAAGTGCTGGGCTATTTGTATTCAGTAATGGTTTCTTTTTATGTTTTATGTTTTCCCAGTAAAATCATAAAAATCTTTCAGATTTTCCATTACTACTCCCTGTCTTGTCTCCAGTCTTCTCTACCTCCTGCTGCTGCTGCATTTTCTGAACTCTGTGTACCCTTTGCAGTCTCTTGTTTTGTTTTCCCTCCGTTTTTCATATGCTGATGATTTCTTCTCTTTGCTCCCCTTAATGATACGTAGTCTCACTTTCTTCTTCCCCATTGTAGTGAAATAGAGACTCACCAGCGCAGCACCTCCTGCTGGTTGTCCTGGGAATTAACTCTTTCCAGCATGCAGAGCACCCTCTGTGGGCCGATGTATTGCCTGCCGCTGGCCCCCGTGTCCTTCCCAGACCCCGGTGCCCTTTGCCCTGGGGTTCTATCCCAGAAGTATCCCCACCCTCTGGGTCTCCCGTCCCAGGGGAACCCCCAACCCTCTATCCCCACCTTGCTTCAGTGGCTACTGCCAGTCATCATCTATCCCCGACTCACTGGGCAAAACTGCAGTCTGTAAAGGCCACTCATCATTGGCATGGGGGGTTGGAGCAGCTGCCTCTGCCTAACCACAGGCTGCACCTCTGCAACCCTAGTACCTGGTTTGGCCTTTAGCAAGGCCTGCAGCCTGGGGATTTACCGAGCTGGAACTCCCCAGCTCCTCTTGCTTTTCCCCAGCCCTGCTCTGTTTCCTGCACCCTGAGCTCCCAAGTAGCTGGGTCCTTCTCTCTCTAAAGCTAGAAAAAGATTGCCCCAGCTCCTCCCTGAGCCCTTATAACAGGTCCACGTGTGGCCTAATTGGAAGGGAAAACCAACAGTAAGCTGGCTGGAGGGCCAAGCCATAAAGAGGGAGTGCCTTGAGTTATGAAGAGGGAGCAATCAAGTATATACAGACACATGCACCTCCCCGACCGCTCTCTCTCTCTTCACCATCCCCCTCCCTTGAAGGAGGTGGTGTCAGACTGGTCCAGCGCTAATCCCTGGATATGGCCCCCAGGAGTGAATGGTTTAGAAAGCCTTATAAGGCCTGTGTGTCTGTGTTCTTTCACTGTCATGTGTTCCTAGGGAGGTGACCTGTAAATTCAGAGCACTTCCAAGGTTAGTGCTCTGAGAAGGGGTGTACTTAAGCTATTGCAGAGTCCAGTGGAGTCAGCCCTGGTCCTGAGGGCCCAAAGCAGCTGGACTATGTGGCACCATTTCCTGGAGAGGGTAAAAGATAGAAAGCTTGTACCCAGGATATACACCAGAGGGGCTGGGGAAAGAAACAGTGCTGCAGCATCCTCAGACCAAGGGAAGTTTAAGAGGACACATGTCCAGTGTGTTGAGACCCAAATACAGCAGCCTGGTGAGTGTCCAACAGGGGGAGCTCTACTAGCTGTCTGTGACACGTCTGGATGTCAGAAATGATCTTTTAAAAACAAAGAAACAGTCTCATATTCTGTCTTTGAGTGACAATGCAGATACTGTCTGTTTTAAAGGCTCACAAATGAGCACAATTCCTGTTTCCTGTCAAATTTTACTGGAGAGTCAGCAGGGAAGAGTCTGTGTAGACATGATATCTTCACACAAAAGCCATCAGTGTTGCCTCTTGGAGAGAGGAATGGCACTTTTAAAGGTCAATGTTAGAGTAGTGCAGTGCTGGCTGGAACTTTCCCTCCATGGTATTTCCCCTATAAACTTCACTTCTGAAATGCTTAGAACTTTGGGATTAAAGTTTTCTTCTTCCCCCCATTCTGGCATCTGGGGTTGAAGCATCATGCAAGCATCTGCCATTTTCATCTGTCCAAGGTGGCATGAAGGTCTATCTGCTTACCATCTTATTTGATGCAATCCATCTCTTGCTTCCTCAGCTTTCCTCAGGGTCTTTCTCTTACCACCATCTCCTGCCATCTTCACCAGATCCTCTTACTTCATCTTCTCTAGGTATCCAAACCAGCAAAGTCACACTTCCTGGATTTTGTCAGGGGACGGAGCTTCATGGATCCAGTTGTGACGTTACACTCCATATTCTTTATGGAAATATGCTTATGATATCAATATGGTATAACAGATATGTTTTATGCAAAATGTGTCTTGTAAGGTATCATTGAAAAGGTTATATGTTACTGAATGTGATTATCCACTTTGTATGCATGTATCATTTCTGTATTTAAAGTTAAAAATATGAACTATGTAACAATTACATATTTGGGAGACACTCACCAAACAACAAGTCATCAGCCTTGATGGGCCATTAGGAAAAAACAATAAGACTTTCAAGATACTAATATCTCTCCTCCCTGAGAGGCATTCTGGGTTGGGACAGAGCTCTGACACTACTAGGTCAGGTGGTCCTGTCACCTGGTACTAAAAACTAGCTTGGAATTTGTAGCAGGGCAGTTACTCCAAAAGGCAAAGCTGACTGGGGAGGCAGCCACACGTGTGGCCACAGCTAATCAGGCCACAGCTGACTCTATACAAGGGCTGTGAGTCAGAAGCTGAATCAGTCTCCCTCCAGGCTTGGAGGGAGAAGGATCTAGCTACTGTGGAGAAAAGGGTACCAGAAGCAGAGCAGGGCCGGGGAAACAGAAGAGGAGCTGGGAGCTCCAGACTGGCAACTCCCTAGGCTGCAGGCCTTGTTAAAGGCCCAGGGCAGGTACTGGGGCTAAAGAGGTGTAACCTGGGGATAGGCAGAGGCAGCTGGTCTATACCCCTGGCCAATGATGAGTGGCCATTACAGACTGTAATTTGCCCCAGTGAGAAGGTGCTAGATCAGGCCTGCACAACTTGGAAAGCAGTGAGGGCCATATTACTGCAAAAAAACCCAGCTGCGGGCCAGAAAGCCCCGCTCTCGCCCTGCCCCCATCCGCTTTCCCCCACCCCACTGCTTGGCTTGCCCCACCTTTACTCACCCCCCGCAGGCCCACAATGAGCCCGTGCCGGCTGCATTTGGCCCCCAGGCCCCATGTTGTGCAGCCCTGTGCTAGATGATGACTGGCAGTAGCCACTGAGGGAAGGTGGGATTAGGGGTGGGGGTTCTCCTGGGAGGAGAGACCCAGAGTGTGGGGACTGCTGTGGGGCAGCACCCCAAGGGAAAGGAGCAATACGCTCTGGGAAGACATGGAGTCCTGAGGCAGGTAGACACTGGCCAGCAGAGGGTGCTCTGAGGCTGGAAAAGAGCTAATTCCCAGATGACCAGCTGGAGGCACTGCACCAGTGAATCTGCAGGCAGCTACAGACTTCTAAGAATTTTCCATTAAAAGGAGCTGAGGTCAAGACTAGGAATCAAAAGATTCCCACCTTATGTAAATCTTATTTAAGGCTGGGCAGTAAGGAAAACAGGTCTCTCTTCTATTGCCTACCCAAGGAGGACTGCTGAAAGTACCTGAAAAGAGACAAAGGAACTAACCTGAAGCAAAAGGCTGGGGTGAGTCCAGATGGAGACAGGGGTTCAGTCTGTAAGAAGAAATAATAGGAACTCTAAGCTGCAGAAACTTACCAGTTTGCCTAAAACAACATTTAGGGTGAAATTATTTCTTGACAGCAGTCTCTTTAAGATCTTAAGCTTAGTTTGGGTGTTTTGTTTTATTTGCTTGGTAATCTTCTTTGTTTTGTTTGCTGTCCCTTATAATCACTTAAAATCTGTCTTTTGTAGTTAACAAACTAATTTCTTGTTTACAACTTAACTCAGTTTGTGCAATCCATATGTGGGGGGAGCAAGAAACTGTGCATCTCTCTCTTCACTTTGAGGGAAAGGGTGAATGTTTATGAGCGTGCACTATGCAGATATTTCTATACAGCACAAGACAATATACCTTTTGTGCGCCTCATCAGCAGACCTACCGGGTCCCTACCAGAAGGGCTGCCGACCGTGGGGGTGGGAGTGCAAAATGGGCAGCAATGTTAAAGTGCTTCTGCGACAAAGGACCCTGCTTAATGATCGGCTTTAACGTCAGCTGAGTATGGGCTGGTACCAGTGGCCACTTTTTACCAGTACAGCATGCCGGCTTATTTTCACCCCTGCATAAGGGGGACCTGGATTGGGGACCTTCTGTCATCCCTCTCTCTGTTCCTTAGAGGTTAGTTGTGTAACTGTTCTCCACTGGGAGGACAGTTACACAGTTCCCTCCTAAATCCTGAGACATAGACGCTACTCCAGCAAAATGCTCCTGGGCAAACTCTTCAAAGTCATTGTTCTTTTTGCTCCCCATCCTGGCCACTGATGGGAGGGTGGGGGCAAAAGGAGCAGCTTCCCCAGGGCTGGTGATTTAACAGGACCTGGGGCTCCAGCTGCCGCTGCAGCAGCCAGAGCTGCCTGGGTCCTTTAAATCACTGCTGGAGCCCTAGGCAGCATGGGCCAGGCAGTGCAGATGGACTAGCTGGGGGATGCTGACTCCCAGCCCTGCCCCTTCCACCCAAGGCCCCCCCCTCCACCTTCTGGAGGCCAGAGCTGGTCCCTATATTGGTAAGTGTTGAATGTTACTTTCACCCCTGCACTTATGCAAAATGTTTTTCCTGAGGTACTTGTGAAAAAAAACTAACTGTCTCTTTAAGGCAGGGTGGGCTTTTTTTCAAGCACTTCACTGTCAGTGAAAATGCAAATGAATCACCTGAGGAAGGGGTGAAGACAGTCATTTCCCAGGCAGGTAAACCCTTCCCAACAGCTAAGCAGCAAATTCTGAAGATTGGAGGTCAGCAACAAAGAAATCCCAGGGGGAGGGGCAATGGCATCTTCAGTGGCATGATGTGGTTCTTCTAGGCCACTGCTAAGCCCAGTCAGCAGGCATTCATTGTGTTGTGCCACAGAGGCACAAAGGGCTGTCACGAAGGCCCCAGCGATACTGGTTGGCTGCCCAGAGACCTTGCCTGGTCCGGAACCTGTTCGACAGGGACCGTTGGTGAGGGGCAAGTTAAAACCAGGCAGGCAAATTGTGGGGTCAACAACGCGGGACTGGTTGGGGATTATAGCAGATATCCATTCCTCTCACCAGAGTCTTTCTGCCCTAACATCCTGGTGGGGCAGATGAGACCATAATGGGCGATGTGACAGCAAACGTGCAGCTGGTGGTTTTGAAAGGTCATTGTGCAGCAGCAGACTTGAGTTGGCCCGTACTTTCACTAATGAAAGAGATTATCTCACCCACCTTGTCTCTCCAATATCCTGGCACCACCATGGCTACAATAACACTGCATATCTAGAGCTTTTACACATTTTTAAACCTTTTCTTTTCTGGCCCAGACAGGCCTTGTTTGAAGCATAATTACTAAAATATGAAGCTAATGTAAGATTTAATGGCCAGAGGCAGACTTTCACTGTAAATTGGTCCTGTTACTGTCATGCAAAATAATTGTGTATTCTCAGGATCCTCAATGTGAAGGGAGCAGTCATTTAATTGTTTCTGTGCCAGGGCTCTGGGGATCACACCACACTGCTGAATCAAGCTGTATCCTGGGCCATAAAAAGCAGACGACTGCCAGTTTAAAGTTTTCCATCTCTCAGTGTACATGTGTTGTGCTTAAAATTAGCTTTCTCCAAGCAAAACTCCATCACTGGCACATTCACAAAAAGGAATCATAGCAAACCTGAATTCATTATTAAACTCACAGGCAAAATATTTTGCAAGATTCCCACAGCTCGCTGACTTTCCTGCAGCCAAGAAGTGATGTGATACTTAATTCATTCATGTTTGTAAAGAGTTCTGAGACTTTTGGACAGAAAGGGAAAGTATTCTATTATTAGACAATAAAAGCTTAGATGTATAATTTTTACTTGTGGCTAAGATATCATTTTTAACACATCTGTGATGCAAAAACCCTTCAATGCCAACTGTCAAGAAGGTTATAAGAATATCCTAATTGTGGTCTGTACATTCTTCTTTACCAAAGGTTTACGATTAGCAGCTGTGTTAGTCTGTATCCATAAATAAGACGAGGAAGACTTGTGGCACCTTAAAGACTTAACCAGTTTATTTCAGCATAAGCTTTCATGGACTATAGCCCACTTCACTGGATGCATAGATTAGAACAGAAGTAAGATGCATTTATATACACAGAAAGAAATAAAAAGTTGTACATTACCATACCAATTCTAAGAGGCTGTTTAATTTGGATGGGCCATTATCAGCAGGAGGAAAAAAAACAACTTTTGAAGTGGATCTCTGTGTCTGACAGGAGATAAGAACTGTTGAAGGTAAATTAACTAGGGAAATGCAATCAATTAGTGTAATGAGAAAACCATTCACCGAAGAATGTCATGTGCGGTCTTAAATGAAAGCCAGGGTCACACTAGTCACTAATATAACTGTGAAATGTATGTATAGATACTCTGTAAGGAGTACATATATACGCTGAAAATATTTTCCTAAAGTCTGTATTAAGGAATTGTTGACAAACAAGTCTTTTGTCAGATAAAAAAAAAGTTTATTTATCTGTCTGCCTCTGGGTATGAAAATTAAGCATTGCAAGTTAACACAGTGGAGAGTCTTTTACATGTGAAATTAACGAGGGGATATGAAATCAACAGGGAGGCAGCACACTGGAGAATAAGTCATGGGGGACACCATCTTGCCTCTGGGTACAGGAAATGAACTTTGAGGTATACGAGAACACAAGGAAGATGACACTTTTCCTGCACCTAGGAAGTAATTGGGCAGCATGATTCCATTCAAGAAAACAGAATCACAGCCGACATTGGCTGAAACACTGCAAAGGATTTTAACCTTTTAAGTGTCTTGAAAACGTGTTTTTTAATATGTAACCTTTCATTCTGATATCCTCATTCATTATCTCTTAAGTCTTTGATGATAAACTTGTTGTTTTCACTATTAATATATCTCATTAATGCAATACTCAGCAAGGCGCTGATCCTGACTTGACTCATGCAAGCTGGTGTGTACATTGTTCCCTTGGGGACAGCGGACCTGGTATTTTGGTGAATGGTCAGTGGATAAAGGGGGCTGAACACCACAAGAAAATTCTTCAAAGGGGCTCGGGAATTGGGGTGTACCTGTTAAACTGCGGGGGAAAGGAAAGGCTGGCATAGCTCAGAGGAGAGTACTTTGATGGCTACCAGGCTGATGTCAGGGAGCTGACAGCCATTTAAGCATAATTGTGTCTCTCTGTTTCTGCAGGCAGGGGGATAACAAGATGGCTCTCATTCCTGGGCACCCTGAGAACTGTCACTGCATCTTTTATGATCTTTCACAAACATTTGATTCCAACTGTGGACGTATGCAAAGATTTCTTTTCTTAAAAGGAACTGGCTGTGACGGTAGTTTTGTGTTTCTCCTTTGATTTCCTTTTGGCTGAGGCTGGGATTCCCTTGTTGGTTCAACCTATAGGTGAACGCATCATTCTGTATTGATTAAATACAATTAGCCAGATCCTCAGCTGCTGCCAATCAGCATAGGTGCAATATTAACAAGTGTGCTAAAGAAAACAGCAACAAAGATAAATGAACTTAAACTCTAAGTCCCAACTCCACAAGCTTATGTTAATGCAAATAGTGATTTCAGGGGGATTACTTGTGTCAGTAAGAATTTGGAGAATCAAGCCTTAGATGTCTAGATCTGAAAGTGTTACCAGGGGTAAAAGACCTTCTTTCTGCCCACCAAAGCTAGGGAATTCAGAATCAAAACCTAGTGGATAGATCAGCTTTATCTCAAATATTAATAACTTTAACATAGGATTTCTTCATCTCTGGTTTTCTTGCTGCTGGCTACTCTCTGTGTCTTGTGGCAGCAAGAGAAAAGTTCCCAGTCTCCCCAGTACAGACATGTCACTGGACACAGAGTCAGGGATCTGTTGTGCAAAGCTGCCTACCAGCCAAAGTGATACATGAGTGAAATCTGTGGAGTTATAGAATTATGCAAATTGATGTGAAAACAAAATGGAAATGTTCCTATGAGAAACATGTCAGTTTGTGGTTAGAGATCGAGGGGCAAGCAGCCTCAGAGACAGTAAGAGAACAGACTGCTGATGTTGCTTCACCTCTGGTTTAGTGCAAGAAGTCCCTAGAAAGTGACTGTGGTCAACTAGTATTGGCTAACTGTGTTGCTCAAGTACAAATTATGTGCAGACAAAAAACAATACAATTCAAAAAATAAAATAACTGAAATGTTTAAAGAGCCACCTGCCTGCCGGTTACACTAATGATCAGACATTTTTGGCCAGATTTCAAGTGATTTTTGCAGATTTCTAGTAGATAGTCATAGAATCACAGGACTGGAAGAGACCTAGAAAGGTCATCAAGTCCAGCCCCCTGAGCTGAGACAGAATCAAGTAAACCTACATCATCCCTGACAAGTGTTTTGTTCTTAAAAGCCTCCAGTGACAGGGATTCCACATTCTTCCTTGGAAACCTAGTCAAGAGCTTAACTACCCTTACAGTTAGAAAGTTTTTCCTAATATCTAATGTAAATCTCTTTTGCTGTAGATTAAGCCCATTACTTCTGGTCCTACCTTCAGTGGACACAAAACTATTGATCCTCATTCTTTGTAACAGCCCGGAAGACATATCCGGTCCCTCCTCAGTCTTCTTTTTTTCAAGATTAAGCTCACACCCAGTTTTTAAAAACCTTTTTATCATTTTTGTTGATCTCTTCTGAACTCTCTAGTTTTCCCACATTTTTCCTAAAGTGTGGCACCCATAACTGGACAATTAAACTGAGATCTCACCAGTATAGAGTAAACCAGAACAGTTATGTCCTGTGTCTTACCTACAGAACTCCTGCTAATACACCCCAGGAAGATATTAGTCTTTTTTCCAACTGCATCATATTGTTGACTTGTTAATTTGTGATCCACTAGAACTCCCAGATCCTTTTCAGCAGTACCACCACCTAGCCAATTATTCCCCATTCTGTAGCTGTGCATTTGACTTTTCCTTTTTAAGAGGTGGTACTTTGCACTTGTCTTTACTGAATTTCATCTTGTTGCTTTCAGACCAAGTCTCCGGTTTGTCAAGGTTGTTTTGAATTCTAATCCTGTCCTTCAAAATGCTTGCAACCCCTCACAGTTTGGTGTCTTCTACTAATTCTATAAAATTATTCTTCTTCACTCCCTTATTCTAGACATTAATGAAAATATTAAATAGTAACAAACCCAGGACTGATTCCTGTGGGACCCCACTAGATACACTCTCCCAGTTTGACAATGAGCCATTGATAATTACTCTTTGAGTATGGTCTTTCAACCAGCTGAGCACTTACCTTATAATTGTTTCATCTAGACCACATTTCCCTAGTTTGTTTATGAGAATGTCATGAGGGACTGTGTCATAAGCCTTACTAAAATCAAGATATATTACATCTCCTGCTTCCCCCAGTTCTCTAGGCTAGAAATGATGTCAAAGGAGGAAATTGATTTGGCATGATTTGTTCTTGACAAATCCATGTGGAATATTCCTTACAACCCTATCATCCTCTAGCAGCTTATAAATTGATTGTTTAATAATTTGGTCCAGCATCTTTTTAGGTATCTTCCCAGTTATGTGTTTCCTGAGCTTATAATTGTACACTACAGACACAAATGCCATGAGCATTCCTCTAAACTCCTTTTTACTGTGTACAAGTGTTTTACACTGTACACTCAGTATAGAAGTCAAATATTCCTAAATATGCAACAAGAGTACATCAGGAGTATAAGTTCTGTATGAAAAAAATCCAAGATATTTGGAATATTTGAACAAGTTTTCAGCTTGTCTATTTTCAATTAATAGTGCTTAGCACTGAGTGTTTTACACTGCCCCAGAGTTTTCCTCAACAGTACATAGCAAACCAGAGTCAGAAGCAGGAAGAGAACGGGTTTCTTGTCTAAGCTTATGCTCTATTCACTGCACTGCACTACCTCCCTCCAAAATGCAAATATTTCATTAGGAGAAAAAAAAGTCAAGGGACTATTGCTTATACATCCAAAGCATATAATTTCCAATCAAACTTCACTATGAGGAACATTGGTCCTCTTGCATGAACCTTCTGTGGCCCTCAAAGGGAGTTCAGTGATTGGAAGGAGCCTAATGAATGCAATAATGATGTGCATGGTGGGTAACAGATTCCAAGTGTAGTTTTAAGAGAAGAATTTTCCCCTTCATTTTTAAGGAAAGAAAGGATCTTCCTATCTTGACACGTTTGTCATTTGGAGACTGAATCAGTTATCTCTGGGCTCTAATTATACTCTGCCTGGGAATGCTAAAATATCTCATGCTCTTCACTCCTGGCTTGAAAGTGCAGCTGTATATATATAAAAAAGCAAAAACTGTTTTAGAAGACTGGTTCTCCCTTAAATGGTATTTCTAAGAGGCTGCTGTGTTCAATTAGTTTGTTTCCTGAAAGATTACGCATGATATTGTTTAGGCCATTACAGTAAAAGTCTGGCTCCTGTGGGTTTGAAATGTCAAAGATTTCTAGAAAATATTAAAAATATTGTGTCGTATGCTCCTTTGAAACGTGCTGTTTGGTTTGTTTCAAAATTAACCAGATACTGTAGGCCATTCTATGCTCAAGGCTCCATGCCTCAATACATACTAAACTATTGGAGGGTCTTCTGCTTCATACTCCAGCTCCTTAGACATATGTTAGTGGCTAATGGGGATGATTAGAGACATTCCTGCTGGATTTTATTCAATTATAGCAAATGTAATTTTTCTTAATCATGGATTTTACTTAATGCTGCCTGCCTAGAACAGCTTTATAAACTGTCAGATCCTTCACGGAGCTCCTTAACTCAATAAGGACGAGTCCAGACCACAACATAAACTAACAAACAGCTCTATTCAGACAGATTCAATCAAGGTTTCTTTATTTTCCTAGCAGCTGACAAATTGATGCCAGCTTTATGAAACCTTAAGGAGGAAGGGTAAGGAACTGAAGCTGCACAGGGCTCCTCCCTGCCAGCAGACCCCAGCCTAATGATTTTTTTTTTGTGGGGGAGGTGTCTAGCAAAAATTATACGAGGACAGAATGGAGAAAAACTGAACTCAAGCAACCTGGGTTAAACATTACAGTAGTGAAAAATGTTAGGAAGGAATGCCCCTTTAAAATAAAATCATGGGACATTTTCCAATAATCACTTTAGAATCAGAAATTTCTTTTAAAGGTGATATTTTGGACACATGTAAATACAGTATTTGATTATAATACTTAAAACTTAGCATTTAAATATAATCAATTCACCCAAGAATCATTTTTAATGCTACTAAATGTGGGCAAAATTGTGTGGTTTATAGATGGGGGGTTTATAACTTTATGCTGTTGTCTTTATCCCTCAGGAAGCCGAGAGGCCAGATTATCCTGGCCTTTTGCACAGAACAGAAATGCAAATAATCAAAGCAGGTAGTTTGTCCTGCTCCCCTCCACCTGATTCACTGTTGTTCTCTGGTTACTGTGGGTCAGCTGTCTGGTGAAAAATGACCACAGGACAGCTCTGTGCCTCTGCCCAGCTCCCCTCTAGGACAATAATCCCAGTGTAGGGGCCTCTGTGTGAGCCATAGAGCTGGCTATGTTTGTTCTGTAGCCCCTTCCAGGAGCCCTTGGTGCATTTGCGGGAGGGCTCAGGGAAGGATGAGGTGTGGGCAGGGTGCACCTATGCCTGACTGTTCCCTGCCACAAGCCCCACAGTGGCAATTTGTGGCAGATGCAAGCTCTGAGCTGCACTGAGAGTTGAGCTGACCTGTGGCAATGCCAGAATCAGAGGGACACGAGCTCTCAGTTGCTGCACTAGCTTCAGTGCTGGCACAGAGACCAGTTCCCGCCTACATAGCCGTGCACTCCCCCTTCAGAGCACAAATAGACCTGACTCCAGGATAAGCCAGCGCTCACTTCTACCCCATCCATCCCTGCCCCACCCATGACTGAACTTAAACCATCGAGGGTCTACTGTGCCATTCCCTGTACAGATTTTGGGGCAGTTAGTCATTCACCCTAGCACCTTCTTGCCCAGACTAGGATGATTGAGCCCAAGAAACATAAGGAAGAGCAGTAGCTCCATCCTTCTCTCTTTCTCCTCACCTCTATTTCTGCATATCCCTGGGTTGGTTCTGGGTGGCTCTGACGTGTGGCAATCTAGAAGCCCATGCAAGGGAACATTTTAAATTCCTTGTTTACAATGAACATGTTTAGAAAGTGTCAACACTATTCACACCAGAGTTCATCAAGCCTACTCTTCAGACTGAAACCAGGTAGCAGTTTTCCTTCAAACTTCTGATCAGACAGTGCCTCCTCCCCAGTTCACTATGGTTCTGATTATGCACCATGGAAATCACTGGGAGCTTTGCCATTAACATAAATCAGGTCCTTTGTTGGGCTTTGTAGACAGAGCCCTCTTAACATAATCAAGTACTCACATTATTGCCTAGGGGAGGAGAATTCATATGTCCTTTAATTCATCCTCATATCAAAACAGCCTCTTACAAAACCAATGAGTTCCAGTGTGCTTGAGTAAACTGGCTAGTGTTTATCATTGCCCTCTACTGGATGGAACTAGAACTGCTCAACTCTGTCATAGGCTGCACGTTGCTAATTGTTAATGAAAGCTCCTCTTAGCTCAAGTGACAGAGCCCTGTGGTTTCGAAGCAGAAAAGTCTGGATTTTATCCCTATTGTCAACAGGAAGGTCAGTGGCCAAGTTGTGTAGCATACTGACAAACGCAAAGTCCTTGATGTAGTATCAGTATGGACGAATCCTACCCGCAGCTACAACTAAACAACATGGCTTGAATGAGTTTCACAAGCAGAATTTGGCACTTTGACTGCTTTGAGGTGGGTTAGTGCCTTGTGTTCCAGGAACAGGTCAGGATAAGGGCTAGCTAAGTGCTCCCTCCATAAATAGGAAGGTTGTTAAGCTAGTGAGGAGCTGAGAGCTGCTAGCACCCCTGGCTGGGAGAGGATGAGTGCAACCAACCTGGAATAGCACCTGTACTGAGTCCAATCCTCCTCTCTCCATCTCCTCTTGATAGGAGATGAAATCCATATGCTGCAAAGATTTACTGCACTGGGGAGGGATGCACTAAAGTTCTCGGATATTAGCCAGCATAATGGATTCGGCTGATAAAGCATAGGAGTCTTGTTTTCATCTGACAGAGCTCTTTCCCTGTTCTCCTCAAGACTGATTTCCCCCTCTTATCCCATGAAAGAACGGCCCCTGTATCAAGGATGGCAGATGCTGACCTCCAGGTGAGGTTGGCAATACATGAAGTGGTTAGAGAAGGATAAACATAGAGGTTCCTCCTTTATTAAGTCTCATCCTCATGCACTAAAAAAATTCCCCCAATAAATCATTGTATATAGGGCATCTCCTTACAAAAAATCACTTACTAGCATATTCCAAGATTCACATTTATCTTTAAAATCTCCATTAAGCTGCCCACTAAAGACTTAAAGTGCAAGGGAAAGAGAATCCTGTTACATGAGTCTTGATCATGTTAGAATTTAAAACAGCCCTTTGTGATCTAATACAGCCACATACTTCTCAAATTACTGCCCCAGAGAACACCAGTGTTCAAGAGATGAGTGTCCTTTAAGAACTGGTAAGTCATTAAAAGCACAGCCAGCTGCGTAACAGGGCATACACATCCCCTCCACTACTGCCCCCGTCTTCAGCTAGACAGCTTGTAGTTCTTTCCCACCTCATTGCCAATCCACAAGTTCCCCTCAACCCCTTAACTTTTTCTTTTGGGTCTTCGTAATATGCTACATATATGACACAAAGACTCACTTTCCTCCTTGCTCCTTCCACTCTATTTAGCATCAACAATCTCTCACTCCTTTGCCACAGCTGATACAAGAGCCTTCTCCTCTGCAGCGGAGTAGAATTCCTGTACATTTCTGCTTCACTGCTTCTCCATCTCACTGCAAGTCACAGCTGACAACCTCTTCTCTCCCCTTTCCCATGCTCAGTTGGTCCCTCCTTTTTATTATTATTATCTAACACTAACCATATGATATTACTAAGTGTTTAGGGATGAGAACACGGTAAAGATTCTACAAAGTAAATGCCCACTCCTGCAATCTTTACTAATGTGAATTGTTCCACTGAAGTGAATTATGCTACTTGTGTAAGGATTACTTATAGGAGTAAAAAATTGTGGGACTGGGCCCCAAATTTTCAGAATTTGGCTCCAAAATTCCATGCCATAAATATTTTTCTTTTTTGCCTTTCGATACGTACCAACTGCAGACATACACTACAGTAAAAGAAAATACAAAGATAGTAGAATTACCTTAAAAGTACTTTTGGGATTATATAACATACTAGAGACAGTCTGTCATGAGGGAGTAGGGAACTATAGTTTGGCTCTTACCTCTGCATTTTTAAAATGCCCCATTTCATGATCATCTCTTTGTTTCTTTAAGTTTCTCGCAGTTCAGTCATTTAGCACATGAGGCCGGTAAGTAAAACAACCTGATTTAGAGAAACTATTGCTTAGTTTCGACCAGTCAGTAATCCTGAAGAAGATTTTCCCTCTACAAAATCCTCTACAAAACATTTGGGAATCTAGGTTACATTAAGTTCAGGAGGCCAAAGTGATGTCTGTGAGCATCACACAGGCAGGGAATTCTATAACCCAGCCTGTTGCCACGTTTCTCTCAAATATAAAAGGATAGCCACAGAGACTCCAAGTATGCATCCCAGTATGATGCTCAACCTGACTCTTGGATTCCTCTAGAGAACTGCACTCTGAGACCTGTAGGTTTCACAGCCTGCAATTCTTATTAAGAAGGTGAATGAAATCTCTTCCATTTTAGGAAAATTAGGTGAAGCCAAAGGGCTCCAGCAAAATGCAATGCATGAATCCCTTGGACGGGCAATTTTTAGTATTTATAGATAAAAAAGCCCGACCCAACACCCATCTTGTTCTTGGCTTGATGTTTCCTGTATTTAGCCCAGTTTAAGGAGGACAGTCTTCAAAACTGGGAATGTCTGCTTCCAAGTTGCAATGTCTTGAAAAGATCCTTGCATTGTTCCTGACCATGACACAACAGGCATAGAGACTTCACCTGAGGAAACTAGCTTTGGTCAGATCTCATGCAAGGTGGGATAGTAGTTCTAGTTAGTTCCATGTAGCCTGCAGGCTAAGCACAGTAATCACAGTTTCTAATTCTTTACCTTATGATTGAGTCTTAGGGCTTGTCTACACATACTGGAGGATCAATGCTGCAGCGAATGATACATCAACGTTGATTTAGCAGGTCTAGACCCACTAAATCTACCGTCGATCACTCTCTGTCAACTCCTGTACTCCACCAGATCAAAAAGAGTAAGGGGAGTCGACAAGAGTGTCTCTCCTGTCGACATTGCGTAGTATGGACTCCGCGGTAAGTAGATCTAAGCTACATCAACTGGAGTTATGCTACTCATGTCTTCTTAGAAGCTCTAGAAAGTTTTTGCTTTCTTGAGCAAACTACATTCTTTTTAACCAAGTTACCACCCTGAGTAACACCTCTGAGGAGATCTGGTTATGCAATTCCTATCTTAAAGGTCCCCATTCTCAGCCCCAACAACTCTTGTCTATAAAAACGTTCATATTATATAGGAGCTTAGTGCTCAAAGTACCAACTTGACAGCTTTACGCATGCACACCAATGGGCAGCACAGAGCAAGCTTCTCCCTCACTGTCCTGCCAAGGGCCTCAGCCCCCCTATGGAGAAAACACTTCTGGGGGCAGTAGAGAAATTCAGTTTTCAAGGCCCATTCAGTCCTCGGCCTCTGCGGTGAGATTAGCAGCTTGAGTATCAATTAGAAGCAGTTTAGGATAATGGCTGCCTAGACACCTGTCCACTGCAAGCCAGACTGAGCCCCATGATTCTTTTTCACAGTGGGAGCCCTTGTTATCTGAGATAAAGTGAGCTGAGATGCATTAACAGTGCACAGTTCTCCTCCACCTCTTCCCATGATCAAAGCTCCTGCTCTCTCTTCTAATGCAGGAGGTAGCATTTTTTTAAAAAAGCCCATCATTATACAGAGAGCCACCACCAAAAAGCTCTGTAGAATTCTGCTTGTTAATTTTCCATTTCTCTCCCCGCTCAAGGCCCCCAGCCTGGCTCCACCCTCACCTCCTGCACCCCATGTCCATCAGCACGGCGTTAACTATTCTAACCTGCTTGAGCACCCAGCTTTTATTAACTCCAATTTTAAAGCCCTTAAATACAGCACTGATGCATAATTAATAGTTTTGCTTCAGGTTTGCTGCTGCAGCAGCCGTTGAGGTGAGAGATTTAATGAAGCAGAAAAGACTCTGATTCATTGAAGAGAAGCTGTGGCTCTTGGAATCTCAAGTCATTCAACATGGTTTTAACACTCTGAAGCCCCACGCAGTTCAGTTTCTCTCTCCCCAGTGACATCAAAAGACTCAGAAAGGGAATTATTATTTTGTCAGGAAAGAAAGTCACTTGATCAGGGCATTCATAACAGAGTCTCTCCTGCCTCCACGAATGTCTGTACAGGAGGTGAACGCACTGTGCTTGGAAGGACAACCCAACAATGGCATTTCAGTTGTTTGCTGTATATGGATCTTCAGTGGTACCATTTGGGACCATCTGCTCCTTTATTTGGCAGGTGTAATGATAGGGCAGACCAGATGGTGGGGGCTTAGTTCCAACTGATGTGTCCTTTAAAATGACTCATGTTGCCATGCGATTAGGTCACAATAACAGGTCTTCAAATGGCACAGTACTTTCCAGACCCCATCACGCTGCACCTCCTACCAGTTCCAGTGTCACTTTCAGTACTTCTCGCTTCGTGATGCTCACAGAGGAAAATACCACATTAGACAAATGGATGGCTTGGGGACTGCTCAAGGGCTACACACCCTCTCTCACTTCTCTGTTGTTGATTTCAATCCAGCACAGACCAGTAACAGTCAAAAGTCATTTCTACCTGCAGCTATTCTGTGGCCCATGTTAAATAAGTTTGGGCATCTCAGCCCAGTTCCCAGTACAGTAGTGTCCACATCACACAAACTGGAAGGTGACAGCAGCAGCCAAAGCTGAATGGGATGGAGCTTGAATGAGCCTTTCATCCATAGAAATGGTCCCTCCAAAATAAGGCTAAGGCTTTTTAGCAGGACAGAATGAAACCTTTCCCCCCCTATACTCACACAACTCAGATACCCAGAATGTTATGCCTTGTTCTATTGTTAGACAAGTTTGTGCTAACAAATGGCTTTTGGACATAAACGCCCAAGTGAGCCTCTCATCCAAGGTACTCCACAGCTTTGATATGGGGAACCAAATTCACAGGTGATGTGAAAGGTGATAGGAAAGTTACAGTCCCTTACACTATAGTTCGCTTCCCCCTAAACTTACTTAGTCCCCTCCTATAGATGCATAAGGAGTCTTGGCTGGAATCAGCTACATGACAAACTAGAAGAAGTACCAACATACATGTCAAAGAAGCCTTCAGAGTTCCTCAGCATGTACATCATATCAACTTAGCCTCCCTTGCACACCTTACTACAATTGTAAGACTAGGGAAATCTAACTAAGTGTAAAGGGATACTAATTTATGCTCCCTTACAAACACCCACCATCTACAGACACACCTTAGAAACAAGACAACACCCTCTGCTCCTGCTGCCTCGGTCATTTTTTTCTCTCTCCTAAAACTGAATCTATGGATTTTGAATTATGGTGACTAAAATCTTGTATACAGTGCCATCAATTTACAGAGATAGACGTGGTCCCTGCCCTTACTAGATTGTTAGTTTAAGACAGACAATGACAGCAAACCCAAGACAAAACCTAAAACAATCCAGGGAAGTGAGGGCGTGAAGAGATTATCAATGAGGATAGCAAGGTGGAAGACATTTCTGGAAGCAGGTTTTAAAGGAGGGATTCACAAGGAGGAGAACAAGGGGGCAGATGGTGGACAGTCTTTCCAAGCACATCAGCTTGGTGATATGTTCAGGAAGGGCAATCAAGGGAGGGAAAGAAGGAGATGTAGGAAGATGCCAATCTTTGGGCATCATGAGGGTTTTGCTTTTCCCTCCGGGTCACCTGCAGTGGGGCAAAATTGCTTTTACTTCATGTTAGAGTTTTATACAAAGACATGACATAGCTGGGCATGGGGCTGAGGAAAAAGACAGCACTGCTGGGACGCTGCATCCGCTGAAAGGGTTTTGTTCACATGAAGTCCACAAGCCTGGCTGCTAATGGCAGAGCCACTAGAACCAAAATGTCAGCAATTCACAACTGTAATTTGTTTTTCCAGGGGCTAAGGAGTGGCTGGTGCCATCTCTCTTTTATCTGCCATTCTGGAGAACTTCCAGCCTCATGCGGGAGGAGGTTTGACATCAGCACGTGTGCTGCAGTCAAGGCTGAAAGCCTAACTCACTCTGGCAGCTGGAAGGGTCACAGTTCCATCAGCTCCTCTCGCTCCCCACATTTTGCTTTGGCTCCAGCAGCGCTGCACAGTGTGAAACATGGCAGACATGGAGGAGAGTTTTGTCCTGGCTGTGGCCCAGTGCAAAGGGAAGACTATGAGACAGGAGAGCCGTCAGATCCTGTCTGTTCTTTACCACTTGGCTTGTTCTTTCTTCCTGAAGTGAAGTTGCAGCTGCATTGGAGGGATGTGCATAAAGCAGTCCCTGGAGATGGGGAAGTGCTGACTGGGTGAATCTTTCACCTCGTTCTCATGCCATCCCCCTGTCCTCGGCACTTTTCTCTCCTCTCCCCACAAATAAAATGGGCATTAACAACCTGCTTTTTTTCACAGATGGCTCCCTAGGGAGCGTTCCTGTGAATGGCCAACACTCCCATCAGCTCAAGGGATTGGAAAGGCTGAGAGTTCGAGTCCTGCCCCAGTACTCTGTGGAATAAGATCAGTGTTTCCCCCTTCCTCCCACCCTCCCCTGGACTTGCTAGGAAGAGGTAAGCCCCTTCTCCCATTCTCACCCCATTGAAAAAATCCACCATTCTCTTAGCTCAGACTCTGTAAGGGTGAAGCCATAGGAAAGGATTGACATTCCCATATTCTAGGCTGTCTATGAAAGCAGCTGGGAGCCCCAAGCCCTGGTCTCTATAGAGAAGAATCAGTCCTCTCCCTGTACTGGACTCAGGATAGCCAACAGCAAAACAAACATTTCACTGACAAGACAGGAGTTTCTTCACACAAGACTGAAATAACCCAATTCCTTAAAGTGACAGGGCCAACTCCTGAGGGTCTGTCTCACTCAACAACTCCCCCAATTGAAGTCAGTGGTTAGGACTCAGTAAAACCTGAGTAAAGGACTCAAGATTGGGTTCATAACAACTTGGTACCAAAATCCTTCTAGTTGATGGGCTAAATTCGGTTGGAATTTGCTTGAGTGAGAGGTCAGTGATGGGGGGAGGGAATGAGCGCAGATGTTGGGATTTAGCCTGATGAAAATGCTGAATGTCAGCACCGTTCCAGATCAATCCCTGTGACTGTAATGCAGAGCACCCTTGGCCATTGCTCTACAACGACACTGTTACAAACATTAACCAAGTCCCAACACTTCCATTACAAACAGAAAGGACCAGAGATGAGTCCAAACTGCAAACGTTCCCCCTTCAGGAGCAGTCATAGATTCAAGAAAGTTTGAATCCAAGGTTTTGAGTTCAACCCATTACAGAGACAGAGGCTATTGTAAAAGTCAGATCTGGGTGAGGAGTTTCACCATTACTGTTTGGTTCGAGCCCATCTTTAAAGAGGGCCTTGGGTATTTTAACATACAGACAATACAAAACTATCTCATTCACAGACACATGGACAGAGATCTCATCTTACCTCCAGCAGTTTCATATGACTTTCTTGGGCCGTTCTATGTACCCAGCTGCCTTGCATGGGATGTCTCAGAGCAGTCGGAAAGGCAGGCATTTGAGGGATGGGCTGGAGCCATTGTTCCCTCTAAGATGTGCGTGTGCACACAGATCCTAAACCCTGCGCACACAGCAAAACACCTCATGCATAATAATTTGCACAAAAATTTGCACTGAAGAATTTTTTGTGCACATGGCCTGTCAAAAATTAGGGGGAACAGTGGCTGGACATCCCCGTGAGTGGAGGAGACAGAATAATGACCGTGGATCACCAAAGGGAACACTGTGCCCAGTTCTCTGTTGCCCTGCCTCTTGTGTACTCATTTACACCAGTGCAAAGTGCAAATGTTTCCATTCTGATGCAGCAGCATTTTACACTCATTTTGCACTGGTGTGAAGTGACTACACAGGGCAATGGAAAAATCAGGCCTGAGTCTATGCCCTTTCCCTAACCCTCTCCTCCATCCCTTCTCTGACAATAGAGCTAGCCTCCTCTCTGTAGACCATTAGCAGCATTTTCTTATCCACCTCCCAGTTAATCCCAGCAAGATTTTTAAGCAGGTTAATGCTTCCTGCACATTTATCTATATTAACATAGTCTATATGATCTTTCCAACTAATTTAGTATCAAATATGACTCCTGGGAATTTAAACCTTTTAACTGTACTTATTTGCTCTCCATACACATGCAGTTTACATTCCCTTGTAATCTGCCTTTTTGTAAAGATCAGTCCTTTGACTTTGGCAATGGAGAACTTCAAACCGCATGCATTCCCCCAAACAGAGTTCTACTGTAATGCTTGGATTCTCTTTTCTGCCACCTTAGTATTTCTGCTCCTAATCCACAGAGCACAATCATCTGCATCTAGAGTGGCACCTACCCTGACACTTGTTCTGGGAGATCAATTTTCATAATATTAAATAAACTCAGGCTGATAAAAATGGTATACCATAGGGAAATGTTAATATATATAGTCAACATAATTTTCCCAATTATAATATGAATGGTCCTTTTACTCAAAAAAGTCTCTAGTTCACCTATACATTCTTCCCCTTATCACTAGTGCACCTACTTTGTACAAACCTTGTCTCCATAGCATTTCATATACCTTTTCAATATCTAGAAAGACAGTTATAAAACCCTTATTCCTCAGACTTTTTTGTATTTCGCTTTGGAATGCACGGTGTGTGATGAATGATACATCTTCCTCTCCTAAAACCACTTTGCATTTTATCTGCAATGCCATGGTTTTTCAAGTAGGCAACCAATCTTTCATTCACCATCCTCTCCATAATTCTATCATAGGACATAAGGGCAATAGGCATCCACATTTGTGGATCGTTTGCCTGGTTTTCATATTGGAATTATTATGGCATATTTCCACCCTACTGGTATCATTGATTTTTCCCATATATTATATAATTCCAAGAGAACCACCAACCTGCTTTAAGAGAGATATATGGGGCATATCTTATCTTTACCTGGGGATGTATTCTTGCTGAGATCAATAGCTTTCTAAAGTGCCCATATACCAAACCATTCATTCAGTACGTATCTTCAATAGTTCATGATTCTCTTCAATGAATTGTCTTTTAATCTGGTGGAAAACTGCACTTTCATTTTCATTAAAGTTTAATTTCAGTACATTTCTGCTACAAGATTTGCTTTCACATGATCAGAACTTTTAACTATTTTGTCCGTCTCATTAAGACTGCATGTACGTAACTACATGTAACTACTCAGTCTGAATTCCATTCATTCTTCTAATTTGCCTGTATATTTCTGATGTCTTGGTATCTTCATTGATCAGTGTGCAGTTCTTCTGGTTGTCTTTCTTTGATTTTTTTTTTTTTTTATAATTCTTACTTCTTTTATGCTTCATTAGATCTTTACTATTCATTGTATTTTTGTTTTGCCTTTTTATAGGCTTTGCTCCTTTCCTTAGTTGCCATTTTGCATGTCTCATTCCACCATGGAAGTGAGTTTTTAGTTCTGTGGCATTTCAATACCTTAGCTATGGCTACTATAGCTGCTGTAAACCCTTTATTACACAGTCTCCGAAATTCTCTGTGTCAGCACTCACCCAATGAACATTCACAAATTCAGTATACTTACTTGTAACGAGCTCCCAGTTAACTTTCTGAAAATTCCATGTGGACAATTTTCCATTACCTTCAACCTTCCCTTGCTCTTGAAATGTAATACGATAGCAAAATTGTCACTCCCCATTCCTTCTTCCTTATATATTTCCCCGTTGCAGTTACTTGCAGTATAACTCCCAGTTCTAAGCAAGAAAAACCACCATCTGCCTCACTACATCTAGTTGGAGTGCCACTGTTTACAACCACTAGACTGTTTTCATCAATGAAATTTCCTAAGTATATGCCACTGTTATCAGTTGTCTTACTGCCCCACAATTTATTATGACTATTTAGATAACCACACACATATATATATATATATAAATATATTAGCATTCTTCACTATTTCTTGTAATGCCAAGCTTTCTAATTTCCTACATGGGTTAGAGATATTGTAAATCCTTAAAGAAAGATTTCTCTTCTACCATTAGCACTTGTAACACCTTAGGGGAGGTGGGATA
The DNA here is from genome assembly GCA_007922305.1 of Dermatemys mawii. Classification (NCBI taxonomy): domain Eukaryota; kingdom Metazoa; phylum Chordata; order Testudines; family Dermatemydidae; genus Dermatemys; species Dermatemys mawii. Next base: position 43,207,449 of record ML677332.1, on the reverse strand, counting down.
TATGGCTTGGTTCTAAAGATCTAAAACTCAAGTGTTACTTTTTTAATTAGTGATCATCCCTTAAAATATGATCTGCACTGCTGTTGGTGCCTTGCTTTCTCCTCCCCATTGATTAGTCACTTAAATACTAGCACTATCCTCTCCTATGCTTTTTGTTGTCTCATGATGCCTCAGTTCTAATAGCACTCCATATATTATGCTCATTTCAGTCAAATGCTTTGGAAGATGGTAATTTATTTTTACTTTCCCTAGCATTTTAATTTTTAGCTGTTTCTCAGCCTACTCTTTGTTTTTACATTCAGCTAAAAGATCCCCATCTCACAGCTTCCTGGCTTGTACTATATCCACTATGCTTTAAAAACAACACCATCATCACTAATCTGCTACTTTCACAGGATTAACATCACCTAATCTTATTTCTTTAGCTAGAGATCTTAAAATTACACCATTTTTGGTTTATTTCCTTCCTCAGTTTTGCTTTTTTGCCAATATCACCATCATCTGATTCTACTTTCCTCTGTCTCCTCCCATTCTTTATATCCATTCTCCCTCTGTAATAGACTTTTGATAAAGTTCAGCATGATCTCACTTAAACTCAGATAATCTCCCACACTCAGCTCTTTCAGCCAAGCTTCCTCTCTTTTTAGTAACAACCAGCTGGGGCTCATCTTTAATTGGGCCTGACCCACCAGCAACCAGGTGCTGGAATGAAGCTTGCAGCTCCCCTTAACCATTTCAGTGTCAGCGTATGGTTTACACCCCATCACTAAATGATGAACAGACCTTCACAGGAAGAGGGGGAAAGAGTAGAGATAGCCCAACTATTTGCCATGTCAGAACTTTCACACAGTCCAGGGGAGTTTGGATCCATTACTTTTATTTGGCCCATTGTCAAAAAGAAGTGGGGGAAGGGGAGCACAATGTTCAGATCTGAATCCGTATTTCCACAAAGTTTGAGCCTGGTCTGATCTGGGGGCTTAGTATGGGCCTATTTCTAGCAATTGTAGCAGGTGACAAACCTACCCACTTCCCCATTATCTGTGATCTGTAATTTATATTTGGGGGCATAACAAAGAAGATGGCAAGTGAGAAAACAGATAAGGGCTTTGATGCCTGCAACCCCAAATCCCTCTCCCCAGTTCCATGGTAGCCAGGAATCAGGCTTTTTTTAAACCCCTATGCAAGCCTCGTTCTTTTGAAGTGTCAGCCTCAAGCTTAGAGCCTAGGTACTATGGTGGTGAGTATCCTGGCAATACCTAAGGTTCTGTAAATCTTCCACCGTAATGTCAGCACTTCAAAGTGATGCACCCAGTCCAGAGGGCATTGCCTTATGGCTGATTTGCCCTATATCTCAGGTATCAGGATTCAGCAATCAAGCAGTTGAAGGAAGAATATCAGGTACTTGAGACTTTGTTTAAGAGTCAAACAGACATTTTAAAAGGACTTCAAGTGGGCTGTATGCAGGAGGCTCCAAAATAGCACGTGTAATTTTTTTGGGTTGGGGGAAATCAACGGCGCGGGGGGGCGCTGGTGTTATGTAAAACCTAAAGAACTGTCAATATTTTTAATTTAAAGCTTTGTGGTTCATACAACTGCCTCTCCTACACTTAATTTAAACAAAATTTAACCCTCCCCCAAAAGAAATATAATTTTAAAAATTGCATTTCTAGGTAAATTGAAGCCTGTGCTGTGCAAGCAAAGCATCACCTGCTTTGAAGGCGACCAGATAAAGCTGGGCCCAAGCCAGAAAATTCAGACTGGAGCTTTCCCAGTGATCAGGACACACTTTCTACTGCCGGGGGAGCACAATTCTGTATTGCATATCACACATCTCAGATCAGAACTCATGCACTGCCAGAAGCAAATACAACTCAAATGTCAAAAGTTCAGTTTTGTTCTAATTCCAGAATTCACCCTTTTGAGTTCTCCTATCCTAAGTAATTAAGAAATAGTGGTTCTTCTGTAAAGAAGAGACGTAGCTATAAAAATGGTTTAATGTAAATTTGTAATGCTTATGTGAGGAAAAATAAGCATCTATAGCATTCGCTTTCCTATTCCCCTCCGGATGTTGAATTTTCTGTAGATATTTCTCTTCTCTTTGTCCGCTCCTAAGCCTGAAGTTGAAGGCCTTTATTGAATCAGTACTGTTAAAAATTCCTTCCTGGGTCAGCCATGTGATAGGCTGTCACTGGAGAAGGATGATCAGAATGTACTGTCAAACCCACCATGAAGTCATGTCCGATTAGCCTTTTGCCTTGGAGCTGTGGATGCTATTTTCTTTTTCTTAAAGTGCTGAGGGAATTTAATTCTGTGAGTCACACTGGCAAATTTATGGGGTTTGAGACTCCAAAGTGGGAGGCTAATTAATGTAAAAGAAAAAAGAAAAAGAAATGGGTGAGAGAGGCAAGGATGACAGCTCCACTGAGACACCCACATGTGAGTCTATGTCCAAAAGCAAGGAGAACGTGAAACCTACTTAATAAAATGTCCCTTTTTTGGTTTAAAAACATTGAATTTTGACATTTTTCAGCCAGCTCAGTTTTTGCACTTTTCACACTTCCTGTGCTCACAACAGACCTAGACTGAGAGGCCTCCACCAGGCACCTTGTGCAGCTGCCAGCTTTCCCTCGTCTTTGACTGCACGGCTATGGACACCACTTGTTTGACTCAGTGTTTGTACATATGGCATCTCTCCTCAGGGATCATTGAGATAGTCGTCCTATTTGGAACCATTCCACACCCTTTCTGAGATCTTCCAGCCCTCCTCTGCTCCAACCCTAGTTAAAGGCTCTCCTGCTTTCTTTTGTCCTTTCCCAGTCTATGTTGATGCTGGGGTTTTCAAAGGCTCTAAAGAAGTGAGGCTCCCATTCCATTGAAATTCAGGTCCACCAGGCTCCTGTGGAAATCCTAGCTTTATTTTAAGGCAAAGTGTCTTAAAATGAAAGCTGAGGTACAGAAACGTAAGAGTAAGTATCCTTGCAAGAGCATACAGTATTTTATTTTTGTACATGCGCACACATAAATATCTAATGTATGTTTAACTATGGACTTTAAATAAGGTTCACCCTGTTTTATGAAATTGAAAAGCATGGCTTGGCATGATACATCTCAATCATAGAAACATTAATACAAAGAAACCATGGAAGACCTGCATATACACAACGTTGTTAAATAGAATAGTACACAATTGATTTCAAACAAATCATCAACACGCTACATTTGACTGCTATCATATTACACAGTCATTCATGGTCCCCAGATATCGCATGCACTCAGTCACCTGCTAAGACACTCTAAATAAAAACGTAGGCATATAGAGTCATTCACCATCATGTATCTGCCCTCTCCTTCATCACATAAATGCCATCTCACAGACTTTGTGAATGACAAACATGTATGATAGATACTCCACTAAAGACGCACACAAATACATGTAAGAGCTACACTGTTCGAAGTTAAAGCCTCGGACTCTTAACAGACACAGTTTTCTGGAAAGGCTTTCCCCAACCCTTCAGCTATAACCATAAGGGAAAACGGACACAATCAAAGATGAGGGAAAGCTGGCAGCTGCCCAAGGTGCCTGGTAAAGGCTTCTCAATCTAGGTCTGTTGTGAGCACAGGAAGTGGTTAAAGTGCAAAAACTGAGCTGGCTGAAAAATGTCAAAATTCAATGTTTTTAAACCAAAAAAGGGACATTTTATTAAGTAGATTTCACAAAAAAATGGGTCCTTTTTTCAACCAGCTTTTCTGCAAAGCTCAGGTATGGCAGAAATTGCCCCCAGTCCAATGCAGCAGGGGACTGGCACTGTCAATAGGTTTAATACCCAAAGGAGTTTTGGATGTAGATGGAGTCTTATTCCTCAAGAGCCCAGGGGCTGTTAAAGTTTAAATCGTTCGTGTCCTGAATATGAGATGCCTTTATTGGTATAAGATGTTATCTTTCTACAGAGGGCTGATTGATGGCTTTAAGCTGAAGTAAGAAGAGGTCCCAAGCAGGGTAGAGCAGGGGGAGACTCATTATTTTCTAATTTTTTTGTACATTTGGAGAAATGAGACAATAAAATGGACCCCTTTAAAACCCAGGCAGACTCTGCAAACAAACAGACAGGCTTTAGAATACACAGTTAGAGTCTGAGCCAAAGCAGGTCAGGCTGGTGCACAGTGCACATTACTAGTAGGAAATTCTCTGAAGCTCATTTCCGAGGCCTTTGCTTGGAGAGAGGTCATTAAGCTCTAATTAATGGCTTTGGGAGTTAGATGGATCCGCTGTGGCTTCCATTAGGGTGGAGGCTAAAATGTCAGCCCAATGTTGGCATTAGACTGAACCTGGCACTGTTCCCAACACAGGCTTGGCTGCGGGCACTGCCTGAGAGCTCGCACACCAGAGGAAAACATACAGCTTTTCACTCTGTCTCGGTGATGGATAATTCTGTAAAGAATTTGCTGGCACCTTCCCTCCGCCCTGACTGAGCTGGAGGAAAAGGCTCTAACCAGCGGAGGGGGCTGTGTCGCCGAGTTCAACATTCAACCAATAGAGGGCGCCATAATCCCCAGAGCACAGGACCACAAAGTAATATCTTGAGGTCAGAGGGCGCCATGTCTGGAGGGAGCTGACGGCTACATGGGAGTAAGAGCAGTAGCCCAAGTCAGTAGCTTGGGAGCTGGTTGTAGGCAGCAAGTGGCCTGAGTGCTGGGGCTGGAAGGCTGAGATACACCCTATTGGTTACTGGGGACCCACAGGACCTACAGCAGGTGGATACAGGTAGCAGCCGGCAGGCGGGCCAGCCACTATGGAAGGGTTATGAGACTTTTATCCTTAGACCCTGGCTGTATTACACTGCCCCTAAGGGCTGGATTAGGAGCTATTGCAGTAACAATGAAAATCAAAATAGTTAAGTCTTCAAGACTAAGGGATTGGCACCTTTTGGTTTCTGGCAGCCCTGTCAAAGTAATCCTCAGTTCTGCACTGCATGAGACAGTTTATGGGAACCCGCAAAGGCCTGAAGCCTGACGACCCTAAGCCCTGGTCCTCAAAGGCATTTAGATGCCTAACTCCTATTGATTTTATTGGGGGCAAGGTACCTAAGTAACTTTGTGGATCTGGGTCCTAGTGGCAGAGCACCGACAGCTCTTGTCTCCAAGTCTGTGGTACTCAGAGTGTGCACTACACTACCAGGCATCCAGAGGGGACTGGTGTACCATGACATTCACAGCAATACCCTGCAGCAGGGTCCATTACAGTACCTACCTTGGTTACTGATATCAAGTCTATGGCTCATGTCTAAGCGAGAGCCCATGCTTTGCTTATTCTGCCCCGTGAAGTGGGCACTCAGATATTAATGGCATGGAGGCACACATTATGGTATTTTTCTACAAGTAAAATTTGCAGTGGATAGCATTCCTGTTCTCATATTGCTCGACTAGCCTCTGGGACCTCCTGTACAACCAACAGGTAATCAAACAAACCCCGTTTGGTGCCTGAACCTGTTAACTCACTCCCCGATCTGCAGAAGGCTGGGCCTACTGATTGGAAGCAGCTAGTTCAGATCCTGGGGATGGCAAGACTGCTGATCCAGCTGGATTACCATTAACTAAGCCCCAAAGGAAATTGGGACCAGGCATCGGAAGTATGAAGCAGTGCAGAAACAAAGACCCACCTTTTTGCGTATAATAGTACTTGCCTTTCTATAGCACCTTCTATATGCAAATGCCAAAGTGCTTTACAAACCTGAGCTCACAACACTTCTACAAGGTACCACACCCAAGTATTATTATACCTATTTTATAGATTGGAACAATGAAGCATGGCGTGATTAAGAGCTGGTTTTTCCAAATTAGGTATGCAGGATCTTATGTTGTACAATTACACTCCTAATGCACATAAAGTTACCATAATTTTGTGCACAAACTGGGTAACTGTGTGTGCAAATTACCAGTTAGATGTTAAGAATCAGAGGGGTAGCCATGTTAGTCTGGATCTGCAAAAGTGACAAAGATTCCTGTGGCACCTTATAGACTAACAAA
>ML677332.1:43053023-43201025 GCA_007922305.1 Dermatemys mawii | reverse complement strand
ATAAGCTTTCGTGGGCTAATACCCACTTTGTCGGCCAACAAAGTGGGTATTAGCCCACGAAAGCTTATGCTCTAGTACATTTGTTAGTCTATAAGGTGCCACAGGACTTTGTCCCAGTTAGATGTTGTCATAAGTGTGAAGTAGCCTAGAATTAGTGTTTACCTGTAAGGGGTTAAGCTAAAGGTAACCTGAGAGGTGGACAACTGACCAATGAGAAATTCCTCAGGAGACAAAGGATTTTAAGTTTCAGTTTCTCTCTGGGTCTCTCTCTGTTCACCTCGGCTATGGGATGAACACAGCTATGTCTTTCACTGTAACTATAAGTTTCTATCAAGTACTGTAGTCAGTAAGTTTACCTTCTTTTTATCACTTGAAGGGTTCTCAGTGGTGAGTGTTGGCTGGGTGCTTCTGGATATTGTAAGCTTCAGCAGAGATATCAACTGTGGGAGAAAGTTGCTTCGGGGGAGAGGTTTGGTTTCTGAATCCTTTTGTTGATTATGGTAGATGCTGTTCTATTGATGGTTATAAGGGATTTATTCCTTTCTCTTTTTTTTCTTTTATTAAAATCTTTCTTTTAAGAAGCTAACTGCTTGTTTTTCATTGTGTAAGATCCTGGTTTTGGATCGGGCACGTCTCGCAGGATCAGGCGAGGTTTGGTTTTTTTTTTTCTCTCAAGCTTCCCAGGGAAGGAAGAAGTTTGGGGGGTTAGTGGAAAGGGAAAGAAGGGTCCCAAACTACCCTAGACCTAGTTTGGTGGTGGCAGCGTACCAAGTCCAGACACAGAAGAAGTTGTGTTCTGGGGAAAAACATTTTAACCCAAGCTGGTAAAATAAGCTTGTGGGGGTTATTTCTTTTTTCATGCGGGTCCCCACATCTGTACCCTAGAGTTCAGAGTGGGGAGGCAATCCTGACAGATGTTGTAGTGGGTTAACAATTGTCCCTCTCTCTCTGGCTCAGTGGCAGGCTACTGTGCCTCACTATGTCACTGGGGTGCTGCCCACTAGCAGGGAATTAGCAAATTGAGCAGAAGCGTCTGCGGCCCGGGTGGCATGTCAGGGCTGAGCAATAACATAGTCTAGGCCCCTCAGGTCTTAGGCCAGGGCAGAACAAACAAACAGTGTTAGGGGGCTCAGACCCTCAGGCAGGGCAGGGAAAACAAACACTTAAGGGGTAACTTAACAAGTCACTTAAGTGTCTCAGGCCTTTAGCCAGGGGCAAGCAATCAAGCAGTCAATTGCCTGTCACCTTAGCTCAGGCAGAGGGCAGACAAATGCAGGCCTCTCATCTAAGGAAGGGGAGACTACCACTCCTTAGCTTCTGGAAGAAGGGGCAGGCCCGGTCTGGCTCTGTCCACCCAGCATCTTAGAGTGGCTCCCTTTGGCTCAATGGGAGGCCACTCCACCTCACTACAGATGTACAACTGGTTATTTGCACGTGCAGTTACTCATTTTGCACTTGCAGTTGTAATGCTAATTCAAATTAGACATACTGCTGAGCAAGACTTTTTGAATGCACATTTGTACATGGTGAAATTTGAACATTAGATTTACAGTTCTGGTGTTACCAACCAAATAGGGTCAAAGCCAGAAGAAGAACTCAAATCTCCTGGTTCTCAGTCTGGTGCTTTAAGCACTGACCTTTATTCTTCAAAGAAGTCATGCTCCTCAAATCATGAGTTTGGCTTAAATTTAATGAAATCTTTCAAAATAACAAATTTGGGGTTCTTTTCATTTGCCTTCTCGTCGGAAGATTTGGATTCTGTTCTTAGTGGCATGTAGCCTTGGGCAAGTCACTTTCCCTCCCTGGGTTTTAATTTCCTCATCTGTAAAATGAACATTATAACATTTGCCTCCATCTTAGGGGTGTTACAGAAATACAAAGTATTGGTTTTGGCTCTTTAAGTAATCTCATGAAAAGCGGGGTTGGGAAGAAGCCTGTAAAAACAAATTCACATATAGTACTGAGTGGTTTATGTTGACTGAGATCCTTTGGGATGACAAATGCATGGCCTGTGGGCATGTACACTATAGAGGTTGTGACGGAGTCAGACCAGAAGGATATAAGAGAGTGCTGGAAGGCAGGTATATCAGCCTCAGGATGTGCAGGTTCCTGTTCCCTGGATAGCCAAACAAAGGCTACTCCAGGCCAATCAGGAAGCTTCTAGAAAGTAGCAGAAATAGCTAGCTTGATTGGGACACCTGAAGCCAATCAGGGGCTGGCTGAAACCAGCTAAAAACCTCCCAGTTAGTCAGGTGGGGGAGCCAAGGAGAAAGGAGCTGGAGGAGAGGAAACTTAGCGATACCTGGAGGTAAGGGAGAAGTGGGAGAGCTGTGGGGAAGTAGCCCAGGGAAAAAGTAGCAACTCTATCAGTGAAAGGTTGGCTGCCAATAGCTACTACCATTAGGGTCCCTGGGCTGGAACCCGGAGTAGAGGGCGGGCCTGGGTTCCCCCCAACCTGCTACTACTGAAACACCTCCTGGAAGGGGAAGGCAGGCCCCTAGCAGGACAGGAAGTTATACTGTCCTGAAATAAGCCCAAAGGGACAACAGAGACTGTGGGAGTTCTCTCACCAACAGCTTTGCTGGCTGATGATGAAAAGGGCTCAGTAGACTGTAACCCTGGCCTAGAGACAGAAGGGCTACGTAGAGGGTTGCAGTGAGTCTCTGAGGCTAGCACAAACCTCCTGGAAGCACAGGACCCACAGGGACAAGGCCAGAGCTTTGGAACAAGGTGTAATTTCCAGCTCAAGTAGACACACCTGCACTAGCTCTGATTGAGCTAGTATGCTAAAAATAGCAATGTATCCACTTCAGAGCAAGCATTGGGACAAGCAAGCTACCTAAGTATGTATATAGGGTTTCAAATGGGAATGTACTCACACGGCTAGCCTGTCCCAGCATTCACACCATGGCAGCTACACTTTATTGTTAGCGTGCTCGCTGGATCAGAGCTAGCCCGGGTATGTCTGCTCAAGCTGTAGAATCTGTTGAACCTTAGTTCTGCTATTGCTGACGGTGGGGAATAACTCTTTCCCTTCCACCATCTTTGCAATCCCTAGGGGGCAAAATATATGTGAGTACCTGCACATGCAGAGTCACTCTGGCCAGCTTCTCTCGGTGGATTATTTCCAGGTGACACTCAGCAATGGCAGAACCAGAACTAGAAAGATCCAACAGAGGGTTAAACTTTTGTCAAGTCTGGAATGGCAACAACCCAACAAGGAAGAAAGAATATTCCCTTGTTCATGTTCTTTGCTCTCACTTCTCTCTCCCCTAGAAATGGTGACTATCATAGTTTGTGAAAAAGATTTACATTTCAGGCTAAACATTACATCTTAACATAGGTGCCAAAATGAGGTGTCATCCATCTTCATTTTTTCAGTTATTTCTCTGCTGTCACTATCTCCTGCCCGCTATCACTGAAAATAAGCAAGGGTAATAACACTGGGCCAGCAGGGGCACTGCACAATTAGCTATTGGATATGTGCATACAAATGACAAGCTGGCGTCTGCTGGTTATGCAAACAGGCTGGCTGGAGAGAGAACTGTGGGGAATAAAGCAGAGAGTTTGTTGTCATTTCTCTTGGAGTGATCCAAGCAGCCGGAGCAAGACCCAGAGGGACTGCACCAGTGCTGTCAGCCACTTGCACAAATGAAGCCCAATTAAAATGTTGATAGGAAGTTTAGCTTGGCAAGAGGTGTGAAACGCTTTTGGAATTGGATTTCTGGGAACTGCACAAGGAGAGAGGCGGGAGTGAAGGAGAAATAAGACTAAAAGAGAAGTGACAGAGAATGAGCTGGTTGATACTGGGCAGCTTTAGGTAGCCCAGACCACTGCAGGAGCAGCTTTGGCTGCTGAAAGTTGGGGCTTAAACAAGGGATGGGCGAGCCTGATTGGGTAAAATGAGAACTGAGTTGACCCTTTGTCTGAAATTCAAACCCAAGCTTTGGAAGGACTCAGCAAAGTTTGGCTACTTGTGGCCAAGTCGTGAAGTTGTTCAGATTCAGAACTGAAGCTCCCATAGTTCAGTGGGGTTGGAATCCACTGTTCCAGATTGGGCCTAGCTCTCATTACCACTTGGTCTGGTTTTTATTATTTTCATGCCGCTCTGCTTCCTAGCATCGTCTGAAAGCTACAGCACTGAAACACTGGTAGAAAGCCTAGCTCCTCAGAGATTTCTATGCTGATCATAGCTAGCCATCCTCATTTCTAGGTGGTTATCCAAAAGGAAGCTTTGGTCCATCACTAGTTTGAGCTGTTGTCAGCTGGGATGCTGTGTGTATGTGTGCACATGCAGAATGGGGAAGTGGATGGATGTTCATTGGCTCACAATGGAACAGGGAGCCAGAGGGAGGGGGGACACAAAAGTGCATCATCTCAACAACGGGTTTCAGAGTGGTAGCCATGTTAGTCTGTATCCACAAAAAGAACAAGGAGTACTTGTGGCATCTTAGAGACTAAAATTTATTTGGGCATAAGCTTTCATGGGCTAAAACCCACTTCATTAGATGCATAGAGCAGAACATACAGTAGGAAGATATAGGTATATATATACATACAGAGAACATGAAAAGATGGAGGTTGCCATATCATCTCCAAGAGACTAATCAATTAAGGTGAGCTATTATCAGCAGGAGAAAAAAAAACTTTTGTAGTAATAATCAGGATGGCCCATTTCAAAATGGGCCATCCTGATTAGCACTACAGAAGTTTTTTTTCTCCTGCTGATAATAATTGGTCTCTTAAAATTGGTAGGGCAACTTCCACCTTTTCATGTTCTCTGAATATCTATCTATCTTCCTACTGTATGTTTCACTCTGTGCATCTGATGAAGTAGGTTTTAGCTCACAAAAGCTTATGTCCAAATAAGTTTGTTAGTCTCTAAGGTGCCACAAATACATCTCAACAATAATCTCCCTAAATGTGTATAGCCAAACAGTTTACTCTGTCCGTAGCATTGTGGTTTCAGTCCAGAGTTTGATGAGGAGCTCTGGGGGTCGGGGGAGAGCCATGGACACATTATATCAGGGGTTGGCAACCTATGGCACACGTGCCAAATGTGGCACGTGAGCCAATTTCCGCTGGCACGTGGGGAGAGCTCAGCCCCCCATGGCTTTGGGGTTCCCCCTGCTGCTGCCTTGCCAGCCGCCACCTGCCCCGCTCAGCTCCTGCTGCCAGCCTGGGTTCCTTACACCCAGGCTGGCAGGGGAGTGTTTCCCCTGCAGGCTCCTGCCAGCTGGGGTCTCAGCTCCCGCTGCCAGCCTGGGCTGCCTGCACCCAAGCTGGCAGAGGGAGCTGACTGGGGTAGGTGGTGCAAAAGCTGCTGGCAAGGCACCAGTGGGGGAAACAAGCAGCAGTGGGCTGAGCCATTCAGCCTTCCCCTGCTCAGGGGTTCCCCCTGCTGGCCCCTTGCCAGCCAGGGTCCCCGCCTGCCTCACTCAGCGCCTTCACCCTGGCTGGCAGTAGCCTGCGGGGAAAACCTCAAAGGGGGCAGACTGATCCCCTCAGCCCCTCCCCTTCTTCCCAAAGCCCCGCCCCTTCCAGACTGGCACACGAAGCCCTGACTAAATGAAGATTCAGCACACCACCTCTGAAAGGTTGCCAACCCCTGCATTATATGCATGCAACTTCCCCTGCCTGCTCTTATTATTTGCATTATAATAGAGCCTAGTGATTCTAACCAAGATCAGGGCCCCTTTGTGCTAGGTACTGTACAAAACTGACAATAAGAGACCATGTCTGCCCTGAAGAACTTACAGCATAAAGAAACAGGACAGAGTGGGATAAAGGATGTATTAGCCCTGTTTTACAGATGGGGACCCGAGGCATAAAGATTGCCCAGGATTGCATGAAGAGGCTAAGACAAAGCCAGAAATTGAAACCAGAGCTCCAGATTCCAAGTCCAGAAGCTACCAGACCAACCTTTCTCTCTACTCAGCTGTTTGGTTTTTTTTTTAATGTGTTTGTCTGAAACGTACAAAATATGGACACAAACAAGTGATAATATGTGAGAACAGACACGGCACTGATATTAAAGCAGAAACAACTTGTTCCAGCATCCAAACAGGAGCTTGATAATTACGCAGCTTGATCCTCCTACCATAATCTGCCTGACTACCCTCTAGCTTCCCCTAGCAGAGAATTACAACATACTCCACTCTCAATTGTTTTCTCCTGTTACATTTTGTTTTTCAGTCCTGTGCCTGTGTAATTGCTTTTGGATTGCTTATGTTGTTGACAGAAAAGCAGCAGATTTTAAGGCGGCTCCAATCCAACCCCTTTAGAAACTTTTTGGCTTGTTATACTCTCTTATGAACAAGTCATGTCTTGTTTATTGTTGAGTGTTAGCAATTTTACCATATGAATGCAATCGGCGTTACCGCTACCAGTGGGAATGGTGCAGCAAAGATCAAATAAGGCAGATAATTGCATAGCCCATGACCTAGGAGGGCCCCGCCCCCATCCCACCCTCTACAGCAGTGGTCGTCAAACTGCGGTGTGCACACCCCCAGGGGTGTGCAAGATCACCCCAGGGGGTGTGTGAGCTTCCGACACTGCTGCCGAGCCTGCGCGGGAGACTGCCGAACTCCCGGGTGGGCTATTTTGGTCCCAGCTAAATGCCGCTGTCGCCGGCAGCTTCCGGTTTTGCGGCGGCATTTCGGCAGACATATCCGCCGAAGGGGCCGCCAGACATTTCCCTCCGTGGAAAGGAGCCGCGGGGGAAAAAGTTTGCAGACCCCTGCTCTACAGTACAACAACAAGAGTGGATTGAGGCTTATCTACACACACACACTGCCCTGGTTTTACTAAGGCCTGCTCTAAGCTACACAGTTAAGTAGATGTAAGCCAACTTGCATCATCAACTTAGCTGTGGAAGTGTCTTCGTTTAAATTTGGCTCCTGCCCACGTATGTGCCTCTCTCTGTTGATTTAGTAACACCACCTCCCCGGGTGGCATAGAGTCACAGACCATGTTAGGCCAGCCCAGTGTCAGTATAAACACTGCATTCCTCACAACGACTGTCACTGGTTTTCAGAAACCATCCTGCAATGCCTCACACTGACATTACAATCAGTACAAGCACTCCTGGTGAGGATGCCAAGGGAGAACACACAGAAGTGATGTAATAACTGGTGGCTATATGATAATGTAAGTTAGATCAACATAATTTTGTAATGTAGACATGGCCCGCAGGTTGATGTTAAAGCAGAGCAGCTTTGTGTGAGGCCATTCTCATGGCAGTTTAAAGGTAGGTGGATTTAAGCTCACCTCTGGAAGGGCTTCTCTACATGACAGAGTTGAACCAGTTGAACTTAAAGCAGTGCAAGCCCCTGTTATTTCAATTAAAGAATGGCTTAGTGCAGTTTAGCTTGAACAAATTCCCAGATGATTAAACTAATAATTCACCACTTACCTGCACCATTTCCAAACTGCTCACTGCAATCATGAATGATGCCCAAAGAAACTCAGTGCTCTTCTTCATTGTTAGGACATATGATCCTATTATACTGAGAAGGCCAACGTTGGCAGGTGGGCTTTTTACAGGCTGACACACACGAAGGCAGGGGGCGTGCTTGATCTACTGGGGGGTGGCTGCACTTGGTGTAGAAGCACTTTCAGACTCATTCAACAAGCACTGAATGGTGAGGCCTGATCACGGTGCAGATCTGGGATGAGCAGCAGTGGCTCCAGAACTTCATAATGCAAAAGACTCCATTCCTAGAGTTGTGCATCAAGCTAGCTTCTGCCCTGCAGCACAGAAACACCAGGCTGAGAGCTGCCCTTACAGCTGAGAAACCAGTGGTGATTGCAGCATGGAAGCTTGCACTCCCAGATTGCCACCAGATGATAGGATTTCTGGACCAGTTGTGATTTTCAGCAACCATGCCTACCCTTTGTTTTCCTGTTGGATGAAGCCATATACCTGTAGGCTGGACAAAAGGAAGGAACTGTGTAGCCATTACCCAAGCAGGGCAGAATGAATGTGTAGGGTGCCTTTGGAAGGCTGAAGGGCAGGTGGAAGAATTTTGTGACATAATTTGATCTCAGCAAGGAAAATATCCAATCTGTCATACCTGTGCACTGCATAATATTTGTGAAACACATGGAGAAATGCTTCTGCCTGGCTGGGAATGAGCGAGGAGGCTGACTGCTAATTTCAAGCAGCCAGATACTAGGCCAGTTACTAATACTGCTTTGGTTAGGCAAGAGAAGCTCTAAAATATACTTTGAAACTAGGCCTGTTGCAGGATAGGCCCCTCTTTAGTTCCCCCTATTCCAGGAACATGTCCCACAGGTGCCTAGCCTCAGTTTTCCCCTTCTCAGGGTCATTCCAACATTCCTCCAACACTTTCTTGGGTTAAAGACCCCTTGTCATGGGGTAATTTATTCTTATACGTCTCAAAGGTATAAATGAAAGTCCCAGACTCTCACTCACAACACCCTGGTCGCTGCCACTTTTTGTCACTCAACTCTTCTTCAGTCCCCATTCTTCCTTCAAAGAAAGCAACAACATAACCAACGTCTACCCACCCTTGGCTTAAGAAAAGTCTTATGTCCTTCCTGGGTTCTTTCTCAACTCCCATGACCCTTGTATGGGGCAGTGGCTAGTGGGTCCTCCCCGGGCCATCCTTCAACCCAACAGTCACTGAGATCGGCAGGAAACATCCCCTTGCCTATTCTGCAGGCCCCTGGCTTTCTTCAGCCTGTTTTCTCCCAGTTCCCCTACCCTTATACAGAACAGTGGCCACCAGTTTACTCTTCTGGGCCTTCCTTTCTGGAGTCTTTTCCCTACCCCAGAGACTACTGCAGAGGACTGTCCAGCTCCACACACCTTTTTTCCTGTAACTCTTTATAAGGAACACCTGTCCTCTGCTCAGCAGGCTCTGATTAATGTGCACAGTGGGCTGGCCCCAAGACCCTAGCCCTAAAAGGGGCATGTTAGAGGGCCTCGCCATTATACTTTTCCTTGCCCAAGTGATTGTGAGGGTAGGCCAGGCCATGGTGCTTGTTTGTCTCCATTGCTTGTCTCCCATCTATTGCCACTGTGGTTGCTTACCACAAAGAGGCATTTATGTACAATTTTATTAACAATGTCTTGCTGCAGGAGTCATTGACTGCTGAGGTGGAGTGAGGTGCAAATTGCCATGAGGGTGGAGTGTGAGGGAGTCATCTGTCAGTGTCTGGGTAACCAGTTACACAGTGGAATCTAATGCTTCCAACCTACAGGCAATACTTGTTTGACTCTGATGAAGGGTTCCTTCCGGCTTTTAGCACCAACGGGTCAGTGGTCTTTGCCGCGTGAGACTTTAATGAACCATCTGTTCTTCATTAAAAGCAGTTAACGACAATGTTAATGGCACTAATTAGGCTGCATGCAAACATCCACACGGGCCAGTGGCTCTAGAGCCCCAGGCAGGAGAAGGTCCAAATTGAACCAGCTGCTGCACTTTTTGGCAAGTGCAAAACCCCTGCCAGAGAGGGGATACAGATAATCAGGATCAGTCAGGTTCTTCTGCCTCTGTTTCCATCTCTTCTTCCTTATTGAAAACGTTTTAAAGCTAATATTTTAGCTCTCCCATTCTATTTCAGCCTTTCCTTTCTGCCTTCTCCCACCTATCCTACACCTCTTCCATTCAAAGCCTGCCTCTAGGAGCAATGGGGAAATGCCAGAGTGCATGTGTATCACGACAACATTTGCAGTTCTCTGCTAGCAATTACTGAGTCCTGGCTTGTCAGTAGCGGTGAGCTTTTAAATTCTAACCAATATATGCAAGGCTTGAGGGAGCACAGCTTCATGTGCTCAGATCTGCTACTGACGTGCCGTGTCACCATGATAAGTCATGTCACATCTCTGTCTCAGTTTCCCAGTCCATAAGAGTAAAGAGGATATTACTACACAGGTACTTTTGAGAGTTTAGTCATTAGCATTTTGAAATTCTTGGGTGAAAAGCAGCTGGAAATGAAAATTATTAACAATAATAAGGATTTTCCTTTACTGAGGCAGAGGGTTTACATCCTCACATCATAATCCAGATGGTCGAGATTCAGCAATATATTGTGCCATAAAAATCAGTTATAGCAGTGTAACCTTGTGGATTGAGCCCTGGACTAGGACACAGAAAATGTGGGTTCCAATCGTGGCTCTGCTGCTGGGTGACCTTGGGCCAGTCATTTCCCCTCATTTCTCTAGCTGTAAAATGGGACTTACCTGATTATCCTACTTCATATGCATACAGCAAGTTGCTTGATTCACTGCTTGGTTAATTCTAATTTTATAGCAAATGATCTCTTCTTAGGCCAGGTCTACACTCAAAAGCTAAGTTGACTCAACTACGTTGCTCAGAGGTACAAAAAATTCACACACCCTGAGCGACATAGTTAAACCAACCTAATCCATGGTGTAGACAGCACTAGACTGACAGGAGAATTTTTCTGTTGACCAGGCTACTGCTTCTTGGGGCGGTGGATTAACTACAATGACAAGAGAACTCTTCCCATCATCTTAGGTAGTGTCTACTCTGAAGCATTACAGTGGCGTGGTTTAGTGCTGCAACTGTGCTGCCGTCACTTTTCAGTGTAGACAAGCCCTTAGAGATGATCTCTATCTGGCCTAGGAGTACTTTCTTGCAACTGTAATAGCTCGCCAACAAACAGAGCTTAAAAGACATCTGAAAACATCAACACCACTATATCATGGCACTCTTCCAGACACCTTCAGCCCAAGACACCGTTATTTAAATATCAGAGGGTAGCCTGATATTGTGTGCAACACACTTTCAAAGAAACTGAGGAATCACCTGATCACCATCCTGTACAGCAAACAGGAGAAGATCAAGAATGAGCTCTCAAAACTGGAGATTCTTGTACAAAACCAACCTTCCGCACAAACTTCCACGTGGCTGACTTTACAAAAATGAGACAAGCCTCTTACAACGCACACTTCATTTCTCTACAGAGGAAAAAGGACAGTAAACTATCTAAACTCCTACATGCCACATGGGGCTACAACAGTGGTACCTTAACTCACCCCAAAATATGGTTATTCTATCCAACCACACGCTTAGCTTGGCGGAAGAGTCTGTCCTATCTCAGGAACTCTCTGCCCCACCACCCCCACAAACATGGTACAGTTCTGCAGTGATCTAGAAGCCTACTTTCATCATCCCCAACTCAAGTAATATTTTCAACACACCACTGAACTCACGGGAACCCTCCTACCAACACTACAAGGAAAAGAATTCTGCATGGACTCCTCCTGACGGTCGAAATGACAGACTGGACTTCTACACAGAGTGCTTCTGCAGACGTTCACAGGTTGAAATTGTGAACAAACAGCATCACTTGCCCAATAACCTCAGCCGTACAGAACGCACCATCCACAGCCTCAGAAACAACTCCGACATTATGATCAAAGGGACTGACAAAGGAGGAGCTATAGTCATAATAAACAGGTCAGATTATGAACAGGAGGCTGCCAGGCAACTCTCCAGCACCACATTCTACAAGCCACTATACTCTGACCCCACTGGGGAATACCAAAAGAAACTACACCATCTGCTCAAGAAACTCCCTATTACAGTACAGGAACAAATCTACGTAGACACACCCCCAGAGCCAGAACTAGGGGTATTTTATCTGCTACTCAAGATCGATAAAACTGGAAATCCTGGATGCCTCACGATCTCAGGCATTGGCACTCTTACAGCAGGATTATCTGTCTATTTGGACTCTTTCCTCAGACCCTTTGCTACCAGCACTCCTAGCTATCTTCGAGACACCACCGACTTCCTGAGGAAACTACAATGAATTGGTGATCTTCCTGAAAACACCATCCTGGCCACCTGAGGATGGACTACAAGCTGTCAAGATCAGAATCCCTGATGAGGCCACGGCACACCTGGTGGCTGAGCTTTGTGACTTTGTCCTCACACAAAACAATTTCAGATGTGGGGACAACTTATACCTTCAAGTCAGAGTCACTTGTATGGGTATCCACATGATCCCACAGTATGCCAACACTTTTATGGCTGATTTAGAACAATGCTTTCCCAGCTCTCGTCCATCCCCTAGCACCCTTCCTCTACTTGCACTACATTGATGCATCTTCATCATATGGTCCGACAGGAAGGAGGCCGTTAAAGAATTCCACCTGAATTTCAACAATTTGCACCCCAGCATCAACCTCAGCCTGGACCAGTCCACACAAGAGATCCATTTCCTGGGCACTACAGTGCAAATAAGATACAATAAACTGGTCACACAAACACCACCCTATACCGGAAACCGACTGACTGCTATGCTTACTTATATGCCTCCAGCTTCCATCCAGGACACATCACATGACCCATTGTCTATAGCCAAGCCCTAAGATACAACCACATTTGCTCCAATTCGCAGACAGAGATAAACACCTACAAAATCTTTATCGAGCATTCTTAAAAATACAATACCCACCTGGGGAAGTGAGGAAACAGATTGACAGAGCAAGACTGGTCCCCAGAAGTCACCTACTACAGGATAAGCCCAACAAGGAAAATAACAGAACACCACAGGCCATCACCTATAGCTCCCAGCTAAAAACTCTCTAGCACATCATCAAAGACCTACTACCTATCCTGAAAAACAATCCCTCACTCTCACAGACCTTGCTTGGGAGGAAGGCCAGTCCTTGCTTACAGACAGCCCCCCAACCTGAAGCAAATACTCACCAGTAACTACACACCACACCACAGAAACAATAACTCAGGAACCAATCCCTGTAACAAACCTTGTTGCCTACTCTGTCCCCATATCTACTTTAGATACCATCAGAGGACTCAACCACATCAGCCACACCATCAGGGACTCATTCACCTGCACATCTACTAAGGTGATATATGTCATCATGTGCCAGCAATGCCCCTCTGCCATGTACATTGGCCAAACCGGACAGTTTCTACATAAAAGAATAAATGGACACAAATTGGAGATCAGGTATGGTAACATTCAAAATCCAGTAGGAGAACACTTCAATGTTCCTGGACATTCTATAACAGATTTAAAAGTAGCCATACTTGAACAAAAAAACTTTAGAAACATCTCACAGAGAAACTGCAGAACTAAAATTCACTTGCAAATTTAACACCATTAATTTGGGCTTGAACAGGGACTGGGAGTGGCTGGCTCACTACAAAAATAACTTTCCCTCGCCTGGAATTGACACCTCCTCATCAGTTACTGGGAATTGATTATATCCACCCTGATTGAACTGGCCCTGTCAATATTGGTTCTCCACTTGTGAGGTAACTCCCTTCTCTTCATGTGTCAGTATTATGATGCGTGCATCTGTAATTTTCACTCCTTGCATCTGAAGAAGTGGGTTTTTTACCCATGAAAGCTTATGCCCAAATAAATTTGCTTGTCTTTAAGGTACAACCGGACTCCTCGTTATTTAAATGACTCCTTCTGTATTACTATATGGTACCCAAGAACCACCAAAACTGAGATATAAGTGCGTTACTTCCGTTGTACAAAAAAATTGGGAATCTCCAGCATGAAAACACAACTGCATCCCCTCTGCTTTATCACTGCACAGCAGGACCAGGAATGTCCCATACTGAGAGACTGCCATTACACACCATATCACAGCACGGCATTCACAAACAGCGCCAGCTGAGAATTCTGCAGCATGGACTGCTACCCATCAGGATACTGCTAACATCTGCTAGGACTGTGCCTCTTTAAAGTTACATCAGCAAGCCCAGCTATAAATGATAGATTAGATAGGAAAGCCTTGATGTCCAAAACTCTGGGCAGTAAGGCAATGAGAACAATGACAATTCTTTCAAATAGGCTAGTGCATGGCACAGTATCACCAATGTTCTGTTGTTCGTGGCCTGATTTTCCCAATATATTGACACACACACAAAAAGAACCCACATGCACATCCCATTATTTCAGGACATGTGAGTTTGCCCAGCATTTTTGAAACTTAGACTATCAGACTTGAGTCTATCTGTGTGTTCTATGTGCCTCCCTCCTTCCCACAGCTCTCTCTCTCTCTCTACTGAAGCCTCCTTCCCTCTAATCAGATATAATAAACTGGTTTCCCTCTCCAGAAGCAACTCATTACCATGCTAGTTGAAGGAGGTTATCAGACAGGGCAGTATATTTCTGCACAATGACCTGTGAAGGTTGTTCTCCAAGAAGGGAGATTTATACGTGAGAGGACACCCAGTGTCTGGATACAAACATCTGCCTGTGTGGGATTAACATCCGATTTTCAGAACTAGTCTGTACCTTGATTTTTATTTCCACCTAAGCAAACTGGAAAGGGCTGCCATTTTGTGTGCAGCTTATAAAGGCCACACTGCAAACAGTGCCGAGATGCAAGTTTCATAGGAAATAGAAGGGCGGGACACAGAACTTGTCAATCCTAATAGCTGACAAGAAGACATGCTACAGCGGTAGTATGAAATATCCATGTTTTGTGACAAAGTGGTTAACTAATGCCATCTCTGGGACTAGACCTCAAATCTATCCACACGTCTTAAGAGGAAATATGAATGTTATCTCAATTCTGTCCCCCAAAGAGTGCAATCTATATCACAAGAGAACCACATTGTGTTTTTAAGCAGACTTTGCTCAGGAGAGGGCACAACATGAGTTGCTATGGACTGTGAATTACTTACTGCCTCTGTAGCAATTGTTTTCTACAGGCCAAGATGGAGGCATTGATGGGGCAGGTCAGACTGCAGCTGGTCCTAGTGCATTTATCCCGATGATTATAAAAAAAAAGATGATTTGAGCTGGCCTGTAAATATACCACTTTAGGCTGCAATTTAATCAAATCTTACAAAGTGAGCAACACCAGGCCCTGGTGCTTCATGAAGTCAGGTTTGTGATTCAGTAAATGGCTCTGAACCAGTGCTCCAGCATGGCACTAAGAGGTACAGTACCGTGCTGCTGAGGTCCTGCCTGCCTATGGGCTGTAGAGACCTGGACCTGGTTCTCTCTCTACAGTGCCGGTTATAAACTGGCCTAACTCCAATGAAGTCAGTAAAGTTACACAGGGGTAAAATTGGTGCCCCAGAAAATCAGGCCACTTTTTTGCAAGATTAGGGGCACTAGCCTTAGCCAGGTTCCACTGTGGGCTTATCTTCATGAAAAAGTTAAGAACATAAGAACGGCCATACTAGGTCAGACCAAAGGTCCATCTAGCCCAGTATCCTGTCTACCGACAGTGGCCAATGCCAGGTGCCCCAGAGAGAATGAACAGAACAGGGCAGTTAGTGAGTGATCGACCCTGTTATCCAGCCCCATCTTTTGGCAGTCAGAGGCTTAGAGACAGCCAGAGCACGGGGTTGCATCCCTGGCCATCTTAGCTAATAATTGTTCCTATCCTCCAGGAACTTCTTTTTTTCTTTTTTAAATCCAGTTATTTTTTGGCATTCACAATACCAGGTCCCCAAGTTGACTGTGTATTGTGTGAAGTACTTCATTTCATTTGTTTTAAACCTGATGCCTGTTAATTTCATTGGTTGACACTGGTTCTTGTATTATGTGAAGGAGTAAATAACACTTCCCTAGTCACTTTCACCCCACCACTCGTGATTTCATAGACTTCTATCATAGCCCCCCTTAGTCGTCTCTTTTCCAAGCTGAACAGTCCAGTCTTTTTAATCTCTCCTCTGACAGAAGCTGTTCAGAGGGTTGCCAACCCTCCAGGATTGTCCTGGAGTCACCAGCAATTAAAGATTAATCTTTAATTAAAGATTATGTCAGGAGATGAAACCTCCAGGAATAGGTCCAACCAAAACTGGCAACCCTGGCTGTTCCATACCCCTAATCATTTTTGTTGCCTCTAACTGTCAGGATCACCTTGGGAGGTTTTTTTTTAAAAAAAATTGACATTCCATTAGCTAGCCTCTAGACATTTTGTACAGAGAATGATTTAAGTGATAGGTTACTTAGCAGTTCTGCAATTTCTTATTTGAGTTTCTTCGTTACTCTCTGGTGAATACCATCTAGTCCTGATGACTTATTACTGTTTAATTTGTCTATTTGTTCCAAAACCTCCTCTATGGACACCTCAATCTGGGACAGTTCCTTAGTTTCATCACCTATTAAAATGACTCAGGTGTGGGAATCTCGCTTGCATCCCTCTGCAGTGAAGACTAATGCAGAGAATTCATTTAGCTTTTCCCAACGGCTTTGTCTTCATTTATTGCTCCGTTAGCACTTTGATCATCTAGTGGCCCCACTGATTGTTTGGCAGGTTTCCTGCTTCTCATGTACTTAAAACATTTTTGCTGTTAGTTTTTGTGTCTTTTGCTAGTTGCTCTTCAAATTCTTTTTTTGGCCTGCCTAATTATACCAGATTCATTTAAGAGGTGGCTTTCTGACACAGACTTTCTGACTGACCTTGGATGAGTCACTTAATCTCTGGGTGCCTCAGTTATTCATCTGCAAAATGGAGAGAGAATATTTCTTTTTTTGTCTTGTCTATTTAGATTGTAAGCTTTTCAGGGCAGGAACTCTCTCTTATTCTGTTTAGCACAGTGGGGGCCTGATTTTAACTGGAGTCTCTAGGTACGACTGTAATGTAAATAATTTTTTAAAGCCAGGAATATTAAATGAAAACAACCCAAAACCTGTCAATACAAATTATGGTTGCACTGGTTGAAATAACATACAATCAGGAAATTTTAAAATTGACATTTCAACAGAAATGTTAACTTAATGGCATTTGCCAGCCTTGCCTGATTTATATTGTGCTATTTGTAAAAAACAATAAATGTGTTAAACTTTACATTTAACAAGAAAAGCAGGAATAGAAGGTGTCATATATGGGCAAGGCTGTCGAGTAAACAGTGCTGTGGGTAAAATAGGGACCAGCCCTAACGTCTAGGTTTGAACTCCCACAACGTTCTGGGGTATGTGTATTACAGGGCCTGGTTCAGATCTCTCTAATAGGGAATGCCAAGCCTGCTTGCTCAGAAGACGTTTCTCCTCTTACAGTAGGGTGACCAGATGTCCCAATTTTATAGGGACAGTCCCGATTTTTGTGTCCTTTCTTTATATAGGCTCCTATTACCCCCCACTCCCTGTCCCAATTTGTCACATTTGCTGTCTGGTCACCCTGTCTTACAGAGATTGGGTGACCCTTCCTTGAGGGTTCAATGGGACTACTTGTGAGACTAAGGGCCCACAATGAGATCAAGAGTTACACAGTCTACCCCATTATAATGAATGTGTATTGAAATGTTCTTTGTGCTGTTCTAATGCCTTTCTGGGTTGAGCTCCATACTTTTTTCTTCTCCTCCTACTCCCTACATCTAGCTGCTATGTTCGGGGCGGGGGATGGGGATGCTAGGGGGTGCAAGCAAGTCAGCAAGGGGAAAATAGGACACTGGTGAAAAATGCATGTGCCACCTTATCTGGGAAATGGACAGTTTCTTTCCATTTCTCTTCCCCTTGCTGGATAAACAGGCCAATTGTGGAGGCAGCAGCCAGAGCAATTTCTGAATCAATATTTATAAAGCCATTTCCCAAATGTTATTTCGCGCCTCATTGGTCAAAGAGCATCCTCTCTGATCGAGCCAGAAGATCCTGACCTTGCTGATGATGGAGGGGCTGCTTGAGGACATAAAGTCAAACTGGTCGTCCAGTCCTAGATAACGGCCCCAATGTGACTCTGCTTTGCTCTTCTCCCAAACCCTCCCCCTCCTCTTTATCGCCTCCCTCCCTCAGTGACAGCCCCAACTGCTGTGGGCCCAGCAGTTTAACCCTCATTAAAAGCCCTAAACAAGCTGCTCATTCATTAGCAACAGTCGAGCTGGGAAAAGGGGGCATTAAAGCTGTGGGTGCCCACCCCATCTTCCAGGCAAGTCATTTGGTCTGTAGCACTTTTCATTAAATAGAAGATTGATTTTTTTCCTCGCTTAAGCATATAAAGTGTACTCACAGTGATGCCATCAAACAAAACAATGGCACCAATTCTGGGGTAGGGGTGGGGGTCCTCCTGACAGATGAAAGATGTGTGTGGGCATTGTTCAAGGAACAGATCACAGATGACAGTAAACCCCAAGGCAGACTGTGACTAATATCGGCCAGTGTCTGAAAATTGGATCATGAGAAACAGGCCCAGAGACATTCAGTAAAAAATATGTTGTTTCCCATCAAATAGAGAGAAAACTATTCATTAAAAAGCTACTATTGGTCCAGATCTTAGAAGATACTAATGCTTTGTCTACTTTAGCACTTTTGTCGGTAAAACTTTTGTCAGCCAGGGTGTGAAAAATACACCCCCTTGACTGAGCTAAGTTTCACTGACAAACGTGCCGGTGTGGCAGCGCCATGTCAACAGGAGAAGCGCTCAGATGTTCACTGCGCGTTGTTTAATGATGCTGGTAGGAGAGTTCTCTCCTGCTGGCATAGAGAGACTACAAGGGAGACCTTACAGCAGTGCAGCTGCAGTGGTACAGCTGTGCTGCTGTAAAGTCTGTAGCGTAGACATGCCAAGCGGTGAGTATCCTTATTAAGCCAGCATGGCCTGTGAAGGCAAAGGGATGCATGCAGAACACTATCTTGAACATCCCACTGCCTGAAGCCCCAGGCTGTGTTAGCCATTCTGTTAGTACTGAAGAACCACACTGGGTTGCATGATCTGGGATTGCAAGCTGTCCCCTCGGTTGCAGCTGGGCACACCTGAGGCTGTGTGTGATGCCATTTGAACTGGATGCCTCATCAAAAATTAAAACTGTAGCTGAGGCAGGTATTGTTCCTGGCTGTTAAGAGGAGGCTAAAAATTTTCAAGTGCAATTATGGCGGGGTGATAGAAGACGTGGCTCTCTCACTCTTGTTCAGGCAAAACAAAATCCATCCAATTGTTCCTCAGATTTCCAATCTGTTGCGAATTCCATGCTGTGCATTTACCAGTGCTTTGTCCAGTGTAGTCATGGATGCCTCGGGTCTCTTTCTGGGAGAATATTCTGTACAATCCAATAAACTAGCAGGAGTTCTTTTCCCCTTTGATATTTGTTTTCCTATACACATTTTCTTCTCATTACTCCTAGTTATACTCCATGTACCCCCCTCCTAAGTAAAGTGAAGTCAATTGGAGCTGAATCAAACCTTATGTGGTGTTCCACTATTCCAATATAGGCAAGGGCTAGTACCACCATCTTGGTCTGCAAAAGGATGCCTCTCTGTGTGCAGCTGACATAAAAATCAGAGGATGTTTGCTGCTGTATCTCATTATTAGATGCTTGTCTCTCACACCTGGCTGTCCCCTGTCACCCAAGGTCTCTTTCATCATTACTGTTTTCCAAGATTGTTTTTCCAATTGCATCTGCACTTCTTTCAATCCCCCCGTGTTATTGTTCCAGGAGGAATTCCACTCTGTTAATTTCAAGACTCCTTTGGTCCCCCTTGTATTTATCTGATGTTTACAATGCCTCTCCTACTAGTAGCATTGGTGACTTTAATTCACATGCTTTCTTCCAAATGGTTAGCTAAATTCTTAAACAAAATAGACCCACAATTGAGCCTTGTACTTCTCCACAGAATGCCTCCTCTCAGCTTGGCACATTGCTGTTTATCATTTTCTTGTGTCCATGATCCTTCAGCCAGCTTCTATTTCATGTGACAGTGCTATTATCCACGCTAATTTGAATTTGTTTTTCAAGTTTGATTTTATAGGCCATTAAGAACGGCCCTACTAAATCAGACCAAGTGTCCATCTAACAGATATCCTGTCTCTGACAGTGGCCTATGCCAGATGCTTCGAAGGGAATGAACAGAACAGAGCAATCATCAAATGATCCAGCCCCTGTCACCCATTGCAAGCTTACGGCAGTTGGAGGTTTAGGGACAACCCCAAGGATGGGGTTGCATCACTGACCGTCTTAGCTAATTGCCATTAATGGACCTACCCTCCAGAAATGTCTCTGGTCCTTTTTTTTTTAACCCAGTCATACTTTTGGCCTTCCTTCTCATCTGGAATCTGTTTCATACCCCAATCATTTTTGTTGCCCTTCTCTGTATCTTGTCCAATTCTATTATGCCTTTTTTGAGATGGGGCAATCAGAACTGCCTGCAGTATTCAAGGTGTGAACATTCAATGGATTGGTGTAGTGGCATTAATGATATTTTCTGTTTCATTATCTGTTCCTTTCCTAATGGTTCCGAATATTCTGTTCACTTTTTTGACTGCCACTGCACACTGAGTAGATCTTTCCCAAGAACTATCCATGAGGACTCCAAGATCTTTCTTGAGTGGTAACAGGTAATTTAGATCCCATCATTTTGTATGTATAGTTTGGAGTATTTTTTCCAGAGTGCAGCAATGCATTAACAACACTGAATTTCATCCGCCATTTAGGTGCCCCGTCACCTAGTTTAGTAAGATCCCTTTGCAACCCCTTTCATTGGGTATCAAATGCTTTAATAAAATCCAGATACATGGCATCTCATGCACTCCTTCCCTCTAATAAATTAGAGCCAAATTAAGCAACCATGTCTTCCTTGATATTTATGTATTTTTATGCAGAGCTGATGCTATGGCATCAGGCGGTCAGCACAACAGTTAAATGAATATAAAACATCCCGCAAAGGGATGTGCCTGTGCCGAGGCTTAAATGAGACCCCACGTAGGAGGAACTGAACATGTGGCTGGAGCTCCATGAAAGATCAGGGAATACCAGTTTCAATTAGGCTGTCAGGCAGCCCCTATCCTTTAATAAAGGCTAATATAAAAATGTTAATTTTCATAGTGTTTAAGGCCAGAAGGGAACATTAGATCATCTAGTCTGACCTCGTGTATATCACAGGCCATTAAATTTCACCCAGTTATCCCTGTAATGAGCACAATAATTTGTGTTTGGCTAAAGCAGCCTCTCTTGAACTGGAGTCTGCAGAAGGTACTCTAGGCGGTCCACGAGTCCTGCGGATCAACTCCTCCTGCTCTCTCCCAGCACCTCCTGCATGCTGGGGAAAAGCTGTGCAGGAGGCGCTGAGAGAGGGAGAGGAACAGGGACGGGGCAAACTTGGGGGAGGAGGCAGAAAGAGGCGGGGAAGAGGAAGGGCCGGGGTGGAGCAAGGGTAGGGAGAGCTGGGGCAGAGGTGGGGCCTTGTGGTAAAGGACCTGGGGGCTGAGCAGGGAATTTGGGGATCCATGAAAATTTTTAAATCAAAATGGGGGTCTTTGGGTTGCTAAAGTTTGACAACCCTTGTGCTAAAGCATATCCTCCAGACATGCATCCAGTCTTGATTTTAAGACAACAAAAAATAGAAAATCCAATACTTGCCTTGGTAGTTTGTTGCAATGGTCAGTCATCCTCACTGTTGAAAATCTGCATCATATTTAGAAACACCTCCAATCAATGATGATGCCACAGGGACAATTATTTTTTTGAGAACATGTTATCCAATTTTAATCCATTTAATGTGTGCTTTGTTAATTTTGGATAGTACTATTTTTTTTTAAATCAGAAGATCATGCAGTACTATGGCAAACACTTTCCAAGAGTCTAAGTATATTAAATCTGCACAATCACCTTCTTCAATCAAAGTTGTAATCTCCTCAAAGAAATCAGATTTGTTTTATAAGACTTATTTTCCATAAAAACATATTCAATGTTAATTATATTCCTATCCTTTAATTCTTTATTAATTGAGTCCCGTATCAGCTTTTCCATTATTTTGCCCGGGACTGATGTCAGACTAACAAACCTGCTGTAACCTTCATCAAGTCTCACTAATGCCAATTAGATCAAATTTCTTCTCATCAATGAGAATTTCCAGTTCCTTTTGCTTGTTACCAAGACTTCTAGCCTTGATATACAAGCAGTTGAAAATGTCTTCTCTTTCCATTCTTTGCCACATCAGTTCAGTTGTTTGAAAAGTCCTTGGCCATTTAGTTTTGCTGATTATAACAGAATGACAGCTGGTGGGTCTCTTGATCTGTTTTATGACCAGGGCACAGGAATTCTTCATGCTGTAC
Organism: Dermatemys mawii; assembly: GCA_007922305.1. Classification (NCBI taxonomy): domain Eukaryota; kingdom Metazoa; phylum Chordata; order Testudines; family Dermatemydidae; genus Dermatemys; species Dermatemys mawii. Next base: position 43,179,040 of record ML677332.1, on the reverse strand, counting down.
CAGATCTGCAAATCAGTACTAACATACTGACTGGTGGTACAAAAGCCTGGTTCCAAGATCCATAGGCTGGACTTCCAGGATGTTTGACTTTCATAGCCTTTGATTTAGACCGAGCAGTATGTCTACCTTAAAATTCACACCAGTTATAGAGGCCACTAGTTGACCATGTGACTAGAGCATCTTAAATAGCTTCGAAATCTAATTAATTAATAATAATGTTTTGCTGACTTGAGAAAGAAAAGCCCTTTGTGTCTCTGAAATTAAGACCTTCTGATTTCAACTTCACCTCCATTGCTGCTGAAACACGCAGTTCAAAATGCATATGACATGTGGAAGTAACCTATTTGGGATGAAGTGGAGCTTCGTAATCAGTTGATTGAGTGAGCTGGCACATTTCCAATTCCTTATGCACGCCGAAAAAGTAGAATATTTTCCTTCCTTTATTGTCCCCAGCCTCTGGACCTCATAGCCCTGCTGGTTAAATGTTTACGTTATGGTGAATATTTGGATTGATCATAAAGATGAAAAAACCCAACAGCATTAAAAACCAAATGAAAAGCATTGTCATTGCGGAGACAGTGGCAAAGACAAGGAGAAAGAAGACAGGTGGAGGCTTATGTGAGAGGAGGCCCAAATGGGCAGATGAGCACACAAGGGATTAAAGGGACGAAAGCGGCAAAAAAAAAGTGTGAGGCTATGTCTACACTACAGCTTATGTGGGTATAATTTATATTGCTCAGGGGTGTGAATAAACTACCCTCCTCCCCAGAATGACATAAGTTACACTGACAGCACTACATTGGCGGGAAAGCTTCCTAAGTAACGTGTCAAGCAGATGCCTGTCTCCGTGCACTACAGAACAAAAGATTAGAAGTTAGAACTGTAGCAATCTTGGGGTTCACTCAATAAACCAGTGAATGAGAAAGGAATAAAACAAACTGGAAAGCCACTCTGGCAGGGTGGCTAACTTTCTAATTTGTGAACACCCTGGAACCTCCCCCACCCTCTGTGCTGCCTCTTCCCTCGAGACCCCATTCCCTGCTCCTCTTCCTCTCCCCCCTTCCCACTGCTTGCTGCTCTCTCCACTTCCCTTCCCCTGCCAGCTGAGCAAGGGCTCTAGCATAATTTGACTGGGAGGGGTGACTGAGGCAGGACAGGAGAGGGACAGCAACACTCTGGGAGTGGAGGGCAGATGACTGGGGCAGGATATGGGAGGGAGAGCTGGGCTCTGGGGTAGGGTTGCCAACTCTCGAGGATTGTCCTGGAGTCTCCAGGAATTAAAGATATAATCCTGAATTAAAGATTAGTCATGTTATGGAACCTCTAGTAAGATGTCCAATCAAAATTGGCAACCCTGCTCTAGGGGTGGAGGAAGGATGACTGGGGCAGGATGTGGGAGGGTAAGTCACATTCCAGAGTGGGGGGTGGGGTGGCTGGACCAGAAAAGGGGGTAGCACCCTGGGGGCAGGGCACAAAGGAGGCTGAGAAGGGGTCTGGACAGTGAGCCCAGCCACTGGCCCCAGTCCTCAAACATCACGTGCTTCAGGATCTCACCTCCGGGGCACTGGCCACCGGTACCTCTCTCTGTTGGAGCCAGGCAGTTCCTGACAGCTCCTCCAGCTCCAGCAGCAGCTGCTTTTCCTGCTGTCCAGGTGGAAGAACCGAAGCCAACTGCAGATGGTTACTGAGGTAACCGGACTTTTGGTGTCTAGTCAATAGTACTGACCAGACACTGGACTTTCTAGTAGAAAGCAGACACCTGGCCACTATACTCTCTGGTGAACTGCTGCACACAGCCATGTGGAGTTCCCAACCCCTGCCTCCAGGGCACATCTTCAAATTCCTATGTTTATAACAGTGTCCCTTATGACAGAGTGTCACTAACTTATAATCTTCTACAAACATATCTCGACATCTTCTCTCTGAAAGAAAAACAAATTAATTCTTATAGACATATATATATAAACAGCTAACAACTATCTAATCACACACGCATTAAATTCTCGAACCATGTAGTACATTTCCGTAAACCCAAGGTGTCTGTCACCTGAAGAGGAGAGGTTACTAGCACACCACTCTCGAGTAAGTCTCTACCACTCACTTTCCTCAAATACCCCTTCTCCAGGCAGGTTAGCAAGACTCTGAGTCTTTCAAGATGTTTAATCTCCTGCTCCGATCTTCTCGGGATCAACTTTTCATTATGGTTTGAGTTGTTCTCGAGTTCCTTGACAGTTTCTCCTCTGTGTGTTGATGATACAGGATCAATCAGGTGGGAAATGCCAGAGCCCACATCTACTGTCAATGTGTTGGAACTTTTTGGGATTACTAGTAGATCCCTTCGATTACATTGAAATGTGTCCCCCTGATCTGTTTGGACAACATAAAACCTTGGATGCAACTGTTCTTTAATGGCACCCCTTTGGCCCCAAGTATTAGAGATGTGATTCTTCCAGTACACTATCATCGGGGTTAAGAGATGGGAGCTCACACGCCCTTTTGTCAAAATGATATTTTTGCTTCCACTGCTGAGTTTCTTCCATCTTCCATACAGTTTCATTGTTATGAGATTTCAGCAAGTTATCAGTAATTGGTAAATTAGATCCCATCCTTCTTCCCATTAACAGCTAAGATGGAGAAAAGCCATTCTGAGCTTTTCAGTTAACCAGTAATGCTGTATACAAGTCACCTCCACTTTTAAAAATAAATGTATTTTTCATATTGTTCTTTACCAGTCTGTATAGACTTTTTCACAAATGCATTTGATTGGGGATCATTTGGACTTGATGTTTTGTGATGAATGTCCCAATCTATGGCAAATTGCCTAAAATCTGCACTGAAAAATTGCAGCCCATTATCACTGAAGACTTCACCTGGAACCTTCTTGGAAGGAAGACTTCCTGACACCTTCATGTCTGGAAAAGATTCCCTTCAAGTTGGCAATCAGTGATTTACTATTAGTACCGGTTAGTGAACAAATTTCTGGATACAGAGAATAATAATCTGTGACTATTAAATAAACCTTTGATTGCCAGGTAAATAAGTCAGTGCCAATCTTTTCATAAGGCTTTTGTGGAACTGGATGAAGTCTCAGAGGCTCTGCCTGTTGGCATGGCTTGTATTTCAAGCATGAAAAGCAGTTTCCTATCACATTAGTAAAGTCGTGATTGATCCGTGGCCAATACAGCACCTCTCATGCTTGTTGTTTCCACTTCTCAGTTCCTAAATAACCCTCAAGGATCTTCTGCATCATTTGTTTTCATAGGCTCACTGGAATTACAACTTTACTACCCTTGAAAATGACCCCATGTATCACAGTAAGTTCATGTCTGCAGTTCCAATAGTCTCTTATACTTGGACAGCAACTGCTTATTTCTTCAGGCCACTCTTTAATTATCAGTTCTTTAAGGATTCCCAATGATTCATCTTTTCCCATTTCCTCTCCTATTTGTTGCAGTTTCCTGTTAGCTATGAGAATTGACTTTTACAATCAGATCTACATAGGCTTGCATCTCTGTCTCTAAAGTCTTCTCTGGTTTCATGGGCCCCACTGCTCTGGAAAATACATCATCAGTGAATGTGAATTTACTGGGTGTGTAGGTCACAACCAAATCATAATTTTATAGCCTTCTCACCATTCTTTGAATCCTTAAGGCACAATCATGTTGTGCTTTCCTAAATAACATTAACAAGGGTTTGTGGTCCATTTCAACTTCCACTGTCTTGTCATAAATATACAGATTGAATCTCTCGTAGGCAAACAATATTCCTAAAAGTTCCTTCTCGATCTGTGCGTATCTGGTTTCTACCTCTGAGTGATTTGGATGCATATGCCACTGGTTGCCAGCAATCCTCGTGCTTCTATAAAATCACTGCACTTAACCCAGAAATTCATTTATTTTCAGCCCAGGATAGGAGAACGTTTGTGGGGTGTAGCAGCTAATGACCATCACATATTACTACAAACTGGGAAATATGCCCCAGTACTTCAGACAAGACTACCAAGGAAAGGATAAAAAGGAACAGAGGGAAATTCCCTAAGACAAGGAGTACTGGGTGGGGGGAAACCCTGCTGGTCATTTATCTTCCTAGCATCAGCAATAAAGCAGTTTCCGAAATGGATGGCCAGATTAGATGGTGACAGTGTTAACAGTTATAAATTCATAGTCTTTCAGATGAGACATAAAAGTGAGGTCCTGACCTCTGGTGATCATTAAGGATCTCATGGTAATTTTTGCAAAAACAGGGCTGTTAACCCCAGTGACTTGGAAACATTCCAGTTTAGGTAGCCACTTAAATCATCAACTGAATATGATCCTCTTCTCTACTTTCAGAGCTAAAGTATTGTGTGGCATTTCTGTAGACTGCTACCTGACCTTCTCTATTTCAGTACTAGATGAAGTGATCTCTATATGTACATCCTTCTGCCTTCCTCACTAGTGTGTTAGGAGGCTTAATATTTGTAAAGGGCTTTGAGGTGCTATAGATGAGGAGAGAATTATAGACTTCAGCATGGTTACATCTGTGTGAACCTTCTCTTCGTACTGGGGTCAGTAGTTGGGATTTCAGAAATTTAGAGTGCTGAGCAATCATAGAACTGTAGGACTGGAAGGGACCTTGAGAGGTCTTCTGGTCTAGTCCCCTTTACTCAAGGCAAGACTAAGTATTATCTAGACAATTTATTCCAGTGTTTAACCACCCTGACAGTTAGGAATTTTTTCCTAATGTCCAACTTAAACTCTCCTTGCTGCAATTTAAGCCCACTGCTTCTTGTCCTGTCCTCACAGGTCAAGGAGAGCAATATTTCTCCCTCCTCCTTTTAACAACCTTTTATGTACCTGGAAACTTTTATGTCCTCTTCCCAGTCTTCTTTTCTCCAATCTAAACAAAGAGAGGGTTTTTTTTTCAAATCTTCCCTCATCCATTAATGAGAAACTGCAGCCTCAAAAGGTAAAATGTTTATGCCATTTCTACTGAATAATCCCACCTGAGAATGTTCAAAAAGTGAGAAAGAAGAAAACTAAATAATTTAAGACAGACTGAATAATCATTTAACTGGACTGCTTAGGAAGAAGTGAGACCCCAGCATGTGGAATAATGTACCCCCAGGAGAGTGCAGAACCTCAAGCTATTAAGCAGCAATAAAATCTCCTGAAGAGCCACAGCCTGATTTACAGAAGACATGAAATACCAGTGAAATAAAGCAGAGAGTTTTTTACTCCATTCAAAGTGCAAAAGAGTATCCGGATCCATCAGTGAAAGTATTAACCCTTTACAGATACTGGATATCCATCTACTCACATTTTCCTGCTCCTAAGCATTCACTTGGCTAGCAGGTGAGCAGGAGACTGGTATTCTAAATTAAACTCTCCTGTCACAATCTGCAGAAATAAATACACTCTCAACTTACTATTTGTGAGTCAGATGAAGAGAGGAGTTCATTACTGGAGAAATGCTCAAGTGTGCCTTTCTTATGTGGCCATTAAAATCCTCACTATACAGAGGGCCTAATTCCATTCCAGTTGTAGCCTATGGGAGACTTTGTCATTGACTTCCTCGGGAGCAAGATCAAGCCCACACTGAGAGAATAATATTAGGACAGATTCTTGTTCATCTATTGTCACAATTATAGAGCCATTTCTGACATGGGCTAAAGGAAAGCCAGGAGAGCCAAGAGTAGCTTAACAAGGGAGATTCAAGAAAGACACTGTTTACCAGTTTGAAACTTGTTTATGTAGGACTAGAACTTTTGGACTTCACTAGGACACCTATTTTTCCCTATGGGACTCATTGGTAGAAATTCCATCCTCCCTTCTCAGGCTAGGGGAACCCAACCCAGGTAAGATTGTTTCATGCTGAGTCTTCCTGGTCAATTTCATGACGGGAGTGAAATGAAATTGACAGGGTGCTTCAAAGACTGGCAAAGAAAATGTGCCAAAATGACACCCAGGAAAGTCTAACTTACAACAACCAGTAACAAAGTGTCTGCATGAGCTTTGAGCTACTGATTTGGTGCAGTTGGCTGGATCGGCCTATTGTATACGCCTTTCATCTGCAGCCAGCCTTAGAAGCAGTCAAAGCAAGCAGCTGCAGAAGACCCTCCGATAAGGAGCAATAGCTTGAAGTTAAGGAAGGAAATAGTTTGGCTTCCACATTGAGAACTGTTCCTTCACAGTAAGAGCAACTTGGCAGCGGAAGGGACCTCCAAGGGAGGTGGTGGAGGCACCATACATAAGACACTTGTGAGAATAACATGCTAATTGCAGAGGAGTCCCTGCAAAATGCACATGGTGTGAGGGACTGTGGCATGGGAAGTCTGGCCTAGCGGTCACAGTTGGGCTACTCAAAGATGGCCATGTGGCAGTAGACAACAAGGAAGGATCAGAGTAGTCACTAGAGCCAGGATCTAATCCAGGAAGAGGTTGGACACTGTAGATCAGAGGTGGTACCAGGCTGGAATCAGGAAGGCAAGAGTTGGGGTCAGAGTCAGGCTGCGGTTGGAGGCTGGAGATCAGAGAGTGAGGTGAGGTTAAGTTTAGAGTCTTGGCAGACCCTGAAATCTGTGTCATTGTCCAAACAACTTCCTGAGCCACCCTACCTAGCTAAAGAGTGAGCATGGGCCAGAGGGCCACAGGGTGCTGTCACTCTGGACCCTTTGGGCAGTACTTCTAGTGGTGCCTAATCTTCACAGTGCTTCTTGGCTGAGGCTCTGCATAGCCTCCTAGGGGCGAAGGAGGAACATCCGGTGTCCCAGGCGCTACTTGACCTGAGTTTTAATCCCACAGCTCTTTACATATGATCAGAGTGGACGACCCATCAAGTGGTCTCTTCAGGCCCTGTCACCTATGACGAGACGTAGGAGAATGTGTGTGTGTATGATGTAAGCACATAAAGAATAATAGATTGGATTTATCAAGAACAAATCATGCCAAACTAACCTAATAGTCTTTTTTGACAGAATTACAGGCCTGTGAAAAGGGGGGAAAGCAGTAGATGTGATAGATCTTGATTTTAGTAAGGCTTCTGACACCGGCCCCCATGATATTCCCATAAGCAAACTAGGGAAATGTGGTCTAGATTAAATTACAGTGGGACCCCGCAATACCGCGACTATCGGGAATCCAAAAAACCCCCATCGCGATAATGGTGGAATCACTATATTGCGGGGTTCCGCTGCATCAAAGCGGCTGCCAGCGATGACATCAGGAGCCAGCCGCGCACCGTGCTATAAGTGGATTCGCGCTATAGCGAGGCACGGTATTCCGGAATCCCACTGTACTACAAGGTTGGTGCACAATTGGTTGAAAACTCATATTCAAAAAGTAGTTATCAGTGGTTCACGGTCAAACTAGGAGGGTGTATCTAGTGGGCCTCCACAGGGGTCAGTCCTGGGTCAGGTACTATTCAATATTTTCATAATGACTTGGCTAACGGCGTGGAGGGTATGCTTATAAAATCTGTAAATGACACCAAGCTGAGAGGGGTCTCAAGCACTTTGAAGGACAGGATTAGAATTCAAAACCACCTTGACAAATGGGACAACTGGTCTGAAATTAACAAGAAAAAAAAATTCTGTAAGACAAGTGCAAAGTAGTACACTTTGGAAGGAAAAATTAACAGCTACAAAATGGGAAATAGCTCACTAAGCAATAGTACTGCTGAAAAGCATCCAGGGTTACAGTGGGTCACAATCTGAATATGAGCTATCAGTGTGATATAGCTGAAAAAGGCTAATATCTTTCTGGGATGTATTAACAAGAGTGACATATGTAAGACATGGGAGGTATTGGTCCCAGTCTACATAACACTGGTGAAGCCTCAGCTGGAATAATGTGTTTGATTCTAGGCACACCACCTTGGAAAAGGGGAGGATAAATTTGAGAGAGTCCAGGGGAGAATAACAAAAACGATGAAAGGCTTAGAAAACCTGACCTAGGTAGAAAGATTTAAAAAACTTGGGCATGTTGACTCTTGAGAAAAGACGACTGGGGGCACAGAGAGAGGGAGGAGAACCTGGTAATAGTCTTCAACTATGTTAAGACCTGTAATAAAGAGAGTGGTGATCAATTGTTCTCCTTTCCACTGAAGGTAGGATAAGAAGCAATGGGCTTAATCTCCAGAAAGGGAGAATTGAGTTAGGTATGAGGAAAATTCAAGGATGGTTAAGCACTGGGAGGTGGTGGAATTCCCATCACTGGACATTTTTAAGAATAGGTTGGACAAACACCTCTTGGAGATGGTCTAGGTTAACACTTGGTCCTGTCTCAGTGCCGGGGCCTAGACTAGATAACCTCTTGAGGTCCCTTCCAGCCCTGCATTTCTATTATTCTGAGAGCCTGGAGTATCAAGGGTACTCCTCGCATAAAACTCTCCATCCCTGATCCCCCTGTGAGAGCTCTTCCCATTATCTTGGGACTACAAACTGAGCCAAATATCCAGGTGCCCTACTTCTCAGGTGCCCTACTTTTTACTTAGGACTTTTATTCTTTTTTTGCTGAGCTTCTCATACCAATGAAAGTATGCGAGTTCCTCATAAGATTTCATTGCAAGCCAGCACAGTCAGCAAGTCAAACTTCCCTGGATAAATATTTTAAATATAAGAGAGAGATTAAACAAATTCAATCTTCACGCTCCCTCACATCTTCCCCTATTCCTGCACCGCTTTTAAGAGCAAACAGAAAGCGGGGAAACAATGCTAGCTCTTCTCCAAATGGCTCCAGTGACTTGAGCGTGATGAAATTGGGGGAGGGGGTGCTATTGACATCCATGCTAGTGGAAGAGGACCAGCAAAGATGACAAAAACCAGAGCTGTCCCCTGGGGTCTCTTCCTGCTGCAGGGGCAGCCTCCATTTTTTAAAGACAGAATTGACAGAGCAAGTTAGAGGGAAGATATATGATGTTTTCTCAGGGTATGTCTACACTGCAATCAGAAGTGTGACTACAGCACATGCATATGTACCTAAGTTAGCTTTTATTTAGATCAAATAACAATAGCAGCGAAGAGGCAGCATAGGCAGCAGAACAGAACAGCAACTTTTGAGAACCAGGACGAAGGCCGAGAAATTTCCATAGCACTATTTTCACGAGGAGTATCAGCAGACCAGCTCAGTGAATGGAGAGTTTATGTGAGCTTCTGTGGGGCTGAAGAGAAAAATGTTTTGCCCTAAAAATTGATGAGGGTGCAGCACTTCCTTTACGATAGATTTGTGGAAAGGGCTCTCAAAAACTGGGGGAAATGTGTTTCATATCTGACAGTGGAGGAGAATATGCAGAGTAATTATTTCCCCAGCTCTCATGGCCTGTGTTATTTGCACATCACTTCACAAACATGTGTCTTGGACTATTTTCACATTAAATATCAAGCTGGAATGACAACATGTGACTGGAGAGAATTAGTCTGCATCTCTCAAGTGCCCCAGTCCACTATACGGTCACCAGATACAATATAATGTAAGCATTGATAATGCCCAATCTGGACATTCTTGGAATGAAATTCTGATTCTTAGACTTTTCACATTGTGGTTTCTGCCTTATTTTGAACCCTCCCTGATTTTCTGCCATGCTAAGTCCAGGCACGTGGCACAGACCTGCCACCAGCTCAGATGGGCACTTCTGCCCTCCCTGGGAACTGTCAGGCATGCAAATGAAGGACTGTGAGTCACTAAGGTAGATTCTACCCTTGGGAACTGAAATGGGGGCTCTGTGGAGGTCAACACCTGCCACAGGTTCTGCAGCAGTAGTAGAAGAGTGTTGACCAAAAAAAGAGGAGAACCAGACTTTTCCCCACACATGAGAGGCTCTCTCTCCCCTTGCAGAAATGTTAACATCAACATTCACTATCCAAAAACACTTTCCGGTTCTTAAGGTTGCGCAACCCGCCTTTTGAGTTTATGTGACCATATACAGCTGTATACCTGTAATAGAGGGTCTCTTAGCCCCAGTCAGCTGAGCTGGTCAGTCACAAAGCAGCATGTATGCTGCCAACTCAAAGAATTTTGGAAAAACAGAGTTTTTCCCCCAATTTTTAGGCTGAAAAATTAAAACCTGGAAATTTTATTTTTCTCCTCAGCCTTTGCGTGCTTCTTACCTTAGCAATACCAGGAAATGCAAATCTGGTCTTCCCCAGCTTTTTGAGGACTTATTGAAAGTCCCAGGGATGTTTATTAGGAGCTTTTTAGCACCTTAACTGAAGGAGGAAAAGTGCTGAATCTTTAAGAAGCTCTTCCTTTATCCAAAAGCTTAGTAATCAGCTAAATCAGTGGTAACGATAAAAACCAAGCCCCTAGTTTTATATGTTTGACTAAAATCCCTGCTCCTCAACTTTGTCTTTGCTATCTCCCCTGATGACATCATTTCACTAGCTCCTCGGTATTGAGTCTTCTGGCCTAACCCAAACCAGGATTTCCTAATATAAAACAAAGTATAAACTCACACAGAAGCAGAAATAAGCACTAGCCTCATTCCTCTCCCGCCATCTTAAATTAAGGTATTTTAGCATCTTTGTTGCTGTCTACATCAAGAGCCACACCTCACTACTCCCAGGACTGGCTCTTACTGGGACATAAGCACTGGGACGACCCGAAGTATCTTCCAGCTAGCCTCAGCCAGAAGATGTTTTTATCCTCCTCTGGAAGTAGAAGGTAGCACTAGTTTTCCCTTTGTTCTCTGATCAGAATTACAAAGTAACATAGAGTGCTTGGGTTAGGAGGACTTCAACCCCAAAAATGTGATCTGAAGTTAAGGCCTTATATTAAATGGATAAGCAGAAACATCAAGATGAGACTCTTTTTGGAGCACCTTTAAATTTCTGGCAGCAACAATATGTGTAGGAGTTAAAATATCAAGCCCTGCCCAGTGGTTGACTTGTTTGTTTTTACTTTGTATGTTGATCCAACAAAACACGTCAACACAATAGCCAAACCCCTCTAATATGTTATTTTGATGAGGATTAAACTGGATTACGATAACGAGCACATTTTGTTCCTGCTTAAAATGGCAATTTACATTTCAATTTCCATTTACTGTACCAACAGGTCTTTCAGAAGTGTTCTCTCTCTCTCTCTGCTGGCAAAGCATTGATTGATCCTTAGCAACCACTCAAAAACTAAAACCAAAACACAAAAGGTTTCAAAGACTTTTAAAGAAAACTTAGTGAAAGTTTGCAGCAACCCAAGAAACAGAAATAATTTTAAACCACCTTCCCCAAATCCAGAGTACGCAGCTGCCCAGAAAGATTGGATTTAAAGTAGGTTAAGCAGTGCCCTCTGGTGCTCTGCAGAGGGAATACAGCTACCCAAAGCCTCAGAAAATTGAAGCTGTGAAGTTCTGTTATGTTTGTGCCATGGCCAATACCAAGGCATGATCAAACATTTTACAGTTACGATACAAATGCAGATTGTCAGTATATTCTATAACACAATGTGGCCTCTAAAGCTAGCTGCTGTTTCCCACTTCATGGTTGCTACTTGCAATCCAGATCCCCATAAAAAGATGAAGATGGGAAGGAAGAAGGAGCGAGACAGCAATTGCTGGTGGTTTAAGGAACCACTGGAGGCAGAGGAAGCCAGAAAATAGCCTGATCCATGTTTTGCAACAAGGACCCTGGAAGACTTCAGGCATGTTTGTGAGTGCACCAATATCTGCCACCCAACCTCTTCCACTACCATTCACATGTCGCCTCAGTGGTATCATTCTAGTGGGGCAAACGTGATTTGAATTCAAACACCTAAACACCTGTTGTTAAAAGAATGAGAGTCAAGATAGTGCACTAAAAAGTGTAACTGCTGCAGTGTGAGCAGTGGATTGGGCTAGCAGCTCTGACTATATACCTAGGATCTCAGACAGGATTGTACTCAGGGCGGCTAGCCCCTCTTATGGCTTCCATCATGGTGGCAACACTACCATTTTTAGTATGCTAACTAGATCAGAGCTAGCGCAGGTATGTCTGCTTGAGCTGGAAATTACACTTTCAGATTCCAGTGTAGACAAACCTACAGATGACACATTTCAGCAGCCATTTTCTCACACAAACATCAGTATTACTAGCTCTTGGAATGGTGAGGGAAGGTCAGAAGAACAAGCAGTGCTTCCCAACAATAAGTCATGGCCTTCTAGTGAGTCACAGGTACACAACCCTCTACTGTATGTGCGCCCCAGGTTCAGTAACCAGGTTTCTGAGTTCTAGGATTCAAACTCCCCACGTTTAGGCAAGGAAAGCGCCATATACTAGCACAGGGGACTCCAAACCTCCGACTTAAAGAGGAATCCACAGAGCGCAACTATCATTTCCCATATTGTATGGTATTCCCAGTGTATTAACCATCTGCCCATGATAGGGCCACCCAACTCCACATAAGAGGTTAAATAAAGAGAGGGAATGAGCATTCCCTTCATTTCAAAAAAGCTACAGAACTATAAAATGTTTATTTACCATTTATGAACATTCTAAAATGCCACTTTGCATAGAACAAAGGACTGGAAGGGTTTTGGCAAAGGAGGTTGGAAAAGGAATATGACATCAAGTTATGTCATTAACTAACTCAATTATCTAATGGGCAACCAGCAGCTTTTAAATCTTACTCCATATTTTTCCTGGAAGAGTACAGCTGGGTCTCTTGTCATGGTGAGACACAGAAAGTGGAAAAGGTTTCAGTTAAAGTTTTATCATAGCTAGTACTTTTTAAAGAAAAAAATCAATACTGGCTACTTCTTGCATGTCTGGCTTTATGAGCTATTGATTTTCAGCTTGAAAGACCTCAGATCAGAAACTGCAACAGAAAAAGGATAAGGATAGAAAAAGGATAAAAAAAACCCACTAGCACTGCCCAGAACCTGCTTGAAATAAAAGAGGGGAAAACTGTTGCAGGAGAATCTGAGATTTTTAGCTTTCTGGGGACCTTGGGACTGGGAAGAGAGGTGTACAATCTTTCACCTATAGGTCACTAGTTCAAAGTCAGTCCAGGCAGGCAGCAAGTTACAAAGTAACTATCATCTGACAGCAGGTCAGGGGCCTACACAAGATGAGTTAGTTGCCTGCAGGGGAGAGGATTATTCAGAGCAGTAAACATGGACTCCAGGGTGACTGCTCACGTAGTAAGTGCTGTGCCTGGCAATGGGCTGAGTTATTTTTGTCACTACGCTGGTAGCCAAGGTTAAAACACAGGATTAGGACAGGGAGGCTAGTCGAGGGTTGGGTTTCATTATTAAACATACTGATCCTTTAGCCTAGTAACTTCCACTGTAAGCCTTAAATTCTGTTCATCAAAAGAAATCAATGCGCATTCTAGTCAAACAACGAGATACCTATTTTTTCTTAGGGGGAGTGGTAGAAGCTGCGAAACATCCTGTCCTGCAGAGAGAGAATTTTTTTAAATGTAACAAGATTAAAAAATAAGGGGAGAAATAGCATCTCATAGCCATTCAAGAGTATGTGCGCAGAGCCTGGGTTTCTTGCATAGTTTCCTTAGTGGTTTGACACAATACAACTGTGCTGCTTACTGAGTGCACGCAGCGCTTTCTGAGAGAGACTGATGGAGAAAAGGACACTTCCACCGAACCAGCTTCTTCTTTCCTTCACATTGCCAGCATGTAGAAAACACCCTGCAAGGCTCACGCTGCAGAAAAGTGAGGGGGTGGGGGCAGAAATCACATTAAGAAAATCAGAATTCCAGCAGACAGGATTGACCTTTATTTCACTTCAGTCAGTCTGCACTCACATTCCACTACACAGGCATGTTTCTTTCGTGCTCTCCCAGTCCCAAGCAGCAGCAAGTCAGAGAGAATCCAAAAGGATGTTCCAGCACTAGACATACCTAGGCTACGTACAGATTAGCCACATCCTTAGAAGCCATGTGATGTGCCACAGTGCTGAAAGGTTTTATTTGTCTTTCCCTTTGCCAATATGGCAAGGATGCCTAGGCAACATTGCACCCCATGGAGTTCACTTCAATTTTTTCATTGGCTTGTCTAAAATGATCTTTCCCAGCTCTCAGTCCTTCGGTCACTGAGATGCTTCACTCTGGGTCTGACATCTGCATGTTCTCTTTGGGCTCTTTCTTGGTCTCCGTTTGCAGGTACTTCAGTCGAATGGGAGGGAGCTGCTCATAAAGGTCAATGCCCATTGGGCTCTCTGGGTTCGGCACTTTGTAGTAGAGAAGATGCTTTTTCAATACCTGAAGAAAGCGAGAAGCAGCCATGAAGTGTGGTGGGAGCAAGTGAGAATCTAAAATCTGTGTGGTGTTAGCCGTCTCTGAAGAAGAGTCACTTCCTTCCTCTCTGCTCTATTTGCCTGAAGTTACTCCATTGGCATACAACCACAATGCCTCCCCTCCCCCACATCCTGGTGCCTGTCAGCACTCAGAGATGGGGTCTGACTGAGACGCAGGGAGCCCACCTTCGACAATGGATACTAACAATGTATACATTTATCATTTGTGTAATAAAAAATATAGCACCACAAACTGGCATGGTGCCTCATGACAAGTTGGGTTGAGAAGAAAGACGTTTTGTTTCTTTGAAAAGATGACTTCTGGGAAGGGGGAAGAACATGTGAACTATTATATATATATATATATATATATATATATTTTTTAAAGTCTAGCTGAGCAGGTTAGCAGAGGAGAGTGGGCCATGAAAACCCATGCTGGCCCCCAGCTCATGGCTGGGCTAGAATGGAACCTCCCCACAGATCTCGAGGTATTCAGATATATTAGTGCTCAAGCTAGTTTCATGGAACAAGAGAACAGGAAACAATATCTCACTCGCAAAAGGCATCTATGTCATTCATTCATTTGTAGGGAGGTCAGTATAGAGTGCAGTCAGAGCTCAGGTTTAGCACTAGAAGCCAAAATACTCTCACTACATTTTCACTTGCTCAAGACAGCAGCCACTCATATTTAATCTACCAAGGGTGGATAAATGAGGAGTCTAATAGCCACCACCAGTATAATTCTGCTCTGAGTACGACAGCTGGGTGCCTACCTCATCCACCAACAGCCAGGTCTTCCGCAGCATGCTTTTCCGAGCAGCATCAGCCTCCTGGGAGTAAAACAGAAATACTCAGCTCAACACAGCAAAGCCTGATGTGTTCATATTCTTCCTTCAGACGGTGCAGCACTCCTAAGGGAGTTCTGCCTATTGTTACGCTGCATCAGACAACAATTTGTTCCAGAGCAGATAGCTGAATATGCAGTAGTTGTGACCGCTCCACCCGTCCTCTCCTTCCCCAAGTGAGGAAGATTTTGGAGGCAGCTGGATCGATAGAGTCGCTCTCAAATTGCCACAGCTGAAAGTCTACTCTTGCCTCTTGGCATTTCAACTCTCAGGCCTCACGCATTATATAATGGAGAGGAGCAATCTAGTCCTTAGAGCAAGGGACCAGGAGCATGGACTGCACAGCTCCTAGCCCTGTAGCTGACCCCCAAGATTATTACCTGTGTTGTGCTATCCTGAGAGAAAATGAAGCAATTCACATGAGCCACAGCCACAGCATAAAGAACAGGGCACCAGGTGTGACGCAGAGCACCAGTGACCAGCGTACGGAAATACAGTCTCAAGAGGTTCAGGTTGTCCTCAGGAGGTGAAGTGTACCGCTCCAGTGGCACAGGAAACTGCAACAAAGCCAAAAAAGCACCATCACCCTTCCCGAAGGGTTTGTCACTGACCAACAGGACAAGCTCCTCTGCAGAATGTCCTCAACCACCACCTTGGCTTATAGAAGAAATAGTCACAGATTCCAAGAAGAGAAAGGACCATGGTGATCATCTAGTCTGACTTGGTGTATAAAACGGGCCATAAAACTTCCCCAAAATAATTCCTAGAGCAGATCTTTTAGAAAAACATCCAATCTTGATTTGAAAATTGCATCACAATTCCAGTTGTTTCAACGGTTAATTACCTTCACTGTTAAACATTTACCCTTTATATCCAGCCTGAATTCATCTAGCTTCAAGTTCTAGCTATTGGATCATGTTATACTTTTGTCTGCTACACTGAAGAACATTCTACTGGACAGAAAATTTTGGTTGACTTTATGCTCGTGGGTAGCAGGTGAAACAGTGAAGAGTTGGCAGGTGAAGCATATTCAAATTATGCAGGAGAGTCACTTTAGTGGGATGCAGTGATGCTAATGTGTCAGTGAGATTAATATATTGATATATGCATCTAACCAGAAAGGGGTAAGCAGACAATGGGGCAGAGTCTACACTACTGTTGGAAGCTTCACCTTTGCATTTCCTGACTTAACTGTCCACCTTAAAAAAGCATTAACAAAGCTTTTTGACCTAACTTCTTGGGTCTTCAAAAATATAATTTTCAGCTGATTTTCCTCAAGTATGTAATGTTAGGAGGATCGTCTCTGTTAAATCAATTCCAATTACTTTTCAAATCAAGTAAAGGCAACAGTCCTCACTGACACAACAATGTCCATGCCAAGTTTCAAACTTTAGTCTTTGTTGTAGCAACAGTGTCACTGGAATTTTCCCCCTTGTTTAAAGTATTTTTTTCCACCACTCTTCTATAACTTACAAAAAGGAGGGATTTTGTTCAAACTTTCCAAAACAAAATTAATTTTCAAGCAGTAACAAAACATGGAAAATATCAACCTAAATATTTTGTGTTCCATAAATGTATGAGCATGTGAAAACAAGGGATCAGAATTGAAATTTTTCTGTAACCTTCACTAATCAGAAGTCCACATATTCCATGGTTTTGTGGCTGTGGAATCCATGCCAGACCATAGCACTATGCTCCAGAATTAAAGCCTCCCTTTAAAATGGATGACAATTTAAATGCCACCATGTTGCTATTGCACTCCTAATCATTTTATTAAAGAACCAGCGAATGTGCTCAGCCCATAATCCTAACACCTTTCCAGCTCCTTCCTATTCCTAAGCCCCCAAATGATCCCTACCTAGTGGCTAAAACCACCAGCAGCCCTCAATAAACGTAATCAAGAAAGCGGAGTTGTCAACAAAATTTTTTTTGGCATATAATATACTGAAGATATGGGGAGAGTGTAAAAGACTGAAATTAATACAGATGGTACTGTATTAATTATTACAACCTCCTAAGCAGGTTGTATTATTCAATTTCCCACTGAATTCAGTAAAAGCCTCTAATTTGGTTACACAACTGAAACTGCTGCAGAATTCCTGGCACACCAGCAACAGAGAGCCACAGAATCCAGGAACTGCCCCTCCTCCATCTCCTCCCACCCTGAAGTTAGATTCAGTTTGGCAAAGAATACCGAGGACTTTGACTATAGCAGGCACTGCCAGCAACTGCTACAACAGTCCTGAACTGAAGAAGTATAGCTGTCAGTCCAGGTGACGTTTTCAGTTCCACATATTGGATTTCTTCAGCAGGAACAAAGAACTTGCCAACCAAGAAAGTGTAACTGCCACACAGGAAAGAGACAGCTAGAATGCCCAATGCAGAAAGGAAAGAATAACAATGCTGACAATAACCCAATTCGGGGAATAAAGTGACTGCCAAGGAGTGTGCCTAGAGGTTACCTGTTTGAGTGGCACTCCCAGGGTTCTCAAGGTGCCCACATGTTCCCCGAAAACTGCCAGCCGCAGCTGCACGCTGAACCGCCTCTGCAAAGGGAGGAGAACAAAGGCTCCAAAAAGGGGGTCACCAAAAGAGACTCCTTCAAACTGCTCCAAGACACTTATATAGAGGTCATGGAATGATGCTAAGCCAGGGAGCGGAGCATTCAAATCCAGGGAGTCCAGGACCTTGGGCTGGCAATAGAGAGCGAGAAGGGAAGCTGTGTAGCAATGAACAGGAGCTTCCAAGAACAGGTCACCGCCTGTGAGGAACACACACATAAGCCGTGCCAGTTTGGCAGCAGCTGGGATGTTCTGAAGTACTCTGGCACGCCACGTTTCCAGGAGCAGGACCCACTGCAAATTCCGGGTCACGGTGTTCACTAGATCTGGTGGAAGAGAGTTCAGTACAGCCCCCCGTGTCTCTGCACTGGTCACTTTGGTGTAAAGGTTGATAAGAGGAAAGAATGGCCAGTCAGAAGGTAGGATGGGTCCTTTGACTTCAGGAAGCAGCAATGATTGAACAAGGTAAGTTCGGCCGTGGTAGGCTACCTGGGAACGGGCAAGAGCAGGTTCCAAGAGAACAAACTGAGAGAGGTAACAAGCACGAATGAAAGGGAGATGCTGGTATGACTCTCCCAGCAACACACCGCGGTGGGGTCTGGAGAAGCCTGATGCCACTGAGCCAGGCTGTGCCAGCTTTGTACTTGTGCCCAGATGTAGAATGTCAGAGAAATCAGCCGCTTCTGGCCCTCCAGTTTTCCCTTCTCTGTAAAACAAAGACAAACATAACAAATATTGGTACTTAACCCCTGCCTGGGCGCACAAAAATCAGACTCTGCACCTCTATATTTTCTTTCCAAGGTCAGGAACCATGCAGTACTCAACCCATCTCTGGCCCCCAGCTAGCATAACATGACACTTCTAGCATCCCAGATGACACTGGCAGGTCGCTGCTGTGAGGAAGATCATGCGCTCTCAGCTGGCAAGAGCACAGCCCATTGCCATAAAGACACATACACACTGGTACAGTTCTCCCTCCTCTGGAGGGAAGCAATGATCTTTGGAAACTCACAGTGCTGGATGACGTGCCAGCAGGTGTTATCTGTCTAGGTAGATAACACGCTTGGCTACGCAGTGCTGTCAGGGCACTGATGTGAGAACACATACACTGCAGGAGCCCCATTTGCATTGACAGAGCAATACTCACTCTGCTGGTTTTGCAGCTGGCTTTGATAAGGGATTGAGAAAGATACAGTATGTGGTTTAGTGCTTAGACTATAGTGCTTAGACTACAGGACAGAGAAATCAACCCCCCAAAGAGCTAATTCAGGTCAGTCACCGATTCCAAATACAGCTTCCTTAACCGTTAGATGGAGACTACTGGGAAGGCTGTTGTGGAGGATTAGATAGTGTTTGTAAAGCACTTTGAACATGAAAAGAACTGGAGAGGTCTGAAGTATTTTTATGGTCGGTTCATCCAGCCTCTTCCAGGGATGTACCATTACTCCATGGCAAGCTTCAAGGAGACACTCAGAAGCAATATAACTGTCCCCATTGCGAAACACTGAAAGCTTCACATCTTGTGATGCTTAGTCTCCACTAGTTTGAGGGAGAAAATATCTTTGGTTACCTCTTAAACCTTCAGATTTACCATACTGGAGCAAATTGTGCAGGTAGCTAAACATTAAGGATGAAAGGTAGATTTAGAAAGGTCTTCCAACAGTAGTGGGCAAGATTTCCATCTGCTTCACAGATCTAACCAAATCTTGACTCAGCATTAGTGCCTTGCAGCTGTCAGGAAGGTGAGACCACTAGATGGGGATGGAAGGACACCTGCCACTAAGAGGAGGGGGACAGCAAACCATCACATGTCTCTCATTACCAGTGTGCTGGAGAAAAACCTGATGGTCATGCCTCAAGCCCTCACCAACAGGCCAGGTTGCAGAGGAATGCACTATGGTGTTGGTCTAATTAGACACCTGTGGCTGCTCCCTGCCAGCCAACTCGGGCTCGTGGGGCTCAGGCTAAGGGGCTGTTTAACTATGAGGTAGACGTCTGGGCTTGAGCTGTAGCCCAAGCTCTGGGACCTTCCCACCTAGAGGTTGGGTGCCAGCCTGAGCTTGACTGTGTACGCTGCAATTCAACAGCCCCTTAGCTGGAGTCATCTGGCATGGGCTATGGGTTTTTAACTGCAGTGTAGTCACACCCATAAAGGCTGAAAATCATAACTACGATCTAATGTAAAAATCTATTTTTTCCCTTCTTTTCCAAGAGATTCCCCACGTCCCAACCTACAGGCAAGGAATGAGGTTAAGGGGGAAAAATGCAAAGCTTACGGAATGAATTCTGGATTAAAGACGAGACCCAAAAGGAGCTCATGAGCCAGATGCTCACTCCCTGGCAACAGACAGCTTAACAATGCCATGGCAACACAGTGATGGAGCGAGGCATGCTGGGCGTAATCCGGACAAGTGCCTGCCTGCACAGGAAACAAAAACCCGCAGATAAGAACATTGCAGCGTGTCTCAAGGACACAGTTTACAATGAGTCAGAGGGGCCGTTAGCTGGCCAGGGGCATCAATGAACGAAATGGGTATTAGATGTTGAGTCAGAGCACGGGAACAGACAGTTTTCTTATGGACATAGTTTTCCTTCCCTTTTTGTCCTTGACCTTTAGGTAGTTTTTCTGTACATTAATAAAACAACCTCTGTGTTCAAGTCCAGAGGCAGCTGTCTTTCAATAGTGGGTGAAAGGATTCCTGTAGTTACAGTCTGCAAAGTAATTTGGGATCTAAGGCTCTGTATAATTAACTGTAAAATTATTATAGTTTTGTCTAGTAGGTGAGTTGGGTAGTCAGAAGCAAGACAGAGACCAGGTGATTCAAGAATCAGTGGCCTGCCTTGTTATGTAAAGCCTCAGCTCAAATGCGATTGTAAGATCTGTAACTTGTATCTCTAAGTTCTGCAACCTTTTTGCAGACTTTGTAACTTCAGTTACTGTTACAATAGCTTTTTAAGTTTTGTAACCTTTGCAAGCTCTGTAACCTTTTCAAGTTCCCACTTGTATGAACTTCCAAGCTTTGTAATATCCCATCACACAATCAGAGGGAGTATGAACATGGCAGTGTGTGGAAGACAAGGGAGTGTGAACGAGGAACTGCAGTGGGACTGAGCTGAGAGGAACTGCATGGAGAAAAGAGCCCGGAGCCAGGTGCGTCTGATATAATCTGCCCTGAGACGGCAATCCCTGAGGGCTGTAAAGAAAAGATGCATGAAAGGACCAGGGACTGGGAATGCTTCTCCATGACGGAAACAGAAGAAAACCTCAGTGTACGTGACAGGAGCCGCTCAGTTCCAAAATAAGAGGAAGCAGCCATGCACAGAAACTTCTGTTCCTTGACCTGCTCATCACCCGCAGGTGGACACACCAGATCTACCATGCTTCGGCTTCTCAGCTTCCCATGCTGTCTCTGGTAACTCTCCACCTGTGTAAGTGTGTGGGCGCATAGGGGTATGAATGCAGTGAACGTGTGCATGTATGAATAAGCTCCTTTCCTTTCCTGTCTGACCTAACAGCGCCATTGTAATAAAACTAATACAAGTGTGACCCTGGGTTGGTTTTTAGGGGAACGGAGGTAACAGGTCTGGTATGTGAGCTGGTAAGGAAGCCAAAGGTGAGGCTAATTGTCAGGGTAAGAATGATTAAGGTGCTGGGGGGTTACCATTTTCTGAGCCAATGCTAGCACGAAGTACTGCAGATGGTATTCATGCCGCAGGATCCAGGCAGATGAAGGGGTTATGGAGGGAGGTCTGGTGGGCCAGCTCTGGAGCAGGTAGTCCTTCAGACCTTTGAAGTCTAGCACAGAGGTGTACTGTAGAACCAGAAATGGAGCAAATACCATTAACAACAATCCACTGAGATAGAGAATCCTCTCCTGTATCTGTCACCTTGTCCCCCCACAGAGAATAGCTGTAGACTACTTCAGACAAGGGTATTCATATGCACTCAGATGAGCTGAAGAAACCTCCCTCCTCTCCACTGTAGTGAGAGGCTCTACTTCAGTGATTCCCAGTCTTTTGATTTCTTTACCTTGCATCCATCCAATCACAACCAGGCCTCCTTGTGTGAACATCAGAATCATCTGTATCAGATCCCACAGCGCTTCAAAAGAAGGCACATGGGGAAAATCAGCACAATGATTTACGTGGGTTCTGTTGTTATGAGGAGGATGCAGCTGCCCGGGTCCCAGCAAAGTCACTTTAGCAGAAGACCAGAAAACAGATTTGAGGTGGGCCTGTACCAGTTACTTTCTTTCCAGCAAAGTACAGACTATGGTTTGGAGGGTTTCTGTCATCGCCTGTTCACATGCATTTGAATTTATTCACTGCCACTCTCTTTTCATTCACAGAAATCAGAGTTAGAAGAAACCTATTAGGTCACATAGTTCATCCCCAGGGAGTTAATACACAGTAAATCTCAACACAATATATTCTTCAGTGCTTTAGGATACTTTTAGATGTCTCTGGCCATGAACTTCTGCTTCTTTAAGTAGATTATTCCACAATGTAGTGGCTTAGCTGGCAGGAAGGATGGGTATCAAGAACACCTAAGTGTCTCTTTGTTTAATTTCTTCACATTACTCCAGTTCTCTCTCTTCTGAGAACCCTAAACTATTATTCTCTACCCCTACTCCACGGTGTTTAGATTTTTCAAGTATTCAGGTATAGCCCACACATTAGCCATCACTTAGCTGAACTATAAAGATTTATCTGTTCTGATCTTTTCCTATAAATCAATCCTTTGAGCACTGTGATCATTTTTTCGCTGAGTTATTTCCAGCATCTCTAAGTACTGAGGATCTCGCGACTGAACACGCTATTTGAGGTGTCACCTCACAGGATCTGAATAGAGAGGGGACTCCTTGCCACTAGCTACTTTGTTTTCTCTTCAGCAAAAAAACTATTGTTCAGCATAAGCAACCCTACACTATTATCCTTGAATCATGTGTGAAGTTCCTACCCCCTTGCTGGGCTATCACTCATGCAGCATTCATAGCCAGAAGCCAACACTCACCTTGCTGACCAGCCCTTTGTGGATATGAGTAATGTTGTTGATGAGGAAGAGGAGGGCAGTGAGGAAAGGGAAAGGTGATTTGGAGCCAGCTAAACTCATCGGGGGTTTCCCTCCAGTGCAACTCAAAGACATGATGCTGGGGACAGACTCTGGTGCTGGGGAACAGGACATGGGATTGCACAGAGCAGAGCATGGCCTGTGTGAAGAGAGACATGGAGATCAGGTCACAGGCACTCATTTCACTGACAGCTTCGGTAGTAAGTTGCAGACAGAATCCCACATCTCAGCAACACCCATACAATAAACTGTAGCCAAATGGAGTATCCCTGGGACTGTGTGCATGTACAATAGCTAGCAACATGGGGCACTAATTGGAGCTGTTAAGCAGTACTGCAATAGCAAATAATGTAACATGTTGGGTTCTAATGGATTCCAGTCTTTTGCTGAACTGTTCAGAGAGTCCGGGAACACAGAACACAAAACCCCATCTCTTATGTTGTGCATTCAGAACTACTGGGCCATAGATACCCAAAGAGACTAACATTTTTCCACAGGTAAATATGACCCAGATTGCCAAAAAAAATCCTACCCACAAAGACTGCGGAAGCTATCCCCAACCTAGAACACAGGAATTGGAAAATAGGCTGGATTTTCCAGAGTGCCTTCTCACACTCTCTGGTGTGAGGGAAGTGAGTGCTTCAACATTCTCTCGTCTCTTTAAAATAAATGTTCATCTGCAGAATTTTGTTTAAGGCAGCTGTTTGCACATCATCAAATTTCCAAACTGATGGATCACCAGGGCACTTTCAGCAGAGTAGGAATTTGTAACGTTCTTAAACCTACACTTTTCACATATTTGAAGCACATCCCAGGGGGTTTATTTTTATAAGAAATGTTCTCAGTCACATAACTATGCCTCTCTCCCTGCACTGCTGCTCAAACAGGTCAGAAATGGGACTGCACCCAACTTGTCAAGCTGCAACAGCAGTCTGGCTTAGAGTGGTTTTACCTGAGCAGGTCCCACATGCTGTGCATGGCAGGCTGGCTGAGGAGAGGCAGCAGCACCTCGGATGTCAAACGCTCCACTTCCTCCAGGCAGTCAATTGGATTTACTGATGGCTGCAGAAATCATTGAAAAAAGGGCATGTCTGAAGACATTCAACTGAAGTGAACAAACTCCTCTTGAAGAAGAGACAGCTAGATTGACCTTTTTCCTCCCCTTTTGTTTAAAATAGTTCTTCGTCCTATACACAAAAAGATTTTTGCTTAGCGGTTACAGTAAGTTGCTACAGGTGGATAAGCCTCCTTTCCGTTAAACACACTGATACAAAACTATGTTGCCTGTTACAGGGCTGAAGGACTACAATTACAACACAAGAGCTAATGTACCTGCCTTGTTATTTAAAGGTGGGTAGTTCTAGTGTAGTGTTATCAATGACTTCAAGAGACTCAGCAGCACACAAGAAGATCAGTTTAGCCTCGGAGACTGAATAGTTCCCAGTCATCATCCTAGATGAGCAATGCACCTGATAGTATTTTATACTCCCAACGCAGGGCCTTTAGGGAACCTTTCCATTTCTCCTGCACTCATTAAGGAACACTTGAGATTAAAGCAGCATTGGAGAGAATTTTGCATCTTCTTCACCTCACCAGAATGCACTCACCCCACAAAGAACAAACTAATCCCTCTCCAGAAAGAGACTCAGCTGATTATTCAGTGAAGTGGGGATGCACACCTCAGTTCTGCGCCTTCTAATGGGCACAGCATAAGGAAGCCATGATAACCACCACTGTCTGATTGCTACTATTATGGACTATATAGAACTTCTTATGGAGGATCCCAGGATTCATGTAATTATTGGGAAGTACTAGAGACTTCAGAGGACTTTAGGGGACAATACGAGTGAAGTGGATTGCTTAGAACACACTTGGGATCAGGAGAATGCAAATGACCCACCTCGAAATCCATTCTTTTGAAGCTGCACCTTGAGCAGAAAACCATTGTTTAGCTGATTGCCTATTCATGGTCTCTCCAAAGGCCCAAACCAGATAACTGAGTAACTCTCAGAGTCATGAGGGTTCTTATTCTTTGCAAAGAGTCTTACAAACTTGAAGCTACAAGAAAACTCCTGCGCAGGGGTTTGAAGCACTGCTGACCTATCAGAGGCCTTGTTGTTGGAGTGATCTCTGGTAAGCTTATTAGCATGTGCATAGGTTCTTTTATTGTTTTCTATATGTTTTCTCTGTAATGCTTTTATCTTAAGAGTAAAATGTGCTTGCTTATAAAGATCTGTGTGGTAACTGATAACTGGCAATTACACAGTCTACTGTCTCTGAAGAGAAGACAAAAGAAGTCTGCCTTTTGTGAGGGATATCACAGTATAGTACAGGGGACTGCACAGTTTGGAATTACCCTGGTCAGAAGGAAGAAAAAGAGACACGTCTCCCTCCAAGAGAGGCAACGTCTGGGGAGCCAGAAGAGGTGCCCTTGCTACACCACAGAGAGGGAAAATAAAAGTGCAATTGCCATGAACTGTGACAATACAAGACAGATTTTTGTACCTGCCAATTAATGTTTTGCATATTTTTTCATCTTCTCTAACCACAAGAGCATTATTGGGGATAAGTTATCTTTGTACTGGCAGGGTCTTACACACAATTTTATTTCTTTTTAAAGGAAAAAATATTCTAGAAGTAGAATTCAAGATTCTAAAAAAATGATTTCTAAATATCCCAGGAGGACTGGATGGCATAAAAGTCTGGCAATGAGTGTTAGAGACATCAAACATGAATGCCACCAGTTCAAATCCAGCCCCAAGTTTGTAGCAACTGACAGTTATTAGCATCTTTTGACTATTTGGTGGCCTATTTGCAGTGAGATGGAGGTCTCCATCCACTTCCTAGTAGACAAGTCTCCACACCACTTAAACTGGCACTATAGTGAACATATTTTGGGCACTCTCAGAGGGGGCAGCAAAGACTGAATGGCCAGAGATACCAAATTATCTCACACCCTTAAAGAGATATTTCTTCCAGGTCAGGGCTGAGACCTTTTGGCAGGGCAGTGCAGAAGATGTTTATACCATAGTAAATGGTGTCTGATGCTTTTTCTGTGAATACATGTAAGATGTCAGGCTGATGTATTTTGGAGCTTGACACATTCCAGAAAATTCACTTTAAAGATGGTCATGTACCATGCCAGTTATTAGGTTTCTCTCCCTGTCTTTACAGAACTTTACCTCAAATGCCCTTTAGGCAGCAAATACACTCCTCTTCATTGTTCCTATACTCCAAATACTGATGTGGTGACGCTCAGTCACAGGGAAAACAGGATTGTGGGCCCTCCTGAATGTGAAGGACATTGTCAGCTCAGCCAATGGTTGCCTGAAGTTTAAAAACTGTCCAACCTGAATTTAAGAACTGGCGATCAGTGTAAAGTAGCTGATGGCATGTTGAGGACATTTCCTTTTAACTTGTTCTCATTTCAAACTTTGCTTGGAATTCAGGAGTTAGGAAGAAAACACACAGGCAGGTGACATGGAAGGATGTCCTGATTCTTTAACAGGCCTTACCTGTTGGCTGCAAACGCTGTAGTAAACCCCCAAGTAGATGACGTATGTTGTTGTAAGAGGCTGAAGAGCTTGCCAGGTTTCCAGCTGGGATATCTTCTGGACAGACCTCCTCAAACTGGTCTCCAGGAAGGGTCTCAGGCCTGACACCTGATTCCAGCTGACTGGTGGAGGAGGAATCTGCTCTCCGTCTCCTGGACCACTGCTGCAATGTAACAGAAGGATGACATGGCAAAGGGGAATTTCTCAGCAAGAATCTTATCCTTGAGACATCACGGCTAAAAACTGACTTTCCAGTTAAGTGCAGTCTTAAAGACTGGCAGACACTAGGGAAAGGTGCCAGCTCAGAGCAACCACAAAGCTGCCCAGTCTGCCTCATGGATGTACACAGTGCCAGCATTGTGTGTGTCTGTCCCTTTACTAGCAGCTTTTTAACTGCTGGTGTGCCTTGAGCAGATGCCTTCGTGGAATGATCTGTAACAACTTCAGATCTCTCTTAAGGGGCTCCAGCTAACTCAGAACATACCAGTATGTTTAATATTCTCACCCAATCCTACTGCCGCTACCTGCATTCTCTTCTACTTATCTACTTTGGGTCAGCATGGCAGATAAATTTAATCACCCAATTTGGGTAGATCACTCTGGAGCGCCTTGCTCTCTTCCAACCAACCATCTTCAGGAAATTCTACTGCTTCACCATCTACTCCTCTTTTACAGCAGTAATAAATATTAAGACACTGGACTCAATATTGATTTCCTGGGGGAACCCATTATTAAATTTTTTCCACTATGAGATTTAGAGATTTACTCCCACTCGTCCTCAGAGAAATAAGGGGAAGAAGGAGATAGACAGGAATAGTCTGCTATTCAGTAAAATAAGGGAAAGCTGTGGTGAATACACACAAATCTTTAAACCAAGATTTGAGGACTTCAACAGCTCAGACATAGGTTAGGGGTTTACTACAGGAGTGGGTGGTACTATCTTGAGTAATTTTGTATCATCTGCAAATTTTGCCACCGCACTGTTTACCCCTTTTTTCAAGATCATTTATGAATATGTTGAATAGGCCTGGCCCTAGTATAGACCTCTGGGGGACACCACTATTTATCTCTCTTCATTCTGAGAGCTGACCATTTATTCCTACCCTTTGTTTCCTGTTTTTTAACTACTCCTGCACAGGTGACCTTCAGCAACACTCTCACATGTGGAGTGATGGGAGGACAATAACCAGGTCCCCAATGGGAGAAACTAGTGTTCCTAGAAAAGTGCTTCATTTATGCACTTTTTACATTCAGTTGACTACAACTTTAATTACACAGAAGTAGCAGGTACAGGATAGATCAATGGTGTCTCTAATCTCCATGTACATCCCCATCTCTAGTCACTGTCTTGTTCCTCCTGGTCACACCCAATGCACTAGATATCCTGCTTCAGCTTCTCTCAAAACACGTGTCCCTTTCCAGAATTTCTGCAAAACCCAGGAATGTCTTTGGAAAAGGATCCTGCTTTCTTTTATGTATTACATACCATTGAGCTCACTGATGGTACCCTCTGGAAAACATGACTGTTACACAGTTTAAGCTATCTAAAGTGAAAGTTAAACAAAATAGGCAGGTAAGTCATTCTACATTCATGCTTTTGTGAGGGTACTGCAGACAATACCCTGGGGAGAACTAGACAGCGTCCCTTTAAAACCGGACAAAGCGACAGGCCTACCTGTTGAGCCGGGCCTGCAGCTCTGCCGTGCAGCTTGCAGTCTGAGTCACGTGGGTCAGCAGGGTGACCACAGCTGTAGCTCGCTGGATGGAAAGTGGAAATGTAGGGTTTTCCTGGCAATCACTTAGCAAGTGGGGCAGGGACTGGAGAATCTTCACCAGCACGGGGTAGAGATCCCTGCAGTGTGTGATGGGGAGGACGAGTGAAAAAACAAAACCAGGAGAATGTCATTCCAAGCTCAGCAGAAAGGAAATGTTCAATCAGTGCAAAGTTCTTCCTGATAAATAGGGCAATGGCCTAGCATAACAAAAGTATTTATACCACACTCACTGCTCTAATATTCAATCACTTGCCCAAAGTAACATATGTACAGATATGTAGCTTTAAGGAATCCTCTTTGGTCTCTCTCCCCACTCTTCTTTGGCATTAAGTCTTTTTTTTTAAAGACAATCCTAAATGTCCTAATCTTAGTCAGCAGGTTTGGCGTATTGGGGGATGGATGTTATGGAAGCACTATTATGAAGCGACAAGGCTCCCACCTGGGCCTGAAGACAGTGAAATTTCCCATCATCCTAATTTCCTCTGAAAGGGAGCTCCACAGCCAAAGCCCTGCCACTGAAAAAGCTCTGTCCTCAACTCCTACGAACCGCATTTCTCTGGGGAATATGTCTATGGCTGCAGGATAGCACAGTTATCAGAAGACAACTGTAGATGAAGAGGAAGAATTGATCCCTGAGGTAGCCTGGACCCCGCCCACTAACGTTTAGCCTGTGTCGTTTAGCTGCATGCTGCTGCTTGTTGGATCATTCAGAGATTTCTTCCAGATGTCGGGTTCATTCCTAGGTGTGTTGCGACAACTGAGTCTGGAGGTCACGAATGCATAGGCCACCCATGTCACATGAAAGAGCTGAATCCAGTTGTGGACTGCTGAGAGAGTGGGAATTTCTTGTCGTGTGGAGAAGGAGCAGCACGATGCTCATTTAAACGAGGGAGATCATGAAAGGACAGAAGCTGAGGTCACAAATCAATGGAAGGTAGGTTTTACAGTACACCGGGAAGGCTCCACAGATCCCTGCAATTATCTGCCCTGGAACAGGAAGCTCATTCTTTTCATTACACTGACACTGAGTCCCCATTTCTCCAGGTTTGGGCCATACCTGTAGAGATCACTGGACTGACCATAGCCAGCAGCCACAGCCCACAGCCGGAAAGCCTCAGTGCTCAGCCTTATGGCTTCCTCCCTCCGCAGAGGCAGGTCCTGGGGATCTTCAGCGACATACCGACTCAGTTGACTCTTCAGCTCAAATTTATGAAGCTGGAAAGAATAAGCCGACAAATAAAGATGTAAGAGGTGTGTCTTCTTTGGGTCTTATCACTAGAGCCTCATGCACTGATACAGCTGCAGCCTCCATTCAGACATTCGAAGGCCAGAAGAGACTATTATAATCATCTAGTCTGATGTCCCATACAACACAAGCCACAGAAATTCTCCAAAATAATTCTGAAAGTGACCTTTTAAAAAAACATGCAATTTTGATTTAAAAGTTATTGGTGATGGAGAATCTACCATGACTCTTTGTTCCAATGGTTAATTACTCTGACTGTTAAAAAATTATGCCTTACCACCAGTCTGAATTTGTCTAGCTTCAACTTCCAGCCACAGGACCATATTATACCTCTCTCTGCTTGACCGAAGAGCCCATGATCAAATATTTGTTCCCCACCTACCTACTTACAGACTGCAACCCATTAATCTCCTCTTTAAGATAAATACATCCAATTCCTTGAGTCTGTCACTCTAAGGCATGTTTTCTAAGCCTTTGATCATTCTCATGGTTCTTCTATACCCTCTCCAATTTATCAACATCCTCCTTGAATTGTGGGCACCAGAACTGGACACAGTATACAAGCAGCAGATACACCGGTGACAAATACAAAGGTAAAATAACCTCTCTGCTCTTACTCGATTTGCCTGTTTAAGTATCCAAGGACTGCATTTATTCCTGTTGGCCACAGCATCACACTGGGAGCTCACATTCAGCTGATTACCCATCATGATCTCAAAATCTTTTTCAGAGCCCCTGCTTCTCAGGATAGGCCCCCGATTCTGTAAAGATGGCCCCCAATCTTGGTTCCTAGATGTATACATCTACATTTAGCCATATTAAAACACAGATTGCTTGCTTGTGCCCAGGTTAGCATACAGTGATGTAGATTACTCTGTATCAGTGGCCTGTCCTCTTCATTATTTCCCATTCCCTCAATTCGTGTGTCATCTGCAAATTTTATCAGTGATTATTGTGTGGTTTTTTCCAGGTCACTGAACAAAATGTTAAATAGTACAGGACCAACAACTGATCCCGGCAGAACCCCACTAGAAATACATCATTCTATGATGATTTCCTGTTTATAATTACATTTTGACACCTATCAGTTAGCCAGTTTCTTATTCACTTAATGTAGTGCAATGCTAATTTTAATTCAACCCATTCTAAACTCCCCTTTATAATACAGCTCACTGTAACAGTCAAAGATATCGCTTTAGTTTGTGTTACATTAAGGTTCCATTTAGAAGGGGTTAATAAATGATCAGTAGATGTTACAAACATGTTATAGATGTTATAAGCAACCCACTGTGGGACTCTAACATTCTATAACAACCGATTAACCTTTTATTAAAAGCCTATTAATCGTTTATAAGCCATTTATACATGGAACCTTACTATAAAAGTGTGACATAAATTTATGTTCGGTGGTTGTTTAACAGGTTTTCCTTTTTCAAAATGGAATCTCTCATGTCTGTTCAGGTGCTTTATTTGATGATGGACTCTTGCTCTCTTGGAAATGTTCAGGTTTTAATTTAGTTTCTTATCTATTAAGAGCCTCTATAAATACTGAATTGAAAACTCCAAGAGGTGCCTGCTCTATTACAATGGGTACCTGCCAGCTATGCTGACTTCACACATTGCCTTGCATAAATGACTTCATTTGTTTTTCTGATTGGTTGTTGGAAATGAGGTCATCAGTCTGATGGGCAGGGATACTGTAAAGGAAGAACGACTATTTCTGAAGGCAGATTACCTGCCGAGTATTCAGCCCCCTTCATACTCTTTATGTGGTTTCATTAAGTAATGGACTCAAGGAGGAGTTGAGAAAGAACCTGGTACCTTCTTGCATGGAACAGCTGTAAGAGGGCATCTCTATAGAGATTCTGCCAGCACTTTCCCAACACACGTCCAGCACACACACTTTTGGCCTCCTATGAGGACTGTCTGACCTTCAGAGACACCTCTTAACTAATTAACCTCTTAATTAATCAAATTATGTAGAACATATGCATTTGACAGCATACCGCTGACATACACAGAGATGGAAGGGCTGGGAGTTACACTGCTAATATTTAAGTGTTTGGAAGCCAGCTGCTTTTCTTCATTCTAGAGATGGATCCAAAACAGAACCCAGATCCAACCTTCTCTCCACATGAACTCTGGGTCCAACTCTGCAGCTCAGACCCAGCTCTAGTTAATTCCCTCCTTTATTTAGAAAGCAAGGCATATTAAAACCAGTGCTTTCACTTCTTTCCCATGGGACCAGAAAGGTCATGCTGATTCATACTACTTACCAGTCTGGCTGTTGCATTCCTCCCCCCAGATGCCAGGACTCTGATTAACTTCATGGCGGTGGCACACGCAACTCCATGGAGACTGGTGAGCAAGTGCCCTGGTTCAGCTACCCGGGGATCCCACTGAATAGGGAGAAACTCTCTAACAATTGTCTCAATCAGCCGAGGACAGGCCAGGAGCTGTACAAAAGCAAGCAACACAGATATTGACTCTCAGGGCAGGAACGCAAACCCAGTAGTTTGACTTTCAGCAGGAGCAAGTAGCACAACAATACTGTTGTACTTCCTGTACCTTCCCCATTTCTCCATCTTCTTCCACACCGTTCCCCCTCCCAACCCGTCACCCCCTTCTCTCTAACTTTCTGCACAGGTGGGTACCTGGCTGCATGCTTCAGAGGAGTGCCTTGCTACTCGGGTGAGAATATCCAGGATGTCCAGGACTACAGCGGGGACTGGTCGCACCACCTCAAGTATGTACCTCAGCCGATGAAGAAACTGTGTCTTCAGAAGCCCCTGCAAGACAAAGGAAACAAAAAACAAACCCATCACGGTCCTCACATTAGCTCACACAGTATTCATGCTACAGCTGCTGTAGAGAAAACCCTATGAAACAGGCATTTATTTATATGAACAGGATTTAAAACCATCCTTTGTTTTAA
The DNA here is from genome assembly GCA_007922305.1 of Dermatemys mawii. NCBI lineage: Eukaryota > Metazoa > Chordata > Testudines > Dermatemydidae > Dermatemys > Dermatemys mawii. The sequence continues at coordinate 43,146,850 of ML677332.1, read as the reverse complement.
AGGGAGAACTCTCTGCTAAGAGCTGCCAGTGTCAAGACAAACAAGTATAAGCTGGGATAGAGAGAGAAAGAGCAACCAAACTTCCATATGGTATCAGACCAGCGCATGAGGGATCCAAACCCACATGCTTCAGCACATAAGCCAACTACTGACTGACGGAGGATAGGAAGACATTTCCGCCACAATAGACAATTATGAAATAATGTGCCTGTATGGGTTCTCTTACCTTTTTCTGACACAGCTGAGACTGTCTCTAGCAGTGATTAGTACTAGAAACTGAGAATGGACAGTTAATCCCATTTTATAGGTAGGAAAACTGAGGCACAAAAAGATGGGATGACTTTTTTAGGTTAAACAGTGGGAGATCAGAGAGTGTCAGAAGCAAGAACAGAATCTGAAAGTCAAGTGACATTTATTTATTTTTGGACCTGGCAAGCAGGCATTTCCGAAAACATGTGGATTTACTACTCTTGTTTTATGGTAACATTTTGGTGATTTGTTCGGGCATGAAATGCACTGGCAATAAAAATAGAGGAAATTGAATTTCAAAGAAGCAGCAGATTCATATGGCAATGACATAGCTGTAGAGGTGCACAGAATGGACTTGTCCCTTGAAAGGTCCCTTGAAAATCTTCTTCCTTTGATAAGAGTCAGTATGGGAGGATATAGGGTTCTTAAATCCCTCAAAAATTGCACCTTCCAATTTCATTCATGGTCATCTTCATGCTCTACTTCTTGTGACCGTTCTATAAATGTTCTGTAAAAGCAGACCACCTTCTTATGCATGTTGGACATGACCCTGCCACTGCAGTTGTCTTCTTCTCAACTAGTGCAAGCCTGCAACTTGCTGGGATCATCTAAGTATCTCCTAGTTCATTACAAAAATCAAATCAACTGATGTTAAGAAGCTGCCATAATTTTTGGCACTGAAAACTATTTAGTTTCCTCTTCTCAGCTGTTTTTAAGGGCCATTTTTCTGTTCATCAGTTGTCATCAATATCATGTTGAACACTTCTCTCTTAGTTGTCACAAAGACACCCATCCAGCCAAACAGACCTCTGAAGACGCTAAAATGCAAATGACACAAGATCAATTAAGACTTCTTTGGTTTTAGAACCTCCTGCTGTCAACCAACTACTTGTATAGATAAAACAATTCAACCATGCAGTGTCAGCAGGTCATTCATTTCTGTTTTTATAGGAAGCATGCATGGCTTTGGTTTTATCACCATTGGTCTTAAATCCATAGATCCTCCAGTTTTTCACAGCTATTCCAGCATTACTTGGAGAGAGTACTAACCAACTACAGTTAAGGCAACATCATCCACATACTAGATCTTCTAAAGATGAATCTTTAAAATTTCAGATCTCCTACTTTGCCCTCAACCAGCTTTGTCATCAGGAGAGTATATTAGAACAGTAAATAATGTTAGGGAGTGAACACACTTCTGGCACACCCCTGATTCTACCAAAAAATCAGACCAATACAACTGTTGACTCTCATACATCTAAACTTACTGTGGTACAACTTCATCACTAAGCACGCTAAATCCTCAGGCATCCCCTATTAGCATAGCAGTACCCCCAGTGCTGATGAATGCACTAAGTCAAGAGTGGCCGCAGAATCTATAAACACAACCTGAACTTACTCTTGTCTCACTAGTCGTTTTTCAGTAACATTCCACAAAGCATATATAGCATGGATTGACCGGTATGGAAACAACACTGGTTGTCTCTCATTTTGTACAAGCTGATCGCTGTCTCTTTTTTAAAAAAAGAGGTGAAGCAGCCCCTTTTCTAATCTTCTGGAATGTGACTGGTTTCCCAAACACTTAAGACAACTAAAAGCTGGACCTTCATTCTTGAGCAGTTGTGATGAAATATTGTTAAGACCAGGTAGTTTATTATCTTGTAACTGTTGGATCGCAAATAGTATTTCCTCAAATGTCACCAGCCTGGTTCTGCTGGGTTCATTTTTGGATTGAGGTTGTAGCTAACATCTTGTGGGCATCTGTTCATTAATTCACAAAAATTCATGTTAGTTCAGATTAGTCATTATACCACTTGATGACAACAAATCACATCAGAAGGATTTGGCATTTATATTGATTTGAGAATAGCAAACTTTTCATTCACTACCACAAGCTGAGTTCTCCTCCTCTGCTTTGATCCAGGTCTCCTTTAAACACACTGCCAGTATGTCCGCATAGAACAGAGATCTAGCTATCTCTGAGCTGCTCAGCTGGAGTATCCCAGGGAAACGGAATAACATGGAGACAGATAAACACAGCCTTAAGCACTGGTGTCAAAATGCTATAATTGAGGATTTATATACCACAAAGAGAAATGGTGGCCATACTATCATTACGTAAAGGCTGGCTGAGATAACAAAAATGACTGTGTTTCTAGGTCTCATATCAGGAGGACAGGGATGAAGAAAAGCACATTGAGAATTCACATTAAAGTTATAAGAGTTTAATTGCAAGATGCAAGTATAAGAGGGAGATGGATCAATTATTAGGTGGTCTCACTTAAGTGACATGACATAAATGATGGTTACATCAAAGTCACCAATGGTCCAGAAATCAGACTGCAATTTCCCTGTACAGGTCCATCTAGCTAGCTTTAAACAGCACATACAGCCTTCATGAAGATATGGTTTTGTTGGAGAGATTCCACATGTAGTCACGGTTTACCTTTATGACATCATACCGGGCCACCTCTGGATCTGGCTTGTTTTCATCCTTTGATTTTTTTCTTTGTGTCTTTTCCATTAGAGTCAATTCTTCCTCTTCTTCCTCCTCCTCCTCCTCTTCACTGTTGGGGGTGAAGGGGAACACAGCCATCCCCTGGTACCATGAGAAAGTCTGGTCAAGGTATTCCTGTAATGAAAAGAAAAGTACATACATAAATTATAGCAAAGGGAAGGTTGAAAGGGAAGCATTTAAAAAATGTTTTTTGAATACAAGCCAGTGCAGCCCAAAACAGGAACAAGAACCCATGGTGCAGTCACAAAGCCCAAGTCTAATCTAAAGGGACCTGGGGAGGATGCCAATCTCAGACTGGTCCAAATTCCACTGAGACAAAAGCATTCTAAACATATATGCAGGATAGGCAGTAACTGTTTATCTAGTTGTTACCTGGAAGGTGAGATTCTTGGGTTCAATTCTGGTTTCTACCACTGTCTTACTGTTGACCTCAAATGCGTCACTTAGAGGGGCACTCGAGTTAAAACGTAGGTTAAAATGAGTATTATCCATTTTCTTCTATATTAAACTTTGTTTACTATTTGCACCTTTCTCAACTTGGTCAGTGAACACATAGACTAAACAGCTTTACTTTTGTTTCTATCTCATTTCACTTTCGGGTTCTCCTGCTCTAGAACAAGGCCATAAATATTTGAGCTTCCACCACTTCAGAGAAATGTTTCCATCCAAATCAGACCTGTTTTTATTTTTAACTGCAGAAAAAACCAAACTTATCTTTTTAAATGAAAACTAAATTTGAGGCTTCATCTATTTGACAGAGTCCCTTTAAACTTTTATCACTTGGTCTGCCAGTCAGTAAAATCACGTATTCTACTAGTTGCCTGCCACACAAGGGTGCTGTGCGGCTTAGTTAATGCTTGTAAAGTTCTTGAACAATCTTGGATGAAAGGTGCTATAGAAGTTTGAACTCCTATTAGGCACAAAAGGCAATGCTGACAAGATGAAGGGTAAACCATGAAGTCAAGGGCTCAGAGACAAGGCTGGGATTCCAGCTGAAAGATCTGAAACTGGGATCCATTCTTTTAAACCTAGAAGTCAAAAATCTTTAGATAGATTATTTCAGTCTTCAAATAATTAATAAGAAATAAGTCACCTCCCTTAGACAAGACCTAATTTATGGATGAAGGGAAGGTTTAGCTAGAATGATAAAGACTTGAAATTATAACAGAGATAACAGATGTATTAACAGACCCTTAAGGCAGAAACTGGGCACACCTGGAAAAACTGGAGTATTCCTTGAGAGTGAGGTCATGCACAGATGAAGGTGATACAAGTTAATAATGATATATTTGTGGAGCATTCCCCTTGGATAACAAGTACCTTCCACATGTAAATTATCTTCCAGCTAATGATCTCAGAGTGCTTGACAATTATTAATAAATGGAGCCTCCAAACATCCCTGTGAGACAGGCAGTATTGTTTATCCCCATTTGACACAGGCAGACTGAGGCTCTGAGAGCTGTCAAAGATCATGCGTCTGTGGCAGACGCAATAACACAATGGCAGATGCCCAGTCCAGAGCTCTACACACAAGACCATCCTTCCCTCATAGGTCTGGAGCCACCCTCCGAATACTGATGACATGAGTGACACACTGAGGATATTCAAAATGAGAAATCACAACACAGACATATGCCTTTATAGTGCACTTGCTGGCAGAGTGGCACTTGCATATGCAAAGACATCATATCACAAGTCAAGAGGGCAACATTCCCTCTTTATGGCTCCAGCAGAGAGCACTTTGACTACTGCATTTTGCTCTGGGCACCTAGTTACCAGAAACAGGCAGACAATTCAAAGGGGAGTCAGAGAAAAAAATCATTAAGAGGCTGGAAGGATTGATTTATGGCACTGTTTCCAATACAGGGGCAGGGCCCACCCAGGAGAGCATAATTAGACCAAGGGATGATGGCACAGAGGGAAGAAACAGTAGGACAGGCAAAGCTACATGACCCTCCATTCACCTCACCTCCCACTCTGTGACTATGTTCCTGTGATTGGAGGAAGTTGCAGTGAACTGCTTGAAAGCTACCTGCTTTCCTTGTCTACTTTAGTGGCAGTCCTACTGCAGGCTCCCAGTGGAGCAGCTCCTGGTCAAAAGGCTGCAGGTTCAGACAGCAGGGCAAACCCATCCTCCTACTGCAGAGCTAAGCCCAGCCAGGAGGGTATGTGGGTCTTTGCCTCCATAAGACTATCAATAATATCTGCACCTCAAAAAAAAAAAAGACGACCTTTATTTTTTTGGTGTAAGGGGGACACAGGCAGGAAAGAATGAGAAACAAGACCAAGAAAACAGAACAAAAGAGCCCAGGATGGGGAACCAGAGACAATAGACTGATGAATGGAGTGAGAGCGGCAGCTGTGCTGGGATAAGGCATGACAGGGAGATCATCCAGCTGCCAGTCCACTGGCTGGAAGGGAGGCACCACAATAAAGGGCTGGAAACCACTCACGTAAGAGGTTAGGTTAAAAGAACTAAACACATCTAAATTGAAAATGGGGCTGTGAAATAACACAGTGTACGTGAACACTAAGAAAGTAAAGAAGTTCAGCAGCCCTGAGATGAATTTAGGGCAAGGCAGAGTTAGTCTGAACAGCAGAAACAAATTTTGAGTAGTGAGATCTAGTAGAGTAATTAGGCCAAGGAAAAGGAGTGGTGGAAGCCCCATTGCTTACAGTGATACGGAACGAAGCATAAAAATAGTGTTCTGTGCAGAATAATGTGACATTGATCATCATATGGCTTCGTCCAAATCACTTAATAGGTTCCTTCCTTCTGATTCCCACCCCCAAATCAGTATTACACTCAGCACCACTCTCTCACCTCATCTTCAGGGGACACTAGCAGTGCATGGAGAGCCCGGACAGCTGCGGCAATGACATTATCCACTGTATCATCCAAGGAGAAGCGCAACAAGAAGAGGAATCCGGCATCAAGCAGCAAGCGCAGGACACTACCCTTCAGGGAGGAGGCAAACTCCCCAGCCTTGGCCTGAAAGAAATGCCACCCACATCCTCAGCATCAACAGGGTCACCCCATTAAAGCCAGGTGTGTATTAACATGCACCTCATGTGCTGTTGCCTGTGTTAAATGTAATGCAGCTAAGAGAGCTGTGTTTGGTCAGTGACAATGATGGGCACCCTGTCCAGAGGGAGCTGTGTAGCAAGGCTGGAACATTACATAGTGGCTACACATTTTTACACTATTTAATCAAAAGCTATTTAAAATCGACAATGAACCTAGCAGTTGCCCACAAGGACACCAATTAAAAAGGGAATCCAACAGGCATCCTGGACTCCAACAGACATGCACGATGCAGAGAAATTCATCAGGGCCATATTCAGTTCAGATACCCACAATGCTGTGCATTTTGGGAATGTTTCCAACAAACAACTTGCCATGGCTTCTTTTGAACCTCCCCTTCTTCACAGAGGGTCACCGATATGCCCCGATGGGATAAATGTACATGAGTAATTACACTGCAAACCCACGTGGATCCATGAGGAAGGCTGTGCTGCCGTGGTACATCATGAACACCAGACTGCTTGCAGCTTCGTGACCCACAGTCCCCCCAGAATATTCCTTTTATACCTCCACTAGAGGGGAGCGGCTCCATGTTTCTCATGCCATTTTGCCATTTGCAGACATTTCACACTTAGTTTGAGGGATCACAACTACTTTCCTATTTAAGCATGACAAACTATCCCTATGACTGAACTAAGGCTCTCCCACTGTGGTCTAGTCCCTCTGCACTAACCCTATCAATGTGTGGGGCAGGGAGAGTGAAAAGCTAGTACAGAAGGAGTAGGAAGACTCTTCATCCCTTGATTTCTATTCTTTTCCTTTTGTTTTCCATACGCTCACCTCAGAGATCAGACTTTTTAATTCTGGACCAAACTCCTGCTCCTCTCCCCAACCCACAAAGTTCTTCGCATTAAGTGCTCTCTGCATCATTCATTGCTGACATTCCCTGCAGTACTTTCCCTGTGAGTCAGATAGGATGTTGTGCTGCTTTCCACTGAGGCAGACAATTCATTCTGCCACCAGTGCTGGTGCTTTTCTTTAGGAGTAGGATGGTTTATTGTCACCTGCTATAAGAACAAGCATGTCACATAGCTGGCTCAGCCAAGGGAAGAGGAAGGGCAATAAAATAACCTTACATTGGACATAAGCTGTCAATTAATCGCTGTTAACTCATGTAGTTAACTCAAAAATTAATCGCAGTTTTAATTGCGCTGTTAAACAATAGAATACCAATTGAAATTTATTAAATATTTTGGATGTTTTTCTACATTTTCATATATATTGTATTCTGTGTTGTAACTGAAATCAAAGTGTATATTATTTTTTATTACAAATATTTGAATTGTAAGAAATAGTATTTTTCAATTCACCTCATACAAGTACTGTAGTGCAATCTTCTTTATCATGAAAGTGCAACTTACAAATGTAGATTTTTGTTACATAACTGCACTCAAAAACAAAACAACATAAAACCTTAGAGCCTATAAGTCCATTCAGTCCTACTTATTCAGCCAATCATTAAGACAAACAAATTTGTTTGCATTTACAGGGGATAATGCTGCCCTCTTCTTCTTTACAATGTCATCAGAAAGTGAGAATTTGCATGGCACTTCTGTAGCCAGCATTGCAAGGTACACCTCTACTCCAATATAATGTGGTCCGATATAAAGCAAATTCTGATATAACGCAGTAAAGGAATGATCCGGGGGGCTTGGCTGTGCACTCTTCTACCTTGATATAACGTGGTTTCACCTATACCGCAGTACGATTTTTTGGCTCCCAAGAATCGCATTATATCAGGGTAGAAGTGTTTTACGTGCCAGATATGCTAAACGTTCATATGCCCCTTCATGCTTCGGCCACCATTCCAGAGGACGTGCTTCCATGCTGATGATGCTCATTAAAGAAATAATGCATTAATTAAATTTGTGACTTAACTCCTTGGGGGAGAATTATATGTCCTCTGCTCTGTTTTACCCGCATTCTGCCATATATTTCATGTTATAGCAGGCTCGGATGATGACCAAGCACATGTTGTTCATTTTAAGAACACTTTCCCTGCAGACTTCACAAAATGCAAAGAAGGTGAGAAGGTGAGATTTCTAAAGATAGCTACAGCACTCGACCTAAGGTTTAAGAATCTGAAGGGCCTTCCAAAATCTGAGAGGGACGAGGTGTGGAGCATGCTTTCAGAAGTCTTAAAAGAGCAACACTCCCATGTGGAAACTACAGAATTCGAAATACCAAAAAAGAAAATCAACTTTGTGCTGATGGCATCTGACTCAGATAATGAAAATGAACATGCGTAGGTCCGCACTGCTTTGGATGGTTATCCAGCAGAACCGTCATCAGCGCAGGTACATGTCCCTGGGAATAGTGGTTGAAGCATGAAGGGACATATGATACCTTGCGATTCCAGCTACAACAGTGCCATGAGAATGCATGTTCTCACTGTCAGGGAAAATTGGAAACAAGAACTGGGCAGTATTATCTCCCACAAATGTAAACAAACTTGTTTGTCTGAGCGATTGGCTTAACAAGAAGTAGGACTGAGTGGATTTGCGGGCTCTAAAATTCTACACTGCTTTATTTCCGAGTGCAGGTTTTTTTGTATATAATTCTACATTTCTAAGTTCATCTTTCATGTTAAAGAGATTGCACTACAGTACTTGTTCTAGGTGAACTGAAAAATACTATTTCTGTTTTTTACAGTGCAAATACTTGCAATCAAAAATCAATATAAAGTGAGCACTGTACACTTTGTATTCTGTGCTGTAATTGAAATCAATATATTTGAAAATGTAGAAAACATCCAAAAATATTTAAATAAATGGTCTATTGTTGTTTAATCAGGTCCACTTGGATTCACATCGGTCCACACCCGACTTATGCATGCACACACCCTGCCCCTTTGCCAAGGCGACAGGGACAGGTGATACAGGAGTTGGCTTTGCCAGCTTCAGACCCGTGAGGGGTTCTCCTTAATAGGGGGAATTTTCTGCTGGTGACTTCTGGCTGGAATCCATCCACTGTGCTGCCTGAGCAGTGCAAAGTGAAAGCATTGCATTAGAGAATCTGGGCCCTGATATTGCCAGCAGTGTAAACTAGGAGGAAGAACTTCCATACAAAGGTCACTCACCTTCTGGACAACATGGCCTAGAACCTGTAGCGCCAATGTCCTCTGCTGAATGATCTGACTGCGGCACAAGTGGAAGAGCTCTTGGAGGGAGTAACCAGCCCTCTATACAGAAGGGGAGGGGAAAGAAAAAAAAGACAGATAAAACAGGATCCTTAGTAGTTACAAAATACTACACAGCACAAGGGATAAACTGCATTGCAAAAGAGTTGTTGGTGCTGCTTTATGCAAATGACTGAAGAGATTCTACTTCACTGAGAGACTGGCTAAAGGGAGGCTTCACCTTAATAGGTGAAGCAGTTGTGTGGGGGTATTCTTTTGCAAGTAGATATGTTTTAAAATGGGATTAAGGGGAGGAAATAGTGGCGCAGTATGTTCTGATTGCTCTCCTGTGTCCTAATTCAACACACAATCATCGACACATTCCTAAGGTGCACATCACTAGGATATCCAGACACAAAGAATCTGAGAATTAAACATGGAGATCAGAATATGGTATACTCTTTTTCCATTTCCACTTTATTCTGGTGTCTCCCTTACTTCTGCTTCTTCTCCATGGTGGTGTAGGCCCAGATGAGTAGGTAAATCTGCATCTGGGGGAATCAATTCTCCTTTCAAACTAAATCGTGCTTGCATTCCCTAGTTTAAAAAAAAAAAAAAAAGTTATTTTACTCCAGTCCACTCCACCCAGCTTTTATATCTTACTTCTTCAATACAGTTCCAAGCTCTTCTCTCACTAAGTCCCAACTTCTCTATAACTTATCTCCGTTCCTCTGGTTTCTTAACTTCCTGAGCTACTTCCCCCACATATTCCAGCTGCAAACTTCAAGTTCCTAGATCTCTCAGCCACTAGACACTAAATTCCCATCTCAGTCCCTGGTCCCCTCTAATTCCAGATCTACCCTTCACAGTATTATGGAAAAGGCTAGGACCGGATGAACATGGTAACTGGAGTCTCATCACATGCTAAGAGAAGACAGGGATCTGGAGAGATGCCATTGTCGGCACCATTTATTAGTTTGAAGAAGAGAACATTCATTTTCAAGCAACATCAGTCTTTGAATTCTTCATCTACATGAACCACACTTCCCACCAACAAACAAAAAGGGAGAAGATCAGTTTCTACTTTCCAAACCTTTTTGGTTCTCCTCTGCCGTGGATGGGGCAAATCCTTTATCCACTCCAGCTTCTCAAACTCCACATTGTTCATGTGGATCCATTCCTTCTGGGGCTTGATAGGAAGGTCAGCTTCTTTGAGGAAGGAGAGAAAGCATCAGAGGAATTATCTTTCCTGGGCATAGAGAGAGACAGCCAAGTATTTGGCTTTGAGAGTATTTCATGTGCAGTTTTCATGTAAAGTAACAAGAAAACTATCTTCAAATTGACTCACAGCTGGTGCATAAACATCAAAGATTTACTACTGTTTTAATCTTTCATAAACTCTATAAGAAGAAATAAACAGCACTGTAATGAAACTCACAGATGATGCTAAATTTGGGAGGAGCTGAATACCAGACAGGATACAAATAAAGAAATCAGAAAGATGAGCAAAAAAAAAATTAGATTCAAGTTTGAGAACTGCAAATTAACAACATCTGGGGGAAAATAATTGAAACACAGAGGAAGAAAACTAGGAAGCAGTCATGCTGAAAGATGAGAATGGACAGTAAATTATTAGCCTGCAGTGAATTATGGTAACAAAAAGGTCAGTGCAATATTGAGCTGCTTCGAGACATCATGTCACAGGACAGAGAGGTAATAGTCCCTCACTACACAGATCTGATACATCCACCCCTGTAACACTGTATTCAGTTCTGACTACCTAATCAGAAGCTGAAGCGACTGACTTCTGAGAAAAGATTAAAAGAGCTTGTGATGGTGTTCAAATCCCACACAGGCCCTGAGTGGGTCAACGTGAGCCTGAGAAACCAGTTACGTTACCTGGCTGCTCCTGGAGAGAGAGCCAGGCTTAAGTGATCACGAGGCCCAGTTGGGCAAGAGCAGGCTGCTGAGTATAAAGAGCAGAAATCTGTAGCAGAAGAGAGCTGCAGGGAGAGAGGTGGGGTGGGGTGGGGATAAACCCTGGGATCCTATCCTGACTAGAGAAGGCTAGTAAGCAGCTGGGGAGGCATAAAGCAGCCAATGGGGTTCAGCAGGCCCTAGTCCTGCACCCTGAAAGAAGGGCAGGATTTGGACTGCCAAGAAGAGAGCTCTGAGAGGTGTTCTGAGGAGGAACAGAGTAACGGCGTAAGATGTGTAAGAGGAAAAGGCTGAGAGAGACTGGGTAGAAAGGAGCCCAGGGAAACAGCAGCAAGGAGTGGGAGTGCACAGACCTTGGCTGCTGGTTACAGTGTCCCTGGGCTGGAACCTGTGTAGTGAGAGGGCCTGGTTTCCCCTCCCAGCCCCTGGGAAGGTGGCAGGAGTCTGGAGTTGGGGCCAAAATACCTTCTGGTGAAGGCACTGACCTGTTCTATGTCAGACTTTCTGTTACGCCGGAAAGGGTGGACAAAGTCATGACCTGGCCAGAAGACTGAGTTATAGGAAGAAAAGCCACCGGAGTGACCATCAGCAGAGGGCACCATGTGGGGAAAACCACAGTGATGCCACGCCTGGCCACGAAGAGGTGATCCTGAGGCAAGCAAACACCCTTCACAGAGCTGAATACATACGTAGAGAGAGCTTGGCTGAGCCACGACTCAGTGGAGAAGCACGACAACAGCTGATAAGTATCTGAAAGATGTAAACACCACGGAGGAAGATCAATTATTTAGCATAATAAACAGAGCTTTAAACTAGAAGAAATTGAGAGAGAGGAATTTAGACTCAACATCATGGAAGACTTTTTGTTAGAGAGATGAATTACGCTGCAAGTTGATCTCCAAATGGAAGGGATGCTTGGGACATGTAACTGGAGCCAACTAAACACTAGCAAAGGTACAGTAGAAATCTGTCCCATTAGCTCAAGGTAGCCTGGACCAGGACTGGTTGCTGTGATCAGAGGGCACTGAAAAGTAGCAGCCTTGTTTCTGATCGAACAAAACAAGAGCAGGGCATGAAGATGTTTAAATTACTGCTGTAATCCTGTGCACTGAAGCACCCTTGCAAGGAACAATGGATACATAGGAATCCTTTTCCCTAATCAGTCCTTTTCCTGCAGATAACAGGCCCGCTTGAAGCCTAACCTTTTCCTGGCTCATGTCTCCAGTTAGCCCTTTAATCTTCATAAAGGGCTCCACTATTTTTGAGACATAGCCACAGACTCATGATTAGTGTAGTATTGAATCAGGCAAGGAATCAAATGCAGAGTTGTCTACCCTAGCCAGAAAACTGTTCCACAGAACTTCAGCCAAAAACCCAGTGCACGTTTTAATTAAAGAAAAAAAGCATCTGAAATGAAAGAAGGTGGCATGTTTGTGGGTGGTGGGTATGAAACAGGAGGAAGCAAAATCACCAGAAAACTGAAATCTATTGACATTTCTAATTCAACAAGTTGTTTTTCCCCTCTCCATTAATCACTAAATGGATAGGGCTAATTTAATCATGAACAGGATTATTAATGTTACTGGTGGCCCCTGCATTACAATCTTGTCAACAGGAAAAGACGGATACATATTCCAAGGCATCAGCAGATTGTTCAATTACTGAGAAATCCCTTTACAGAAACACAAGCTGGTTCCCTGAATCCAACATATGTACCAAACTTTACAGGGCTTCCATTGCTTTAAGGGTTACAAACCCAACCCTATCCCTGTCATAAGTGCAAAGTAGCCTAGAATTAGTGTTTACCTGTAAGGGGTTAAGCTAAAGGTAACCCAAGAGGTGGACAACTGACCAATGAGAAATTCCTCAGGAGACAAAGGATTTTAAGTTTCAGTTTCTCTCTGGGTCTCTCTCTGTTCACCTCGGCTATGGGATGAACACAGCTATGTCTTTTACTGTAACTATAGATTCTATCAAGTACTGTAGTCAGTAAGTTTACCTTCTTTTTATCACTTGGCGGGTTCTCAGTGGTGAGTGTTGGCTGGGTGCTTCTTGATATTGTAAGATTCAGCAGAGATATCAACAGTGGGAGAAAGTTGCTTCGGGGGAGAGGTTTGGTTTCTGAATCCTTTTGTTGATTATGGTAGATGCTGTTCTATTGATGGTTATAAAAGATTTATTCCTTTCAACCCAAGCTGGTAAAATAAGCTTGCGGGGGGTTATTTCTTTTTTCATGCGGGTCCCCACATCTGTACCCTAGAGTTCAGAGTGGGGAGGCAATCCTGACACTCCCTCTCCACACTCCTTCCCAGATACTGTAGGCACTTTTTTCCCTCTGATGAGAGTACAGCCTCTGGGCAAAGGACTTGGGACCTCGTTTATCAGAAATTGAAATCTTTTATTTTCATTAAGAAGGAAGTTTCCACTATTGAATGAATGCCTCCCCTAGTGCTGTTGAACCGAGCTGCTCTTTCTCCTGTGGGATTCGGGGTTACCATTTCTGCGAGTTTACTTATGATGAATACACTCCTTGACATCAGCAGTGACAGCTTCCCAATGTTAAATGCTAATGTAAAATTAATATTACATCTCCTGCCAGGCACGGTGCATTGCACGCGTAACCTCATACAGATGGAAATGCCTCACTGATTTTTAGAATTGCTGCTTTCTGTAAATTGTTCTCCTGTTCCTCTCCCTGAAATATTAAGTCTCCCATAGAAAATCCCCTTTTCTCATTCCAACACAGGCTTCTCTGGGGAGCAAAGCACCCTCCCCAACCAACATGCTCTTTCCAAGAGCTCCAGTACAACCCTGCCCACCCTTTAAAGACCACTTCTTCTGAACAACTAATTTGTGCTGCTGCCTGGTGTGGGTGGGGCAAGTGAGTGTCACTCACTAAGATGAAGCTTGTGCACTCCACTGTTCTGGAACTGAAGAGCTAAAAATAACCTTTATATTAAGGCTGACAGAGATAAAGAATCAGAGAGGGAGAAAACTGTTGTGGAGAAACAGCAGAAAGATTGTTGGGAGAGGTGTTTTCTTCAATAGATGCTAAAACCGCTTTCCTTCCCTTCCACACACACAAGCTTCTCTCTCACCAAGGAAATGGTTGGTAAACACTGTCGTTATCTCCCCAAAACACACTGCTGAAATCCAGGAGCAATTCAAAGATCTCATTAGCAAGCCAGCACGCTGCACTGTGACCAGAGAACACATCAGAAGAGAGGATGGAGACAGCAAAGGAACAATGTGAAACTGGGGAGAGGTACACCAGCGAGGGAGAGATGTAAACAACAAAGGCACAATGTGGGGCAAGAAACAGGCAACAAGATGGAGAAAAGGAAAAGAAACAAACAAAACAACAGGGAGGAAAGTGGGACTGGGAACAGAAACTTAAGGGAGAAGTACATCTGTTCTCTAAGCGAATTCAGTGCTGATTCAAGACGCCTGAAGACAGCAATCTTGTTGTCAAGAGGACAGAGACAGCAGCAGTGCTGGCTTTTCCACAGTGCCCTCCCTATGGTGCCTCAACAAGGATCTATAAGAGTGTGTTTCTGTCTCCATGTCCATTGTCTCCTTGACATCTCTGCTGAAACTGGAAATAAGGAGACAATTAGCACCAGTTGCACTGGTACTTTGGTGAGGACCACTAGCAGCTCAGCTGAGACCCATCAGTTCATTTCTCTTTTAAAAAAGGGAAATATGAATAGGCATTAAAGTATGCAGAGGACACATAGATTGGTGAGCTCAGCAAATCCAGTAGCCATGCACCTGATCTGCCCTGTGGCTCTGCTGGGAAGAGGACTCTGGCGAGACTGAGGCCAGGTTCAGTGGGCACTTATTCTGGACTGGCAGCACTGTAGCTCCCAGTATCTCACCTTTCTCCCAGCCTGGAAGATCACAGCCTCTTTTATGCACAGTGGATAGAAATTAGCCTCCTTTTGGGAGAGCGGAAAGAGTGGAGACTTACTCCTGCCCCCAATTCCCCTGTTTTCCTTCTATGGGGTTTGGTGAGCAAAGGAGACACCTTCTTCCCACCCCTCATCCGTTCTGAGAGAGGAAAAAAACTGAGCCTTGACTGGTGCTCCCCTCATCTGCTTTTTCTCCTGTCTACGGAGAAGACCTTAGGGACAGGTCTGGGGGGAGAGAGGTTTGCTAATAGAGTTTGGGGAGAATAAGACCCAAGGGAGTACTATAGGGTGCCCCTGAAGCACTGCTCAGAGGGAACCAGAAACAGTGCTTGATTACTTGACAACAAAACACCTGCTGAGCCAGGGTAGGAGACACCTGAGAGGGAACTCAAGGGGCTGAGGGGACTGTTTCTGACCCGGGAGCCAACATATTAATTGACAAGAACCTGTCATTTCCCCACCCACTCCCATACACACTTTGCCTCCTCTCTGTCTGAGCTTCAAAGACCAGCCCTGGTAAAGCAAAATACAGGAAACACCACGGAGAACTTAGTAGGATTATCTTTGAAAGTTTCACTTTGTAAATGACAATTCTACAACACAATTGCTCCCTTGCTGCTTTGTACTACTCTGTCACCCAAAGAATGGTGCAGTACTCTGACCACAAGCACCCCCGTATGAGCACCAAGTAGGTATCTGCTTGAAATTCACTCAGTCAGTTCTCAGATCCAAGCCACAGGAAGTAAGGTAAGAAAAGACCAACTAGGTCACCCAACTTGACCAAGACTATTTACTGCAGAATTCCCACTAACATCTTGTCTTATAAGTAGGGCCAGCACCTTCCTCGAGAGCTGAACTCTTGAAGGCAGAAGCCAAGCCCCAAGGGCTGTAAATACCCATGCTGTAGATATGTGGATTCATTGCAATTGAACAGTGGTTGCTGACATCCCTGGGCCTGCTGCAAATGAATCAGCAGCAAAGGGCATCAGTCATGCCCAAAGAAAGCAGCTCTTCGCGAAGTGGCGGGGCCATTTGAACAAAGCTATTCCAGCAGCAGCTGCCTCTCTGTTTCTTTCTGCCACACTCTGTCCTTTCCTTTCCCTGCTCAGAAGATCAATGAGGCTCACACTATAAAACGCATTTCCTCCAAATACATGTCTGAATGAGTTATAGAGATTAATGGGTTCTCCCCATTTACAGGCCGTATTGGGGGAGGGGGGAAGCACCCTTACAATGCATGGAACTCATATTAAAATAAGCGTCGTCATTCCACTTGGACCCAAAATTTGATTTATTCAAAAACTTCTGACCAAAGACTAATTTAGGTATAGATGCTCCCTGGGTTACAAAAGACCCGACTTACACAAATCCGCACTTCAGGAAAAAGTTCTGTAAGTGAAAAATAGGCTTTTTTTTTTTTTTGAGCAATGGTAGGAGATACATTTCCGACTTACGCAAAATTCGACTTATGCAAGGCATTCCAGAACAGAATGCTTGCATAAGTCAGGGAGTGTCTGTATTTAACAAATTGCAGCAGAATTCAGCACCGGAATGATTCAGAAAACAGACAATCTTGGCACAGAATTAGGTCTAGCATGCCACTAACTACGAGTTTTGTTACCTGTGATTTCCACTCTTGTATCTTTTTCAGTCCGCACAGACTCCTCTATGCCTGACCCCCCTACAGAGAAATCCTTCACAGTCTCCTCTGCACCATGCTGGGATTCAGTCCCAGGTTCTGGATGTTCAGGCTTCTTTCGTCCCTCCTGGCCTTCGTCAGCACCACGCCGTGACTTTAAGAAAGCAACTAAACTGGGATCTGAAAGTAATGACAGACAAATAGAATGGTGAAATTGCATCATCAAAATGCTTCTTGCTCCAGCTCCCTACTATTTATGCTTTAGTCTTTTTCACTCCAGTCCAAAATACCTTGGTGATCCTCTCTAAGGCGCTTACTGCTTTATGACCTCTTGATCATGTAAGATGGGGACAACTGGTGGTTAAAATGACAGGAAGGACTGATCTAATAAATGTCTTTCAAGGCAAGGAAAAGACACAAAATTCTATTAATTCTCCCAGTTCGCAAATATAAACAGAGTAATTTCCCCCCATATTCCAAAAAAGGCACATAAGGTCACACTATTCATTATGGAGAAAACTCTGCTCTCAAATCCACCTGATAATCTCAGTTCTGACATTCTGCTCTCCTTATATATGGATTTCTCACTGACATCGATCTGAGTTCCACATGACTAGGAAGCCCAGAACATAGTAAGAAGACTTATTCACATTTTATTGAACCACAACAAAGTTTCAGTACCAGATCTGGATACAAGTTGAAGGGAATTTTCTTTATCTGAACTGGATCATTGTAAGGATGCGCAAAACATTGTAACGGTAAACTGCTAGGGGCGCTCTCATCCTTGACTCCAGGAAAGGAAGGGGTGCTCACCACCATCCCCCACTCTGGGGGGGAGAGGGGTGCTCATCCCCCCACCCTCCCACTCCTGGGAGAAAAAGGGTACTTATTCCCCCCGACTCCTGGGAAGGAAAGGGTACTTTCGGCCACTGTTATCAATCTTTGCTCTGTTATCGCATATTTCCCATGCCAGACTTGGCTCTCACGGTTTGCTCACCTTAAAATAAAACACCTGTTTGCATTGTGTAATATTAACAAAATAAAAATAAGGTATTAGTTATTCATAAGGTATGCATAAAATGCAAATGTTCCTGTTATTTCTCTGCCTGCGTGCCCACGCGCAGTGGGCTTCTTCCCCAAGCATTGCTCCGATGCGTCGGGTCCCCGTTTTAGGGGCAGCAACGAAGGAAGCCCCCGTTGCGGCTGTGCCACTTCTGCCCTCAATAAACTCACTATTTCTATTCAATAGCTCCTACGGGACACAAAAGTACCCTGCAACAATCATCATCCCTAGTATCAGCCATGGACTTCACACCAAGAGAATCTTAGGAATAAAAGGGACTTAGAGAAGTCATCTAGTCCAGTCCCTGTACTCATGGCAGGACTAAGTACTGTCTACCATCCCTGGCAGATGTTTGTCTAACCTGCTCTTAAAAATCTGCAATGAATAGAGATTTCACAACCTCCCTAGGCAATTTATCCCAATGCTTAACTACCTTAACCGTTGAGAATTTTATCCCAATGTCATCCTAAACAGCCCTGCTGAAATTTAAGCACACTGCTTCTTGTCCTACCCTCAAAGGCTAAGGAGAACAATTTTTCTCCCTCCTCCTTGTAACAACCTTTTAGGTACTTGAAAACAGTCTCAGTCTTCTCTTCTACAGACTAAACAAACCTCATTTTTTTCAATCTTCCCTCATAGGTCATGTTTTCTAGACCTTTATCATTTTTGTTGCTCTTCTCTGGACTTTCTCCAATTTGTCCACATCTTTACTGAAACGTGATGCTCAGAACTGGACACAATACTCCAGGTGAGGCCTAATGAGCGCAGAGTACAGTGAAAGAATTACTTCTCGTGTCTTGCTTACAACGCCCCTGCTAATACACCCCAGAATGTTATGCCACTTTTTGTTGGTTTTTTTCTCCAACAGTGTTACACTGTTGACTCACATTTACCTTGTAATCTACTATCACCCTCAGATCCCTTTCTGCAGTACTCCTTCCTAGGCAGTCATTTCCCATTTTGTATGTGAGCAACTGATTGTTCCTTCCTAAGTGGAGTACTTTGCATTTGTTCTTACTGAATTTTATCTTATTTACTTCAGACCATTTCTCCAGATTATTTTGAATTTTAATCCTATCCTCCAAAGCACTTGCAACCCCTCCCAGCTTAGTATTGTCCACAAACTTTATAGGTGTACTCTCCAAGCCATTATCTAAACCACTGGTGAAGATACTGAACAGTACAGGATCCAGAACTGACCCCTGTAGGGCCCCTCTTCATATGCCCTTCCAGCTTGACTGTGAACTACTGATAACTACTGTCTGGGAATGGTTTTCCAACCAGTTATGAAATCACCTCATAATAGCTCATGTAGGTTGCATTTCCGTAGTTTGTTTATGAGAAGGTCATGCAAGACAGTACCAAAAGCCGTACTAAAGTCAAGGTATACCACATATAAACACTGGCAGCTCTCTACATGACTGGGGAGCAAAGGGTGCTTGAAAGAGGAAGGTATTTGGAGGGGAGAAAATATTCTTGTGACTAAGACACAAGTGAGAGTCAGGTGATCTGCGTTTTACCCCTAGCTCTGCCACTGACATCATATAATCTTGTGCCAGGCCCATAATCTCTCTATACGAGAAATTCCACATCTGTCAAGTGGGGACAGTGAAAATTACATCCCTATTGGGGGCACGGTGAGGTTCAGTTCATTAAGTGCTTATCAAGCGCACAGAGATTCTCCAGTAGACGGTAACAGAAGTGAAATGTTACTAGAGACAACAACAATCGCACTCATTACTACTCAGAGAGAGGAGGCACAAGGTGTTAGGAAATTCTCTGCAGGGGGTAATGCTGTTAGATTAACATTGGCTTGTGGAAATTTCACTCTGGTAAATGTACTCTCTGTTTTGAAATCCGTTTATAGAAAGGAACAAACTAAACTGGGACACAACAAGCTACCCTATGCCCCTGCCTGCCATAGCCTGTCTATGTTTCTCTCTCTCTCACACACCCCACAAGTCAATCTAAGCCGCCCTCAGCACGGGATCCCATTGGATCAAACATTCTGTGTCGGGGCTGACCGCCTTAACTCCCCCATTATTTCCATTCATGCAAATAGAACTGTGTTTTCCTGTACTTCACTGCACAGAAAAAGAGGTTTTATTAATCATTCTAGAGTTATATGTATAAGTATTATTCTGAAGACACTGATTATGGCAATATAGACACAATGGTCAAAATCAAGTTCCGCCTCAGCATAGTCTCTCTGGAGATAGCATCAATATAGTCCCGCTGCAAAGATCCCTACCATCAGAAGGGGCTATAGAGGGTACAGTGCAGCTGGGCATGAAGCTTTATGATCTCCTCCACACCAAGGACACAGATGCCAACCTAACTATTGGGCTGCAATAGCCCTTGCAGTGTCCCTATGCAGCCTGAGGCTGGAGGGGAGGATTCTTTTCCTCCACTCCTTTGTGTCTGCCAGCATTGGGCCACATACTCAGGCTGGAGCCTGGGCTTAGAATTTGCCTCTAGGTGAGTCATTCCTCATAAACAATTCACTATTTTGGGGGCATAAAATTCAGTCTACAGATCTGACCAGTTTCATTCCCTGAAGCCAGAAGACCGAAAGTCCTGGTAATTTTACTCTGCTTGGCGTAAATATAGATGATACTAAAGGTATTTTTATTCAAAAAAAAAATATGTGAAATGCTTTTTGAAATGTATTAAGTCTTCTGCCTCACTAACACTCTGTGGGGGTGAGTTCCACAATGCAGAAACAAAGGTTTCCTTTTATAAAGTCTTGTTAAAAGCAATAGAAATTAGTCTTTATTTCATCTCAGGGGTTCAGATAGTGCAGCTTCTGAATTAAGGGTGCCCCCAAGATTCTGAGTGCAACTGCTTTACTCCATCCCTCTGTGGCCTATCCAGTACACTCTACATCTCCTTCTCCCTCCTCCAGCCTGGAATAAGCAGCAAGGTGTCCATGTGCAGGACACTGATGTTCATACCCAACTGAACCAGCAGCTTCCTCTGCTCCTGTAGGATCTCCTCCTGGGTCATGGAGTGCAACTTCTGTAGGTTCTCCTCATGGATAGCCAGAGCTTCCCGTTCACTCTCCAAGCTTCCAAGACCTTCTCCAGTTATGATACGAGGTCGCTGAATGCTCACATCATCATCAGGTTTGCCTAGAAGATCCAGCAACAGAAGTTATTAGTGAGTCAAGTGTCTATAGCATTATTAATCTCATCGAATCTGAACAGATCAAAAACATGCCACGGCACAGAAATTAATTACTCTCTAATTGTTTCAGATAAAAATAGGACTTAACAATGGATTACTATCCCAGGCAACAGTGAATAAAACCTATTCCAGTTTTCCCAGCCACTGCTATCTGCCCTTTAGGTTCCTGCTCCAGGTTTAACATTAGCTCTCTGCTAAGCACTGGTACACCACCACTGCCCCCATCTTGTTCATATCTGCAATCTCTACCACTCACACTGCTCTCATGAGTGTAAAAGATGGAGCACTACCCAAACCACACTGCAGGTTAGAGTGCACTAAACAAACAGCATAGGAATGGCATTAACAGGTGAAAGTCTGCTAACCGGACACATTTGCCTTGAAAGGTTGGGGACTGCTAATCTACTGATTTTCTTCTCCTGGACTGTCAGAGCTCTATGTATGCAGAAGGATCATGCCCTGAGCAAATCCCAGCTCTCTTTTAATCTGCCAATCTAACTCCCTTCTTAAAATAAGGGTTAAACTGAATGAGCCTAACAGTGGTATAAAATTCTCACTTTATCAGATGGTGACTTAGAGCCTTCAACTAGTCCATGGTCCACCCCACAAGGACCTGGTCTCAAGGATTCAACTATTTTTATCGGGAAGGACAGCACATTCCATCTGCTCCATACAATACCAGAGCATCCCCAATACTGTAAAATGGAAATCCTGCAGGCATTGGACCGCTCTTCAAACAGTTCTAAGTAATATCTCTGTAATAGTACCGATCATGTTTTGTACTGCCTCCACAGCAGCTGAAATCCTTGTGTACTGAGTATAAGAGATGGAGAGGAGCCAAGTATGGGCAGAATGGCCTATCAGAAGAAAGCCTAGGCTTCACCAGTACAGCTGACCATCAGAGAATCACCAGCCATTTAATATTAGATGCACAGAAGAACAACCCAGTCTACATTAGCAGCAGCCATTTCAGTGTGACAGTTGAGACAGACAGAGGCTTCATGACTCACCATCCTTAGTGCTGGGGAGTGGCTCCTCCTCTGCTGATCTAAGGGAACAGATGGCACCTGGAACTGCTAATCTTCTGTGTGTATGCCTAGTCTCAACAGCAGGTGGAGCTGTCACGGCCTCCTCAGCTGCTCTCTTAGCCGCTATCTTCTGTGCAAAGATACTTTTTCTTCCAGACTCCACCTTCACCTGTAGGAAGATAAATTCCCAGATCAAGGCCTCTTCTCCACACACCCCCATCCTCATATCACAGGCAACCGTGTACACACTCTACAAAAGTGTTTCCAAAACAAGGGGTTTGGAACAGGACATTTGCTAGGGAAATAAATACCTGTGTCTTCCCTCTCTCCTGCGCATGCACAACAGTTTTCTACTGTATTGTTTGAAGGTAGAACAGAAGGAGAAAAATAATTGCCTTCATTGTTTTCTGATTAGAAGCAACTGAGTTTAATTATAGGTGATTTCAGGCAAATTGGAAAGCAGATACACCTCAATATCAATAAACACAATAGTTCCCGATCTCCGGTTAATCTGAAACCCTCCTTATCCAAATGCCTTGCATTTCTGAGCATAATTGGGGGCTGTACTGTACTCACAACATGCTTGGAACAGGCTTCTTACAAGATTATTGGACTGCAGTGGGGTGAGAAGATTTACACAGTAATAAGTGGGCGAGTGATGCTAAAATAATCCTGGCTGAATTAATGCATCGCTTGTGCTAAGGAAGGCAAGGCTCTGAATTCCCATCGATATACAGGGAATCCATGCACACTAAGGAAACAGGACTCCTGCACTTTTCTCTCGTCAGTGGGAGAAGGGCACCTGAAAATAAGAGCCTATTAAAATAAAACTCTAAAAAGTTGCTTCCATATGCTTACATATTTATAGTAACAAACTTGGCGGTTTAATAGAAGCTACTTCTTTTTAATAGTCTTCCTTCTGAAAAGCCATCTCATCAGATGCACCAGCAGATCCATCATGTGTCATTGCCCCAGAAACTGGATCTCACTCTTGCTCAGTTTTGTTTTCTTAGCCTGCACCTCCTGTTACTGCAAAACTAGGCTGACAGAAGCTGCTGCGTCTGATTCTAGCTTCTCTAGCAAATTTCAGGCCAAACAAAATCAAAACTCAGAAAGCTGCAACAGATACCAATGAAAATGAACTGACAAGACGGTTTGTGAAGAAGTGCCACCCCCATGGGAATTGGTATAAATCCTATCCTTAAAGTCTTTTATTCTTTATTAATAGAGTATGGTGTTTTCTCTGGTTAAAAAATAAAACAAACAAAACAGGCCACGTGCACGATGAGACCTGGATTCTCCCAAGCTTCCTCAGCAAACAGCTCTGAAGGGACCTCTCTCCTTCTGGATTAGGGGAATTCAATCTCATTTAGTTGTAGGATACAAGGGAACCTCTGACTCTGATTTGGAAGGACAGCTCTTTCTTGTGAAGAGGAGGAAATTCAGTAGATATGCGAGTTAGCTCCTGATCTCCAGCATGCTGAGCTGCCTGCTTATAGCACAGAGAAGCACCAATACTGTTGCCAGGCATTCTGCTTTAGAGTGGGAAATTCTGGTAGTTAAAGAAGGAAGTGACGGAAGACTTGGGTGAAGCTGCATTTCTGACCTCATTTTTTATTTCAGACCGGTGAAATGCTCTGGGAAACGGGTCTCCAGTGGGCACTGGCAGGGTCACAGCTGCTGTGCTTGTGTCTCGTTCCTGCAGACAAGAGAAACAGAAGGAACTAAACAAATTACTTCTTGCATGTGTGCACACACAAACTGTTCACTCTTCTCAAGGTGCTCCACGATATTGCAGTGCCAGCGCTACTGGATTCACCACACTCTAGGACAGCAAGGGCTTCCTCTCAACTGATAACACTCTCTCTCCTCCCCTCCTCCCTAGTGCTCGATTCACGGCAACTCGGCACACTATTACAACACACAAGCACATAACGCACAATGATTTTGCTGAAGACTGCCGTGATGTGTTGATCATGAGACTCCAATCTCTCCTCTGGATCCTCATCATCAAAGCGGACGCAGGCATTTTTGAACTTGGACTTCTTTGGGGGTGCTGGAGTTAGGGCCGGGAGCACATCAGAAAAGTCTGAAGAGGCAAAAACAACAACAAAAGAACTCCAATGCACATTCCATGAGGCTATTTATGATGCATGAGGTTACTCATATCTTCAAGGGGCTACATATGCATTAGGGAATCTTGCTGTGGTATTTTAAGGTGCCTATTACCTTGGCAAGAGGTGAACATGGTGAAGCAGCAAAATGAGAATTCTCAACTTCTCTGGGAAATGGAGGGTTTGAACTTATGTATTCAAAGGTTTTATTGCTGATTTATTTGCAGGCATCACTCCTGAGGAAAGGCTTTAAAGAGTTGCGTGCACAGGGAAGAGCACAGAGTTCAAGACTGCAGGTCAGAAGGGAAAGCTATAGGTACAAGGGCAATACACAGAAATATTAAGTCAACATACTGAAACAGAGAGGAAGCACTGTTCTGCAATTAGAGCACAGGCTGAGGATTCCAGAGACCAAGCTTCTAGGCCCAACTCTGCCAATGACTCACTATAGGACCTTGAACATGTCAATGCATCAGTCTCTCCATCTGTAAAAGCGGGAACAATATTTCCCTACCTCACCAATGGCTGTAAGGTTTAAATCATTGATGTTCTGAAAGCACCTTGAACTTAGATGACCAAAGGTACTATAGAACTGGTTATAGTCACCAAGGCAGTGACAGGCTGATGGATGTTAGAGGAAGGAACGTATAGCAAACTAAAACAGCTGGATGCCAGCAGGACTGTGTGGAGAATTAAATAGAGGTGCTGAGGAGAGAGTCTAAAGGGTAAAACAGCTGGTTCTATGCACATGAGACAGCTGAGGTAGCTACTACAAATACAAGTCCAAGCAAATGGGATTGCAGGGAGAATTGATGTATGAAGCCAAGATTGTATTTGAGGCAGATGTGTGTGGCAGGGATAACTCTGATAGATGTTCCTGGAGGACAGACACAAGCAAAAGCACAGGTCATAAGAGGAGCACTTTAACCTAGATATAGGGGTAAGAATGAAGAATGCCACAAGCAGGACACAAACGCAGGGGAAAAGCAGATGGATGTTGAGGGCAAGGAGGCAGAAGACATAAAGCAGACAAGTGCAGAGGTGGGGGTGATTACCAAAAGATAAAGGGGGAAGATGTCCATATGAACATAAAATAAAGCTACCACAAAGAAAGTTACCATCTAGTATCACCACATCCTTGCTGTCCTGCAGTGGGGGTCTCTCCTCATCTCCACTGCCATCAGCTCCTCGCCTCTTGTCTGCTTTCTTCACAACCTTTACTGCCGGAGAAGCCCTTGCTGCCAAGAACTGGTTCTGAAATCGCAGCAGATCTGCCTCAGACTCTCCAGGCTTTGGCCTTGACAACATCCTGCTTCCTCACTTTTGCTGCCTGCCCTAGAGCTGTGTGTCACTCCCAGGGTACCTGGCACACACACGGGAAAAAAATTAGAGACTTGGATTCTGGGGAGAACACCCTCAAACATTTCCTATGGACACACACAGCTCTCTCACACTCTTACCGCAGTACCACACCCTCTTGAATCATCCCCACCACTGTTCTTCCCATTAATGGCACAAATGAACTGTTACCTTGTCTTCACTACCAGTCAATGCACCACCAGACAAGCAGACACCTGATCTGCCAGATATTTGGAAGCAAAACACCATCAGTCCAACGAACAGTGAGCCAACAGGCACTGCTCTTTTCAAGAGATTTAAGAACAAACTTCGCCTGCAGCCTTTAACTGTGTGAGGCTATTAGTGTTTAGCCCAGGAAGGTGTAGTTGGATTTATCCTACTTTCAGCACCAAAATTAGTGCAAGGTCACTCAGAAAGTGCAAACAAACATAAAATCCCCTCTTTGGAATCAATCACCTCTCTTTACCCATCTAGCATTGACCTCCTCTCAGAATCTTACTATTCTCTGTCCACCTTTGGGCAAAGAGCATCTCCTCTGCAGCTCTGGAAACTGGAATTACTTTCCTATATCTTCCTGCTTCTTTCACTCTCCATCTCACCTGAAAAGTAATTTCTCCCTTGATTATTCCTCTTAACTTTGCCCTCCCTCTGTCACTGTTCTTCTGCCTGGGATGTAACGTTGTGGGGGAGGGGGATGCTATAGCAGGAAATAACTCAACTCTATATTTACAGTCTAAATAATCTGTATTTGGAATATTTGGATCACCTGTATTGAATCTATTGGAAGGAAATAGCCAGAATAGGGGACATAGTTCACCCTGGTATAACACCATTGACTTCAATGGCACTGGACTAGGGGCAGATCCATCCCATATTTTCACTGTTCTTTACCCAAAGACCCATATAAATGAAGCCATTATGTGGGTGAAGGAGGGGAGGTAAAGACTCTCTATTTTGAAAAAAGACAGGAAGTTAGCCACTTGAATCTAAACATTTTTGCCTATCTTTAAGCACCTAATAAAATAGATTTTCAGAGGTGCTGAGTACCCACAGATCTCATTAACTTCAATGGTACTTGAGAGTGCTCAGCACCCTTTATCTGATGCCTAAAGGAGAATTTAGGCACCAAATTTTAGACATCCAAGTTTGAACATAATGGCCTAATCCTTGTGACAGTTGCCAACCCCACAATCATAGAGTGGTATTCTCTATTTTTGCCAGGACCAGGTACAGAATAAGCTAGGCAGGATGAACTTCCCTACGCTGCTCTGCCAACAGAACCACCTTTAGGAACAAGAGGGAAATTCCTTGGCTTCTCTTCTGAGACTGCCAGCAAAAGTCCCACAAGAGGCTGCTGGCAGGTTTTTGGGGCCCTGGATGAGGCTGCCCTATATTAGGCAATAGGGAGGTAACACTGTGCTGTGTTCTTAGTAAACACAAGAGAGCACGATTTTATATCACAAATCAGCCTGTACTGGTGCTAGATTGCCTTTAAAAGGAGAAGGCAGAATGCTGCCTTACAATCTGGCTTCCTTCCAACAATACTGCAACACCTGTGACTTATTTAGACACTTCTTCACTTCACAACACAAGCACACTTGCTTGTAGTTTATTTATGGATCTCTCTGCCTCAACAAGGCTGCAAAAATCTCATTTTGATTGATTGGTTCCCCCTACGATATGCATAAGCAGCACAACATGACAGCAGAAGCCCATTGCTTCATGCTCTACCATAATGGACTTCAAAGACCATCTGAGCCCAAATTATGATGGTGCTGGAGTAGCAGAAACAAACTAGCTAGAATCAAAATGTGTGGCAGATGCCCCTCACCAATTCCTCCATCCTTGCCCTGCCTTCAACACTCATATTTACACATGCTTACCTGGCTACTCTGTGCATGACTCACACTATCGAAAAATAAATGGGGCCACATAGGCACTTTAGAACAGTCCAGAGAGAAATACTGCAGGCAGGCAGAAAAAAAAACCGGCAGCTCGTTGACCTGCTGCCAAAATGCTGCCAAGTGCAGCCACGGCGGTATGGCCACCAAAAGATGCAGCGTGCTGCCTAAATCATGGACAGTGGCTGCCCCCAGGTGTTGGCCACCCCAAGCACGTGCTTGGAGGGCTGGTGCCTGGTTGGGGGTGCAGGCTTCGGGGTGGGGCCAGAAATGAGGAGTTCAGGGTGCAGAAGGGGGATAAGGCTGGGGCAGGGAGTTCTGGCACAGGGTAAGGGCTCCAGCTAGGGGTGGGGGTGAGGGTTTGGGTGCAGGAGGGTGCTCCAGGCTGGGACTGAGGGGTTCGGAGGGCAGAAGGGGGATCAGTGCTGGGGTGTGGGGTTGGGGAATGAGGCAAGCTCTGGGCAGTGCTTACCTCAAGCAGCTCCTGGAAGCAGTGGCATGTCCACTCTCCGGCTCCTAAGCAGAGGCACAGCCAGATGGCTCTGCTGCATGCTGCCCCATCCACAAGTGCTGCCACTGCAGCTCCCATTGGCCGTGGTTCCCAGACAATAGGAGCTACTGGGGTGGCACTTGGGGTGGGACAGCGTGCAGAGCAGAGACCCTTAAGCTTCCTCTATGCTTAGGAGCTGCAGGGAGGACATACTGCTGCTGCCGGGAGCCTCGTAGAGCAGCCCTTGACTCTGCTCCATGGCTGGAGCAGGGCAAGCCCCAGAACCCGCTCCCCAGTGGGAGCTCGAGGGCTGCATTAAAACGGCTGGCAGGCCGGATGTGGCCTGAGGGCCATAGTTTGCCCACCCCTGTTCTTGCAGTTTGTCTTGCACAACTTGTCTGTCCTCCAGTTTGATTTGCACAACTGTCAGAAAGTAAGAAAGTCCTTCTCAGCTGTCAGAAAAAGGATGCTAGAACATCATCAGCAATAACCATATTGCTGCTAGTGGAGCTCTGAACCCAGTGCAGCAGGGCCTTAAAGACTGGTCCCAATCACCTTGCAGCTCAGGCCTCTATCTGCACTACAAGAAGAACCTGAATACACAGTTATCTGCCACACTTAGGAGTGTCCATATATAAAAAAAATTGTATAATTATTTTTGATAGAACACCCATCAACACTTTGGATAGAAAGTAATGGTCTATACACATCCTGGAGACCAGTGTTTTATACTAGATGTGAGAGAGGGGGATAGGAAAAGGTGTAGGCAATTAACCATGTTTTGTTACAGGTGTTGAACTTGGTCAACCCTGTCTCTTCTGTTAGGATCATCAAGCATGTGAGTGGAAAGGCGGGCTAGTACATGTATCTTTGCTGTTGATGATGAGTAGGATCCTACCAATTTCACAGCCCTGACCATGAAATAAATCCTTCCCTGTGAAATCTGATCACCCCCTTGCTGCTGGGAGCGCCTAGTGGGGCTCCTAGTTACAAGTCCCGACCAGGCTGGGGAGGAACAGGCCTTGTCCTTCCCTTGCACAATCCTGCTCAGGCAGAGACAGGACCCACCTCCAACTGCCTCCCCCTGCTACAGGAAGCTCTGGTGGAGGCTTGTTGGAGGAGCTGGAGGCAGCTTGTTGACATGGGTCCCATCTCCCCTTGATGCTGGAAGCACCCCAGCCAGGTGGCTCCTAGCTAGGAGTCCCTGCAGGACAGGACTTGTCTTTCCCTTGAATGGCATCTCTGGGGGTAGGGGAGAGAGATCATAACCACCTCCAAGTGCCCCTCCCCACCTACTCCCGCCCCTTGCAGGAAGCTGTGGGGCTGGGCAGCAGCTGGAGGCTTGTGATTTCACCCTGCTGCTGGGGGGAGGGGCTCCTTGCTGCGAATCCCCATTACTGGAAAAGGGACCCCCTTACAACACCCTGAACTTTCAGATGTTAACATCTGAAAACGTGAAATTGACCAATTTTAAAATCCTCTGGCCACAAAATTGCTCAAAATGGACCGTGAATTTTGTAGGCCCTAATGATGAGGCAATATTTACCATTATAATGGAAAATGAGTATGTTTCTAAGAGTTGCAAAGTTTCTCAAAATCAGCATTAAAGTCTTTTAAGTGAGCGGGTCCATCTGTCGCCCCTCTCACTGGATACAAAACAACTGAAAGTTGTTGATTTGGGAGGTTTTTGTGTAGCATATAACTTCATTGCAGAGCATCCCATACTTTGAAATTTTCTTCCAGCAACTCCTAAATTCACCTCCCACATATGGTGATGGGTACTGACTCAGTTTAAGACATCTGCCTGAAAATATTGTGCTGATTTGATGTAAGCCACTATCATAGTGATTTCTGATTAGGTGCCAGATGAACTACGCTTATACTGGGAGAACATGAACACAAGGAAAATTATAAGCAGCCTGGAAGTTGCAAGACAGCAGCTATGACCTAGATGTGGCTAATAAATGAGGAAGGGCAAACCATACAGGAGTGTAGGAAAATTCCTCTCTCACTGTGAGGAGTCTCTGAACCCAGAAGTCTCTTATTTTCCCATCCCCAACATGACATTGTTAACCCCTTTCAATGGAGCTTACCAGCTTAGTCACCAAAGTGGACCAGAAGAGATTTGCCCCTTAATCACAGCTCCTAAATCAGACAAAGGGATCACTATAGGGCAACATAAGGTGCTTCCCCCAGCCAAAGGCTGGGCACACTATCTCCACAACAACTCCAGCTCTGTCCTACTGGCCTTGATGTCAGGGAGTGAAGGAAGAGAGACAGAGAACTGAACTCAGGAAGGCCTTCCTCATGGCAGTGCAGTTCAAGGAAGGTCATAGCCTTAGTGCTCTAAATCAATGTTAATGAAAGACTAACTGAGCTATTTATCTGCCAACTAAACCAACGAGTGCTATGTCATTCTGCCCCTCAGGAAAGGCTTTTTTCATCCTAGAGACCATGGAAACTGACAGAAAGAAAAACCACGGCAGATATGGGGAGCGGGCAGGGCCAGTGTAACCACTAGGCAAACTAGGTGGCCACTTAGGGCACCAAGATTTGGGGGCGCCAAAAAGCGGCGTCCAAAATTTTTTTTTTTACACTATTGCTAGAAAAAAAATGAATAAAGACAAGAGAAACATCGTTGAACATGCATTTTAACTTATCTCGTACGTTACAGCTATAGCCTATACCAGCTCTGTGTTGCGGGCACAAGCGTACTGTTTCACTACAGTACAAAGTGGCAATAACATCATTTTTCTCGTTGCGTGCAGCTGTTACCCATTCTGACAGGCTGTTTATAATGCTAAGTTTACTAGTTTGTGGAGGTTGTTGACTAAGGCTAACTATTTTTGTTGAGTTGTTTCAGATCTAAGACGGGCAAGTGCTGCTGCATCATTTCGCTAATACTTTGAGTCACCTGGGTGCGTATATCAAGTATCTGAGTGTATATGTTTGTGTGTGAATGTGTGTGTGTAGGTTGTTGAAATTTGTCATATAGATATTGTCAGTTGTTGTATAATGATGTATCCGCTATTCTAATTTTACAAATTTTATTAACAATAATAATTGGATATTCTAAAGGTAGAATAAAATGTAATACATTTTGATATGAAAGAAAGAAGGAAGTATATGTGACTAAAAAGGGTGTATGTTTGAAAGTATTTTGAACGTTTATAATAAGCGATAGTGGGAAGGAGGGAGAGGGGGAACGCAAGGTGGAAGTTTCGCCTAGGGCAGTGGTCGTCAAAGTGGGGTGCATGCACCCCTGGGGTACGCGAGACCCCGGCGCCACCGCCGATCCCACGTGGGAGACCACTGAATTCGGCAGCGGTCTATTTTGGTACCGCTGTAATGCTGCCGCAGAAAGTGAAAGCTTTCTGTTTGGCGGCATTTCGGCGGAAATCCCCGGGGGGACCGCGGAAGGGGGCCGCGGCCAGAAAAGATTGAGGACCGCTGGCCTAGGGCACAAAATATCCTTGCGCTGGCCCTGGTGGGGGGGTGATAATTGTAGCCTGTAATCAACAGTATAGGTAGCCAAATATCCCGGGGCATACCCTGTGCAGAGAGTGCCTATATAATCTCCACTAGTATTTTTATGTCCCTTAAAGAGTCCCCAGGTGGGGGTAGAATTTTTCCTTCCTTTTTCTCCACGTTGCGGTTCACCTGTGAACGGATAACCCCAATTCTCAGCGTTTTGCCGGCTTGCACGTTGCCACACAATTACTGCCACACACTGTGTTTCTGGGGGGTTGCTAGGCACGTGGGGGCGATGGGGAGGGCTGGTCCCAGGCTGCGATCTGCCGGGGGGCAGGGAAGTGAGGACACGGGCAGCAGTTGGGCATCCCGCTCCGGAGTGAGCCGGGGGGGGGGGGGGGTTTCTAGCAAGAAACGGAGCCAAACTTTCTGTCTCTGACACTCGCTCCCCGGGCGCAGGACGGACGGACGGACACACAGACACCCCCGAGGGGGTTTTACTGCTGCCCAAGCACCAGTCCCCCGGGCCGGGTGCAGCGGATCCGTGCCGCCTGAACAGCGGGAGATTGGCCCCTGCTGTCTGTCCCCACTCAGCCCCGTCTTTCGCCCCCGGGGCAAACGCGGCTCCCCGCCGCCCCAAGGGGAATAGGACAAAACCCTGCCCCAGTCACCGGCTGACACTGACCTGCGCATGTGAACCGGCCCAACCGTCCCGCCAGCCGCAGCACTTCCGCCCCGCAGACTGCGGCACTTCCGCCCCGCGGCCGCGGCCGCGCCCTCTCACCACAGGCTAGAGTGGTTTCCAAAGCTCGTGTCTCCGCCCACCGCCGCCATATTGGAGCCGTGAGAGAAGAATAGCACGGGACCAGGCGGCGGCTCACGTGGGCCGATGTGGCTGTTGGGACCGAATGTGTGACGCAAGCGGCGTATGTCTCCAGGAGCCCCGCCTCCCTGACGTAGGACTGTCAGTCACCGCCCGCGAGTGAGACTTGCACATGGTTAGGCCCCTCCTTCCCCCGCCCTGACAGAGCGTCTCTGCCGGCTGGGCCCTGCCTCGCGCCTTTACCCTGCGGCGCGTGCCTGGCTCCTTCCCCTGCCCCGTACGAGCCCAGCAGGGCCATTCCCTG
Organism: Dermatemys mawii; assembly: GCA_007922305.1. Classification (NCBI taxonomy): domain Eukaryota; kingdom Metazoa; phylum Chordata; order Testudines; family Dermatemydidae; genus Dermatemys; species Dermatemys mawii. Next base: position 43,114,653 of record ML677332.1, on the reverse strand, counting down.
CTAACGCCCCCTTGGCTGCTGTACGGGGAGGTTCTGGCGCTCCCAGGTGCCAGAGCCCCAAGAGAGGAGACATCCACTGTGGCCCCAGCCAGCCTGCAAACCACTGAGCAGGTGCTTCACTTCCTGCGCGTGGGAGTTCAGCCCGGCTGCTCCCCTGCCTAAAGTTAAACCTGTGCATGAATCTGTGAACATTTGGAGCCGAGGCAGGGGGAATAAAGGGGACGAAGTCCCCCTTGCAATGTGTCAGATTTGCAGCAGGTAGTGGCAAGGAATACTAATTGAAGATGATCTCCTAGGCACGCCCTGAAGAGCTGCCAAGTCTTTTTCTCCCAGGACACAGATGCTTTTGGGCCTGGTACACTGGCAAAAACCAGCCAATCTGCTAGTGCTGGCCTGCGGCTTCAGTGAGAGACAGTGGCACTAGAAATCGTTGCCACTCACATATTTCTCTGAATCCTCTCATGATGTAGATTTTAAGACATGAATCTTAAGGACAGGATTTTAATACCTGAGCATGGATTTATATAAATACTTTTAAAATTATTCACATTTACAATCTTGCTTTTTTTGTTGTTATAAGTTGTTTGCATGTGGGAGACTGGAAACTCTAAAGGAGAAAAGGTGTCTAGAACAACATGTGTGTAACTGACTATTTGCATAACATCCATTGCTTTTTGCAGTGGTGTTGTATCTGTATTGGTCCCAGCATTTTAGAGAAGGTGTATGAGGCAATGTCTTTCATTGGACCAGCTTCTGTTGGGACTGGGGGAGAGGAGGGGTAATGATGGAAAAGCTGTTGTTACCTACAGAATAGGAGTAACTGCCATTAGAGCTGAGGCTTATTTAATATTTTTCCACTTTGTAGATGTATTGTGTGGGGGTGGGATTATAAATGCCAAAGGATTTAGATCTGGAATGCCAATACTGTGGCCAGGGGGCAAATTAATGCAGGCTATGGAATGCTAATTTGCTCCTCTAATTTGCCCTTGTCCCTCCAGGGTCTGAACCAAATTGATTGTTAAAATCCTCCAGACATTCTTTTCATCTCATAAAAGAGGATAAAAATAAAAGCAAATATTTGGTGTTTATGAATTACTAAAACATGTAAATATATATATGCAAATTAGGACCAGGCCATAGTCTCCTGGCCATGCAACCAGCAGGACAACCAGTGTTGCAGATTTGGGATGCTTCCTGGCTTAAAACCTAGGCCATGATAAACTAATTTAAAACGTCAAAAAGGGAGAAATTCAGTTCTACACCAAAAACACTTCCCAGAGAGCTTCCCTCTCCTCAGCCATTAAAGGTCCTCCAACAGGCCATGCTGCTTCTAGGAATGGCACAGTTAAGAACCCCTCCATTGTGGTTCTTATTTAAAACAAAACAAAAACGCTAAAAGAGTGGCCAGCACAGAAAATATCCTATAGATGTGCAGTCCAACCCACCAACTAGGCAGAGAGATCACAGGCACAATTCTGATTCCGACCCAAAGATGCCCTTCTACTCCCTGATTCTGGTACTAATGTTTCCTGATTCTGATTAAGGCCATCATGACTGTTGGACTTCACATGCTGAGCAGTTAATACTACAGCTAGTGTACTTAGGGGCTGCTATAGTTATCCCTCATATTAGGAACACCTGACTACCTGTGTGGGTTCCCAGAAAAGGAAACCCCAGAGCTTTTGGAGATCCTCTGAGGCTGCCCTGTCAGAGTGCAGCTCTTCTGCTGGCAGAGCTGTGCTTTGCATTTGCTAAAGGAACTGGAAGAGAGTGAAAGATGATACTAGCTCACAGAAAACTGTGTTGCTTCTAGAAGTATGGACATTGCAGCACAGGCTAGCCACCTGAGTACAAACCCAGAGGGTTGGGCTGTTGCTCATGCCATGGTGTTCACACTGCTAATAGTTTTAGCATGCTAGCTTGAGCACAGCTAGCGTATGTCCACATACCCAAGCTGGGAGGCATGCTCCCAGTTACACCCTGGGAGACTTAAGGCCTGATTCTGCACTGCATTGAAGCCTTGCTAGTTACACCAGTGTAAAATTGAGTAGACAATCAGGCTCTTACCTTTAGTTTGTAGTTCTCGGTTCCTGCTGTTCTGGGGATGGGGGAACAGATAAGAAAGCAGCTTTCTGGAGGATCGGGCACACATGTAGATGGAGTTTGAAATGATTAGTTAAGTTGCTTGATATTGGACTTCTATGGCCAAAATCTGTCCCCCTTGACTTCAGTGGGTTTGGATTATGCCCCTAGTTTCTTTCAAATAAGAAGCTGCATTTCAGTTTGTTATAAGGCTTTAGTTAATCTCTAGAACTGAAACTGGTCAAAGCAGGACTAACAATCTGCAGAGAGCAAAGCTACACTGTAAGAGGGATGGACAAGGTGACCTAACAGGAATAGGTATTTTTTGTCTCTGATTTATCTCAAATCTTCTGTACAAGTTCTGAGGTCGGTCGGCATGGTATGACGTACTGTAAGCATGAAATAGGGAAGTATCCGTAATATTTTCTGTCAGATAGGTATAAAAATACTCAGTATTCTATTATAAATTTCTCCCAGACAAGATGGCTTCATGTCAAAGCTGCCAGTTGTATGCATCTTCCCCCCTCATTATTTTTTTATCATCAGTTTTAATACAATCAAAGATGCTATATATAGTCTATGTGCTATCAATAAATCATACTCATGCATCTTCATATTTGTCCTATAATTTATAAGTACCAACTTACTTGTGTGCATCTGTTAAATTATTCAGCTAACAAAATGTCCCTAGTCCAGTTCCAGGAGTCATGAGAGGTGAACTGCAATGCTTTTTTACTTAGAATTAAAGACAGACATTGTATTACACCAGGGGTAGGAACCTATGGCACATGTGCCAAAGGTGGCACACGAGGTGATTTTCAGTGGCACTCACACTGCCTGGGTCCTGGCCACTGATCTCAGGGGGCCTCTGTATTTTAATTTAAATTTAATTTAAATGAAGTTTCTTAAACATTTTATTTACTTTACATACAATAGTTTAGTTCTATATTATAGATTTATAGAAGAGACCTTCAAAAAATGTTAAAATGTGTTACTGGCACACCAAACCTTAAATTAGAGTGACTAAATGAAGACTCGGCACAACACTTCTGAAAGGTTGCCGACCCCTGTATTAGACTTTATGGACTCCTTCCCCTCAGTCACGAACCTGGATAATCATCTTCATTCCCAGTTCTAGCCCACCTCAAGCTCCCCCTTTAACACCTTGTGGTAAAAGCTGTTCATCTTCTGATCAAGGGACAGCCATATTTTCCCCCTCCATTGTGTGACATGGAAGAGAGCAGAATGACAGATCTCTTGAGAATGGGCTTGGAGGATTGTACAAGGGGGAAAGGCAGTGTGGATATACAGTGCATCTACCAATAGCCTGTTGCAGAGTTGCAACATGGTAAAAAGAGTGACAGGCTGCCTGAAAGGGGGCTGGCTGGGAGATACAGCCACACTTGGTGTGTTGTTCCTCCAAAAAGATGGAATTTGTGCACTGGTCAGCCCTCTCCACTATTAGGTCAATCCTGCACGATGCTGAGTTCTCACTAGAGTCAGTAAGAATGAAGGCACTCAATACTGCAAAGGAGTGCTCAGCACATCACAGGAGAAGCCATACATGGACCCCCCCAGGAAGACTCCTAGGCCAGTCCAGCAAAGCACACAAGTACATATTCTTTAAGTTACATGAGTAGTCCCACATGAAGTCAAAAGGGACTGCTCATATGCTTAAAGTTACACACATTGTCACAGGATCTCTTGTCACATTGGTGCCTCCTGCTGGCTGTTTCAGGAATTAGCTTTAGTCAGCAGGTATGCCCTCTGGTGGTAGTGGCTTTCCCATCCTCATCTCCACCTACAGACTCACTGCAGTTCCAGTCTCACTGCTCCTGCTTCATGGCACAGCCCTCTGGCCATGTCACAATCCAGCTTCCTCCCTTCCAGGGGACTCCTTCCACAACAGTATAGTTACTCCTCACAGCGACTTGGCAGACCATAGCCTGGCTGCTTCTTTAGCGGCAAGTGGTTGGGGGAAGGGAAGAGAACTCAGGTCAATCCACTATTGTGGGTCCCAGACCAGGGATCCTGAAAATAACAGCTTCCCCCTGCCCCCTTGTCTCTTTCTCCACCAGTGTCAATTCTCTGGGACACTTCCCCACAGTCCCAGCTCCTACCATGGCTCCTTCACCCTCTTCCCAAGGCTATCAGGTCCTAGCCCTGGTCACAATGATGGTCTTTGCAGCCCTCTGGGAAGCTAGTCCCCTCCTTTGCACTTCCTGCAGCATAGTCAGTTGGGCTAGTCTGCAACTTCCTTTTATATAGGCCAGTTGAGCCCTGATTGGGTGGTCCAGCTGCCATCCTAATTGGCTGCAGCCACTGCGCTAATTGGCTGTGTCCTGGCAGCCCTCCAAGGTATTTTAACCCTATCAGGACCAGTGCAGGGCAGATCCCCCATCACACGCATCCATATGAGCACAGCTGGAGTCAATGACAGCTTTGTTGCAAGTGGGACAAATTGAGAAGCAAGCAAAGCCAGTATGCGTGTCCACATATACCCAGAGATCTATCTGCAGACTTCTGGATGGCTTTTCTTTTAGATTTCCAGTCTTTGGGGATTTGAACCCAGGCCTACTGTACTAACCCCAACAAATACAACTCACTGAATAGACTGTTGTGGATTTACAGGCCCTTATAAGAGAGGGATGTTTTCAGTAAAACTTCAACTTACTCACTTAAAAAAAAAATCCATGGCTAAAGTGAATTCATGTAAACATATGAATGGGGATGTGTGGATTTTTTTTTAAACAATATTTGCTCATATCTAGCAATGCATCTGCCAAGCAGTATGTTGGCTTCTGAGAATTAGTGTAGGATTTCCTCTTAGCTGTTTGTTTTATTGGATTCCTGTATATAATGTTATCAGGCTATGAGGACAGACTCTGAAATAATACAAGTCTTCAAAAACTAAAAATAATATTTCTGGAGAAGTTGTTATAATTTACTCTTAAGAGACTAAGGTATCTTCATGATCTCATCCCTATCCCCATCACAATCCCAAAATAACTCCCAATTAGGAAAGATTTTTTCCTCCAAATATAAGCCTACAGCTGACACTCCTGAGGGCTGACTCCCTTGCAAATGGGAAGGTGTAGTCAAAGTAGATATACTTCTTTGATACTGTACATCATAAGTCAAGCACTTGATTTGGAGAGAACTGTAGGTGAAATTCTACACTTGTACAGATGGCGAACACATCCTCATCAATACACAGAATGACTAAAGGAAAAATATGTGAACTGATGGTTGAGTCACTTTTTTTACTGGCATCACACCCCAAAAAACCACTAATGAAATAGATGCTTCTAAATTTCATCCTCTTGTGCACAGGAGGTTTTCCCTCATTGCTACTGCCATTGGACCTGTCTGCCAAAATCTGAGTAATGTAACGGATGTATTTAAGTCTACTGTGGCAGATTTTAAAGAAATCCTGTCAAAATGCCTAACCCTGACATTTCACACAGTTTAAAATAGTTTAATGCACTGGGCTTGCTCCCTGTATCAAATTATCCTTGGGGATCTCCGGAAGGACTTTTCATTTAAGAGGTACTCTAGGATTCTTCCCATTCTCCTTCTGTTACTTTGTCTCCCACATCATAGCAATCCATTCTCTGGCTGATAAGGGTGACAGAGGTCTAACTGGTGCTCCTACCATAACCCATCAATGCTACTCAGAGTTTAAGACAAAGGGAGCGGCTTAAGAGGAGGTGAACACACACACACAAACAGTAAAATTGCATTGCCTTTGCAACACTCTCAGTGCAGGAAACTCAGTAATGCATGTAGATCCCCTGTATGACAGCTGTATTGTATTGTGACTAGGATCAAACCAACAGAAAGTATTTAATACCATACAACTACGCTAATGGTGTTAGATCTGGCAAGAGCCACTGACCCTGCAGATCATGAAGGGCTGACTTAAGAGACCTTGCAAAAATGACTGTGGAATCACACAAAATGGGCTTTGCTTAGTCATCTTTGAGAACTCAGAGGGTTGTGATAAGCAACTGTGTCATGTCTTCTCACCCATGTTGTCCCACAGGGCTCAAGCTGGTCTTCTCTCCTGTTTACATATACGTTAGTCCCCTTGGGGAAACCATGAGGTGCTATAGCCTCCTCCAGGAATACACATGGTGACATGCATCTGTACTTCTTTATGTCAGCTGCACACAGTGCCATCACCCAGACTTCTAGGCCTAGGAGAGATAAGTAGTTGTGTGAAAAAATAGCTGGCTAAAATGAAACCCAGGCAAGATGGAAGTGATGGTTGGAAGAGGGAAAGCCCTTGACATTGCCATTACCTTAAAGAGTGTCTACTCTCACATCCGTAACACAGTCTCAGGATACTGCTGTGTTCTTGGTTGCCTCTGGGATACCTAAATAGCAACGATAAATGCCCATCTCCATCTTGCACTGAGTAGGATGTAAAACCCTTTCTGTTAGATGCAGACCTAGTCATGGTGATCTACATATTCATCACATCCAGACTGCACTATTGCCGTGCACTATGCCTGAGGAGGAAAATGAAAGTCATAGGGAAGCTCCAGGTAATCCAAAACGCAGTAACTCATCTACCAAGCCACACAGGTTGATGGGAGCACAATTTTCCAGTGCTCTGCTTGCTACATTAGCCTCCTGTCCAATACCAGAGTTACTTCAAAGCTCAGTTCTTAATTTTCAAAGCCATGACTAGCTTAGTGACTCATCATGACAGCTGCATCTATCAGAAACTGTGAAGCAGATAGGGTCCAGAGGGACACTCACAGAGGCTGGGACCAGGTGTTCTTACCTACAGATGTACAATGCCCTTCCTTGACACCTGCAGAGTGCAAGGTACCTCTTGTCTCTTTGCTATTAACTTTACACAACAGTAACACTGGAAAATGGCCGAGCAATGCTTCCTTCAAGTTAATCAGGAAAGATAACCCAGTATACAAACAAAATTAAAATTAGAAGGCTCTTTTCCCCATAGCAGTGTAACGAGGAGCAGCGGGGAATACAGTCCTTCCGACCCCATGTTGCTCTCCATAATTCTGTTAGAGCCTTGACTGCTGTGTGTATTAATAGTTAAATTAAGTAGTACCTTTTAGTCTCATCTTATTACTGAGGGAGATTCTATTTTAAAACCAAAGTCTGTTTGGCAGTGGATACTCTGAGTGCTGGCATGTTGCCTTTGAGAGAAATAAAAGCAGCTGCAACTGCCCTGCTTTTTTCCCCAGGGGATAATCTTGGGAACCCTCCAAGCTATCAGCTTGGCTATAGGATGGCATTGTCCAGATTGCTCTTTCTGGATCAGAAACCCTGGGCCTGGGTTATCCCTGGAGTAACTCTGCTGAGGTCTAAATGTGGGTTTGGCCTTTGGAGTTTCGTCTGGGATGGTGTTTGGCCAAACAATACCTGGTATGAACCACAATTCAGCAACCCTCCCCAGAGATGCAAAACAGGATAAATAGTCACATTTAACTGGTGAAGTCCACTGTTTTTTAGTGTCAAGAGCCACTGGCAGTTCATCTACCTCTTTGGCTGCTCCTCTGGTGAGACTTTTGGCTTGACTACTCTATTTGTTATTTAGTTGTGCTTTTGGCTCTTCCCAGCTCCCTTGTACACTCCCTGAGTTAACTATACCTCTGACCCCACAACCCCTCTTTGTCTCCATATGGGCCCCCAATTCTAGTCTTAGGCCTCCAGCCATTCCCTTACTCAGGACAGAATCCCACAGTCTTCTCCCCACTAGACCAAGGCCTTACGCTGCAGACTCCTGCAATTCACTGTGATTGCCTCAGCAACTCTGATTGCAGTTGAGCACTTACAGTCCTGTTTTCTCAGAGGCAATAGAGGGTTATCCAGTGACCAGTCAGCTTTCTGTTTATTCAGAACAAAAGAATTTCAGCTAAATCACATCTTCAAAACTATAATGACCTTATATGCATGCCTAGCTTATCAGGTGGTCAGTCATCTTCCACATTGCATCCTGAAAGGTCTAAAATACTTCAGGTGCTTCTGCACGTCCTGATTTTGCTAGATAATCTCATGCTTGTCAGTTCTTAGATGGAGTGAAAGCAACCCTCCCCTCAGGTCAGGGCTGTTTTTGTACAGTTTCAAGTCATTAGTCTGACAAGGCCTTTGAACCAGGTCAAATCAGTCTGTGTGATTCCTCAAGGGAGACAAAAAAGCTTATTACCTGCATTGTTTCAATATAGGGAATTTACGTGAACTACCAGCCCCCATTATCTTTAGTTCCAGCAGAAAACATTCTTTATCTTATCCATTTAACCAGGAATACAATCACTAGCCAGCTCATAAAGATACATATAATATTTATACAATTAACACAATAGTCTGAATATTCCATGATTTCATAGTATCATGTTTGTCACACTCCTATGTCCCTAAGTTTCAACTTGGTGTCACTACATGTGAGTCTATTGCTCATGGAATGTGATGTGTTGACATCTGTGGAGAACAAAGTCCTCTTTGCAGAGAGCAGGTATCACATGGGCAATGACTGTTTAAGATTCCTCATGCTGGCTCGCCTATACAACTCTATCCTGCCTGAAACTGAGAGAATATTTCACTTTCCATCTCTGTGTACAGTATGTTCTCCCTCCCCAGAAGTGTGAGCAGCACACCTTGAAAGAGGGGAGAGGACCTATAGTCTGAAGGAGTAGGAGCAGGGAGGGATTAGAAGCAGCAGAACTAGGTGTAGCCCTTCCCCAATACTATGTACTGCTGGAGATGACTCACAGCAGGGAGTATGTAAGGAGAGGCAGAGCAGCGCAGAGGCAGTGTCAGAAGGGGCAATCCAGGTTTTTGTGAGTGCAAGATGGAGGGAGCGAGAGAGGAAGAGGTCATGGATGGTGGGGAACTTTTTAGTGATGTAGTGGGGATAAGCATTCCAGAGAGAGCAAGAGGAGAGGAAGGAAGTGGAAGAGTGTAGATGAGTTTTGGAAAGGATGGGCCAGAGGAGAGAAGATGAAGGAGGGACCAGAGTTGGAGTAGTTCTCACCAGAATGAAGGAAGAAGTGGTAGAAAAAAATGTGGTGAGATAGAAATTTGTAGAGGTGGGAAGGGAGGCACAAGGATAGAAGGGAGAAAAGAGATGGTAGTTGATATGAACCGCAAAGAGGGAAGGTGGAAGAGGTGGGAGATGTAGCTGCCAGGAGATGGGAGAGGAGAGAGGAGCATTCCATACTCCTCCAGAATGGACAGGGAAAATACAATTGTGGGCTTTAGTTCTACCTGGGAAGCCCCAGCGCAGCCACTCAGGGCCTTGTGGGATCCACACAGAGAATATGCCTTGTCACACTTGCTGTTAAATCCCAGGACTCTCTACTGAGACTTCCAGCAGGGTTCCACTTAGTGGCATTTGGGATAAGGATACCTGTCCACTGGAAACTGGACTGATCTCCCCTATCCCCAAGTGCATTTTACATAGTTGAAAAGTCATCATATAACAACAACCAACTCAATGATCATATTCCATTACCAATCCCTTCAACTAGACAGCTCCTCAATATTCAGAGGGGTTAATATTGGCTCAGAAAATCCCTCATAATAGATGCATCCTTTCCCAGTGTCAGTCCATTAGAAAATAGGAAGTCCTTCCAAACTAAGAAGGAATATTGCACTTGTCCCTTTTTGCTCCAAAGAGGCAGCAAAGTAAAAGCAATAAAGGATGCAATCCAAGTGCTGATAAATTATTGATACTCCCCTTCTGCTTCTTACTTAAAAAAGAATATTAAAGCTCATTTTGTAAATGGTCCAGACACATTTTCTTTGGACATATCCACACTGTGATTAACAGAGATTGCATTAAGATATGTAGGTACCTAACTCCCATTGATTTCAATAGGAGTTCGGTGCCAAAATGCCTTTGAGGCTCTGGGCCTAAGTGTTAGCATTGCAGCAATTTCACTGGTTTTGAAAATTGTAAGAGACATGTTTTGGGTTATACTCTGATAAAGAGACATAGATTAAAGGCAGCTTCACTGTCACCCAAAGTAATTGCTTTAAATGAATTAAGACCAGATACTCATCCCTACACTAAGGCCCTGATCCAAAGCCTGTTGAAGTTAATGGAAAGACTCTCACTGACTTTAACAGGCTGCAGATCAGGCCCCACAGTTCCTATGACCGGTAATGCAACACTTGTAGGACACTGTGACGTAATCCACTTGTAATAATAGCACCTTTCCTCCAGGATGATCCCGATATACCTGTATACATATGTCAATTTACAGACCACACATATAGGAATCACTCTGCCCCCTACTGAAATGCAATTGCTTCTGAGACAGAATATGGTAGCTGTTTAACAGTGCACAAGTTCTCACCAGTGTTGGGTGGGGGTAGGGAGGAATTAAGTGGTCATAATTTAAGTACCCAAATTGGAACTGGATCAGGACAGGTTTAATACCTCTCTTTTGATGAAGTTCTAGATGATCTCTAATAATCAGAAGTGGTCAGGACCTCTGTTTTCTGTCTCATCTGAAAGGCAGACAACAAACATGCTTGCTCAAAGTGACTTAAGACAGTGATATAGCTCTGCAAATTTAGTCCCAATATTCTCTAACTAAAATATAGAACAGAGGTGGGAAAACGACGGCCTGCAGGTCACATCCTGCCTGCAGGACTGTCCTGCCTGGCCCCTGAGCTCCCGGCCACGGAGGTTAGCCCCCAGCTCCTCCCCCGCAGTCCGTCTTCCCCCGCAACCTCAGTGCCCCGCGCCTCCAGCGCTCTGGCCCGCCCACTGCTCCTGCCAGGCAGCGTTGCAGTGGTGTGACTGGCTCCAGCCGGGCGGTGGAGCTGTGAGCTCCTGCTGCTCTGAGCAATGTGGTAAGGGGGTGGAGAGTGGTGGGGGGAATTGGATAGGGGACAGGGGATTCCAGGGGGCAGTCATGAGACAGGGAGCAGGGGGCAGCTGGATGGGGTAGAGGTTCTTGGGGGTGGTCAGGAGAGGGGAGCAGGGTGTATGTGGCTAGGGAGTGGGGTCCCAGGGGGAGGTTAGGGGCAGGGGTGTGGATACAGGTTGGGGCAGTCAGCAGACAGGGAGCAGTTGGATAGGCTTGGGAGCCCTAGGGGGTGGTTGTGGGTGGGGTCCCTGGAGGGGTTGGTCGGGGACAAGAGCAGGGGGGGTTGGATGGGTCGGGGATTCTGAGGAGGGCAGTCAGGGATCAGGAAGTGGGAGAGGTGGATGGGGGCAGAGGCCAGGCTGTTTGAGGAGGCACAGCCTTCCCTACCCGGCCCTCCATATAGTTTTGCAACCCTGATGTGGCCTTTGGGCCAAAAAGTTTGCCCACCCCTGATATAGAATAACGTTGCCTGATAAATTGTGAAATGGCCCCTGGCTAATCTTGGAGGAAGGGTCATCAAAACTTTAATGAACATGTGCTCCCACTCTGAGTGGCTGATGCTGACCTTACAGTAGCTGCAGATACTGACTGCACCCACCTTTTATTTCTCTGCAGAAAGGAGGTGTCGCTGAGAATGTATTTTGTTTCTTGTTTTGCTAGCCATGTAAAGAGAACTAGACTAGGCACCAAGCCCAGATGCAGGGTTGGGGGGGGCAAACTTTTGAGTAGGGCAGCTGAGTTTTGTGTGTCTGCCTGTAAGGCGCTTATCATACTGTAGGCACTATATACATAATTATGCATATTTAATATGCATTAGAATAGAGAGAGGGGCTTATAAAGGGAAAAAATAGCCCCTTCAGGCAGATAGCGCCAGTGACACTGATCCTCTGCATTTATGGAATTGCAAAATGAGCTTCTTTGCATGGATTTTGCTGTCCTCTCTAGAATTTAAGCTTTGGCCTTTTTTTTTTTTTCCTGTCTCTTCTAGTTATGAAGACAACCTTGACAACAAAGTGATGCACTGAGTCTGCAGATAGCAAGACTGAAGCAATAGCAAGTGAGATGTGACCACTTTCTGAAGCTTAATTATAAGGTACAGTAATAGCCATTTCCTCCCCTGCACCCCTACCTCACCTCAATTCTCCTCTTGTCCTTAGGCTTTTTCCATGCTTTGGTTCAACTACATACAGAGCACTGACAGTACCTAGTGTGCCTGGATGCCCTCATCTGTGCCTCACACAAAGAGCCCCAGCTGGGCTTAGGCGCAGAATCTCTACCTCTTCCACACCCGATTCCTTCGGTTACCAACCCTTGGGTTCAGCTGGCAGCAATAATCCTAGAAACTGCCAGGTTAATCTAAGCAAATCAAAGTTTATTCAACCTACAAAACTATATGATAGAATCTCTAGAAATGAAAGGAAAGCACTATACTTCATGCTGTTGTCCAAGGCTGCCCCAACCCTCATTGAGTAGGTTCTTGCTTAGTACAAGTGAATGAATATTCAATAAGTTGGGGGGAAATATATCTTATATTCAGAACTCATCAAGGTCCTTGTTTTTCCTTTCAGTCTGACTCAGCTTTGAACTCAGAGGTAGCTCTCCCCTATGCTGCTCGGCTCATCTGGGCTGATGCCTTTCAATTATGTCAGGGGTGTGTGCACTGCAGCTCTGATCCAAAGTCCACAGAATTAAAGAAGAGTCTTTCCCCTGACATCCATGGGCTTTGATCAGGCTCTGAAAACAGGTGGACCTCCCCTTCTTGGTGGGATAATACGCATGACTGGAATATTGGTGTAAAAGAGTACAGCTTGCTCTGGAAGGACAGGCAAGGAAAAAAGGAAGGAGGTGTTGCCTTATATATTAAAAATGTATATACTTGAACTGGGCTGAGGCTGAGATAGAAATAGGAGACAGACTTGCTGAAAGTCTCTGGGTAAGGATAAAAGGGGTAAAAAAAACCAAGGGTGATGTCATGGTAGGGGTCTACTACAGACCACCAAATCAGGAAGAAGAGATGGATGAGGATTTTTTTAAACAACTAACAAAGTCATTCAAAGCACAGGACAAGGTGGTGATGAGGGACTTCAACTACCCAGACATCTGTTGGGAAAATAACACAGCAGGGCATAGATTATCCAACATGTTCTTGGAATGTATTGGAGACAATTTTTTATTTCAGAAGGTGGAGAAAGCTATTAGGGAGGAGGCTGTTCTAAATTTGATTGTGACAAATTGGGAGGAACTAGTTGAGAATTTGAAAGTGAAAGGCAACTTGGGTGAAAGTGATAATGGAATGGCAGAGTCCATGGTTCTAAGAGGAATGGTAGGAGGGAGAACAGCACAATAAAGACAATGGATTTCAAGAAGGCAGACTTCAGCAAACTCAGGGAATTGGTAGGTAAAATCCCATGGGAAGCAAGTCTAAGAGGGAAAACAATTGAAGACAGTGGGCAGTTTTTCAAAGACACAGTATTAAGGGAACAAAAGCAAACTATCCCACTGCATAGGAAAGACAGGAAGTATCGCAAGACACCACCCTGGCTTAACCAGGAGATCTTCAATGATCTAAAACTCAAAAAAGAGTCCTACAAAAAGTGAAAAAACTTGGTCAAATTACAAAGGATGAATATAAACAAATAACACAAGTATGTAGGGACAAAATTAGAAAGACCAAGGCACAAAACGAGATCAGACTAGCTAGGGACATAAAAGTTAACAAGAAAACATTCTACAAATACATTAGAAGCAAGAGGAAGACCAAGGACAGAGTAGGCCCATTACTCAATGAGGGTGTAAAGACAATAACAGAAAATGTGGAAATAGCAGAGGTGGTTAATTACTTTTTTATTTTGGTTTTCATCAAGAAGGTTGGTGGTGATTAGACATCTAACATAGTGAATGCCAGTGAAAATAAAGTAGAATCAGAGTCTAAAATTACTTAGACAAGTTAGATGTCTTCAAATCACCAGGCCTTGATTAAATGCATCCTAGAATACTGAAGGAGCTGACTGAGGAGATATCTGAGCCGTTAGCAATTATCTTTGAAAAGTCATGGAAGATGGGAACATTCCAGAAGACTGGAAAAGGGCAAATATAGTGCCCATCTATAAAAAGGGAAATAAGGACAACCTGGGGAATTACAGACCAGTCATCTTAACTTCTGTACCTGGAAAGATAATGGAGCAAATAATTAATAAATCAATTTGCAAATACCTAGAAGATAATTAGGTGATGAATAACAGTCAGCATGGATTTGTCAAGATCAAATTGTGTCATACCAACCTGATATCTTTCTCTGATAGGGTAACAAGCCTTGTAGATGGGGGAAGCGGTAGATGTGGTATATCTTGACTTTAGTAAGGCTTTTGATAGAGTCTCACATTATCTTCTCATAAACAAATTAGGGAAATACAATGTAGGTGGAGATACTCCAAGGTGGGTGCAAAACTGGTTGGAACATCATTCCCAGACAGTAGTTATCATTCCCAGTAGTTATCATTCCCAGAGAGTAGTTCACAGTCAAGCTGGAAGGGCATAATGAGTGGGATCCTGCAGGGATCAGTTCTGGGTCCAGTTCTGTTCAATATCTTCATCAATGATTTAGATAATGGCATAGAAAGTATGCTTATAAAATTTGTGAATGATACCAAGTTGGGAAGGGTTGCAAGTGCTTTGGAGGATAGGATTAAAATTCAAAATGATATGGATAAACTGGAGAAATGGTTTGAAATAAAAAGGATGAAATTCAATAAGGACAAATGCAAAGTACTCCACTTAGAAAGGAACAATCAGTTCCACACATACAAAATGAGAAATGACTGACTAGGAAAGAGTTCTGTGGAAAGGAATCTGGGGCATCATAAGGGATCACAAGCTAAATATTTGTCAAGTGTAACATTGTTGCAAAAAAAAGCAAACTTCATTCTGGGATATATTAGCAGGAGTATTGTAAGCAAGACATGAGAAGTAATTCTTCCGCTGTATTCTGTGCTGATTAGGGCTCAACTGGAGTATTGTGTCCAGTTCTGGGCACCACATTTCAGGAAAAATGTGGACAAATTGGAGAAAGTCCAGAAAAGAGCAACAAAAATGATTAAAGGTCTAGAAAATATAACCTATGAGGGAAGACTGAAAAAATTGAGTTTGTTTAATCTGGAGAAGACAAAACTGAGTGGGGACATGATAACAGTTTTCAAGTACATAAAAGATCGTTACAAGGAGGAGGGAGAAAAAGTGTTCTTCTTAACCTCTGAGGAAAGGACAAGAAGCAATGGGCTTAAATTGCAGCAAGGGCTGTTTAGGCTGTACATTAGGAAAAACTTCCTGTCAGGGTGGTTAAGCTCTGGAATAAATTGCCTGGGGACGTTGTGGAATCTCCAACACTGGGGAATTTTAAGAGCAGGTTGAACAAACACCTGTCAAGGATGGTTTAGAGATAATTACTTAGTCCTGCCTTGAGTGCAGGGGACCGGACTAGATGATCTCTCAAGGTCCCTTTCAGTTCTATGATTCTATTATTTTGGAACAACCATCCATAGCCAGAGTTAGCTGGAACCGTTCTCTGCCTCACAGTTGCCCTTCTAGCAGCCTCCTGTTAGACGTGCAAGGAGTGTGCAGCTAATACTTGACCCACATTAAATGAAAAAGTACCCGTAACCCATTTAGTTCATTCAGACCAACTCTTCTAGGAAATCCCAGCACAGTTCACTGCTTTTGGTTGCACAAGTGAACTCACGCACCAAGCATCTCCTGGCCCTGGACCACCACCCCATGGAGCAGCCAGATTCTTCAAACTGGGCTGGAATTTATCAGAAAGGAGGCCAGCTTTAAAAAAGTAACATTATATGGCGGGACTGGGCGTGGGAATACGAAAGCCAATAGAGATGCTTCGCGTTTGCTCACTTGCCTGCTCATGAGACATTAAAAAGCATTTTAAAAAATATACACCTCCAGGGCACAAAGGGGTCCCAGGAGATGAGTCTTACAGGCCTGGTGTGTAATGAAACATGCAGGGATGCAGCATGCCCCCCGTCAGACTGAGGGCTGGTCTACAGTACAGGAATTAGCCGAGGAAACGCTGCAGGGAGCAGGAAGAAGTATGGACAGGGCAGCCAGTTTGCAGGAGGCTGCAGTTGTGAGGAGGGGGATGCAGGACGGGGAATCTGCTGGAAACTAATGCGAGCAACAGAGGCTAAGGAAGCAGTGAGGCGTGTGGTGGGGGAAGGGAGGAGGCATGAGCGAGCCTAGGGGTCTTTCTTCGCAGGCTCGCATGTCAGGTGCAAGGAGGCAGAGCAGAGGTGATGGGCGCTGGAGGGTGGCGCAGCTGACTGAAAGCGCCCGTGCTGCAGAGCAGCGCCGTGGGGAGAAGGCGGAGAACAAGCCCAGGGCTGGGCTGGTTTTTGCAGGGGGTGCAGGTGTGTGACCCCAGAGTTATGCATGGGATCTTTCGTGGAGAGTGTTAATACCTCTCCCAATAGCAAATCCCTCGAGCTCCGGGCCTCGGGGCAGGAGGGAACAAGACTCCCACAAACAGGCTGGAAATCCCCTGAGTACAAGGATGCTGGGACGAAGGCGGCCCAGAGTATTCCCGGGTCACGCGGGGACACTGGGATTTCCGGGCCTGGGGAAGATTCCCGCGCATTGTACTCCGGGCAGACAGGAGCTGGGGCTTGTTTCTCCGGAGGGCCACACATGCACAAGAGACACACGCACGCACCCTCCCCTCGCTTGCCAGCCAGCGGCCCGAGGAGCAACGCGACGGCCCGTCTCAGGGGAGCCTGGGAAAGGACGCTCCGAAGTTGGCGGGGACAAGCCCCGCTGCAGACTCCGGGGCTGCACGCGCGGAGGCGATGCCCTGACAGAGAGCGCGGGCGGGGAGGCTGCGCCCTCCCAAGGGAAAGGGGACCCCGGCTGCCTGCAAAGCTCCGAGAACGGCCTGGCTTGTCCTGGGCTCAGGCTGACGATCCGCGGCGGTATGGGGGCTGCCAGGCGGCCGTCTGGCGCGAGGCACTTTCCCTGAAGGCAGCTTCTGGCTTTGGCTGATAAAGTGACCGTGCTTGCAACGCCGCGGGACTGCGAGTGGACTCTAGAGACACACACACACACACACACACTCTCTCTCTTTCTGTCTCCCCTCCCCCCTTTAGTCGGACTCTGGCGGCGGGCGCGTGTGCGGGGAGCGGCTCCGAATCGCGCGGCTTCGGCAGGAGCGGGACCCCGCGTTGGCGATGGGGAGAAACCCGCAGTCCCGGCGCTTTCCGGCCGGTAACACCCGACTGTGGCGCCGGGAGGAGGAACTTGGACACCCCGCGGCCCCCGGGTGGCTCTGAGGTGAGGGGGCCGGGAGACGGGAATGGCGAAGAATGTCTTCGGAGGTGGGAACAGAACCAGCCGCTGACACAACGTGGAGCAGCCCAGGGGGAAGCCCGGCCGCCCCGGCAGGTGTCCGAGAGGAGGTGAGCGACCCGGGGACACATCTGTGCGGGGTCACTGGCGGACCTGTGGGCGGTGGTGGATCTATACGCGCGTGTGTGTGACCGCCCCAGCTGTGCGGGGAGAGACACCCGTGTGCATTGTGCGCAACCCCAAGAGAAAAGTGAGGGGACTTGGTCTGGGCTCCTGAACTCGGCGGGAAAACCCGGACTGCGGGCAGGGCTCCGGTTAAACGCCCGAAACGGCGGGAGGAACTAGGGGATTTGCAGTGCAAGAAAAAACAGGCTCAGGGAGCGACTGCGAGGAGCTGTGGCTGCTTCAGTCTAGCCAGCTAGAGGGGCATTTGGGGACCTGAACGTGGTTTGTAATGCAAAGGGGAGAATGGTTTGTAATGCAGCCTCGCTGAGCTTCTTGCAGCCCCTTTACTGAGGCAGTGACCAGTCAGCCGGTATCAGTGACCAGCCGGTGCAGAGAGATTTAATCCCACCCTATAGAGAATAGCCCCCCATATCTCCAGCGCGCTCCGGGAGCTCTCCACGGTGCTGCGGTTCTCCCCATGACAGCATCGGATTTACCCTGCAGGGCGAGAGAGCGGAGTAAGGGGCTGTGCTTTCCCCGCCCCCGGCCCCAAAAGACAAGGCAGGAGCACCCAGTGCTCCTTTGCAGACCCAAGCACCGGGTCCCGAGAAGGGATTATTGGAGTCTCGCCCTGCTTCTCCTGTAAGAGAGTCACAAGAGGGGCTCTGCGGCTGTCTGGCTGACATTACCGTTCCTTTCTTTCCTAACCATTGGCTGCTGCAGATTTATAGACTGTCCTGAACAAATCATTGTCTCCAGACAGAATCATGAAACTGTCTCCAGACGTTTCAGTGTCTCTTGCTGCGATCTCTCTGAAACATGGATACCCCCGCAGAACAAGCACTGGTTAACTTTAATGCCTGCTGACCCTAATCACTAACATTTGCATTTTTAATGGGCCTCTGCACAATTACAATAAATAGCACCTTTAGGCAAGTACTAAAAATATGAGTGTTCTAAAAAAATTCTGAAGATCAAACAATATCAAAAGTCATACTAATACCTACACTCTCACATGATTATTGTTATAACATTACAGTGATGCAATATAATGTACTGGTATGTGGAATGCAAACCAAAAGTTTCAAATAGAAACATTAAAGCTTTGTATTTAAATATTTAACAATGTAATACAGAACAAAATCCTGACGTCCTTATTATGGCATAACTCTCCGCTTTCAGTGGAAATTTTGCTTAAGTAAGGATTTCAGAATTTGGCCTACAAAAACATATTCTCTCCCCACCCCCTACCTCCCCACACACATTTTTTCAACTTCCAAGCAACAATCCAAATGGCTGAGTGACAATCCAAGTGACTTAAAATAGCTTTGTACTATTGCCCTCCAAGATGATCACCTCTAATCAACTTGTGTTGTCAATTTGAAGGTTGACATAAAACATCTTGACCCATTACCCATTGACTGAGACAGAATCACATGAATCAATTATTGTAAATATAAGCACCAGAGCACCATCCTCTGTTAGAATACATTTAGAACAAAGAGAAATTTAAGCTTTTTGTCACACTTAATGCAGTATTTGGTGTCCACTTTTTTTTGCTCTTCTGCAGTTTCATAGGCTTGTTGTCCCTATTATGGAAGTTTTAAAGTAGTATTAAGTGAAAAACAAATTTAAATGTTACCCCCTCTCCCAAAGGAAATGAATATGAGGAGCATAAACAATCAACAAAGGAACATTTCCACTTTTTTTCAGGATAGCTCCTGCTATTGCTGATGGAGCTTTGTCACTGATTCAGCGTGCCACATGAGCTTGTAAGTTTACATAAAGCAGCCTCAGCAAACTCTACATTAAGTTCAGGTATATTTAGAGTACATCACCACCAACAAAAACCCAACATTTTTTAAAAAGTATAAAACTGACTTTTCAGCTTAAGCTGAAAAAGTTACTACAGGAGGACAATAATGTCATTAGTCAGTGACTTCAAGTATTTTATCCCCATAGTCAGTCACTTTTCAACTTGTGAGGTATAGTTCACAACTGTAAACTTCAACTAGTATCATTCTACAATTGCTGATATCACTGAAACTCCCCAATGTAATTACAGCCTAATAGGAGATCAATAACTGAGTAGAGCTGGGAAGGAATTCTTGATTTAGCCAGTCTGTGCTCCTGAACCACAGAGCATTTTCACTGTATTAATCCCACCACAAAAATATCTAGACTCTTACTGGACATTTCTGAAGATGAGAGTACTTAATCTCCATACTTATACCATGCTTAAATGATCCCCACTTTTAAATTTTTCCTCTGATCCAATACAAATGTTTCCGTGTTTAATTTTACACTAACTCCTTGTCTCATTATTTTAGCCTTATGTAATGACTCCTTTACTCCCCCTTCTTCCTGCACACAGTTTCTGTGTAATATTCTTAGGTCCCCCATAGTCCCTTAAGTGTCTGGTATAACATGGGTGCTTATCTCTTATTTACACAATTTGTGTGTTCCAGTTTCTTTATAAATCCTGAAAGAAAATCTTAACAGTGACTAGAAAAGTTTTTAATTGAAAAGAGAAAACAAAACTCATAAGTTCCCAAGCTAGTAATAGATGTTTGAAACAGCTGAGTCTAAAAAAAATACAATTTAAAACAGACTCTTTGAAGAACAATTTGTTTTCAGTTACCTACTATGACCCTAATCCTGCATTATTTAAGTCAGTGGATCTTCACCATTGACTTCAATGAGTGTAGAAAAAAGCCCTACGACTTAAGACCAATGTTCTGTGCTTTGCCTGCATGGTAGTGACAATTAAAGCAAGACCTAGAGCTGGCAGTCGGCATTGTTTAGTAACGCCATCAGCTGTTGCAAAAGAAACACAGAGTTATTAACAAAGGTTTTGGTAGGGAAGAGAAGGAGAAGTGATTTTCCAGGTATCTCAGAAGGTGTTTCCATACCTACATGGATTCTCCAGAAATATTTTCCTTCTCATTTACCTTTTTTCTTGACTTCTTTTCCTGCTCTACTCCACCCTCCTCCCACCCTACGTTTTAACTGCTGTCTGGCCAGGTTTCCCAGACTTGAAATTACTGTGAGATACAGATCCATAACTGGTGCAAATCAATGTATTTCCATTGATTTCAATGTAGCAATGTCAATTTACACCAGCTCCAGATTTCGTCTTAAATATCTTAATTTTAAAAGCTTAATTGGAATTTTTATTTTAGCCAATTAAATTTAATGAATAAAAAGTCATTTATAACCTTCTATAGCTAAATAATTGCCAAGGAATCAGCAACCAGGATACCAGCAGGTAACTGTCATTTTGAAATACTTATTTGTCTCATCCATTCCTGTAGATTTGAATAGTGCTTGTCTGTTGCTGCTTTTAACTTGTCCTTTGTATTAAAAAACTTTAATTGAGTGTGATACAATGTAATCAGTTAAGCTCTCCAGATGAAAGAGAAAAGTACAAGAAGCCATGGGCAGATGTTACTGAAACCCACAGATTCCAGGCTGTGTGACATGATCCTAACATATCAGATAAGAGCCCTCTGAAGTCATCTCATCCATCTCCTGTTGCCAGTGCAGTCACATGGAGAGCTTATTTCTTATATCATCAAAGAGTGCCATTTATGGTCACCATGGCACCATTTAGTGTTGCAATTTTTAAAAATATTGCTTCTTTGTGAGCTTCTGGCTGTCTCAAGAGCAGCCAGCATGTTGTGTGACTCTTTTCTCTCTCATACACAAAAGACCATACAATACAATGCTTTTTCGGGTTTATTTTATGCTCAACCTCCTGATTTTGCACAAGACCCCCCTCTCTGACATAAGTCTATGCATCTCAAATGCACTTATAATATCCATTATATCTGTCATATCATAGTCTCTTGTGTATCACTGTTTGCATGAAGTTCTGAATTTGTAATTTATGCTGTTCACTAAATTTTAGGTTAAATGCCCTATATTTTCAGTCACATTTAATGTTAATGTTAACAATCCCATTTCACAGACTTGGAAATGCTAAGAATTGGATCAACCCCCTTTACCTTTCTTCATGACTTAGATGTAGACCTAAAATTCTCATGTTCTAAATTGTACCCTGTTTATGGACTGAATCATAATCAATGGAAGGTGACGAGACCCAGGAAATTCATGGCATTTTCATCAAATCTTCCCTTTCGGGGAAAAGTTTATGGGCCTTGTAGAGTAAACAGGGAGTGCAGCCTCCCAGCACTTTAGATCTCCAGAATATGCAGGGATGGGAACTCTCTTAGTCCCATAGAGAGACATTTCCTCTATGCTCCCCTCTTGTCCTCCTTCTTCTGAAGGAAGGAGCTGTGCTACATTCTCTTCTTTCTCTGCTCAGTAGAAACCGTGCTGACAGAGGGGGGAAGACTCATGCTGCTTGGGACCCAAGAAGCAGTCAAAAAAGTGGGACTCCCTGACACCAAGCAAAAAGGGTCAAGGGACATCGGACAAAAGACCTAGTTCAGGCCACCAGCACACCTTAGAGCTGCATGGGGGTTTCTCTCTGATTGGATCCACTAGTCCCCCCAGGGATCCACCACTGACTCCGAGGAGTGGCACAGGATCCAAACTCACTATTGTGCAAATATGCGTGTGTAGGTTCTTGCAATTTGTCATATTGATAGTGTCAATTATTATTGTATGACACAGTATCCACCATTCTGATTTTATAAATTTTATTAATAACAGTAATTGGATATTCTAAAGGTGGAATAAAATGTAGTAGATTTTGATATGAAAGAATGAAGGAAGGAAGTATACATGAATAAAAAGGGTGTATTTTTGAAAGTATTTTGAAAGTTTATAATAAGCAATGGTCCAGGGGGAGAGAAGGGGAAAGTGGGGGGCACAAGGTGGAAGTTTCACTTAGGGTGCAAAATATCCTTGTACCGGCCCTGGAAAAATCCACACCCCAGAGTGGCATAGTGTGGCCAACCTAACCCCTGGGGTAGAAAGCTCTAGGTTGGTGGAAGAATTAGCTACCACCCATCAAGGAGATGGATTATCTACAGTGATGGAGAACCTGTCCAGTCACTGTAGTAATTGTCTACACTGAAGCTTTACAGTTCTGCAGCTGTGTAGCTGTTGCATTTTAATTGTAGACATAGCCTAAGACTCAAAGAAACATATAAGGTGAGTCCTTAAACACATTTGGTCAAATCTTCAGCTGGTGTAAATGAAGTAGCTACATTGACTTCTATGGATCTAGGCCAGTTTAAGCCAACTGAAGATCGGGTTCATGAATTTAAACAGAACAGGACTGAATCAAATTGATTGTAACTACCATAGGAATAACTGCTGCTTACTGAATACTCAAAAGACCAGTAAATTCTCTTACTGCGCCATATCCAGCAATGCAGCATCAATACGGCCTTTGTAGAAAACCAGGCTTTCCCAGTCATTAGGATCTTGGAATAATATCCATGAAAGAGAAATAGACTCACAGTAAACAAAAGTGAAGACAATATCATGGCCTGATAGCCCCTCTTCTCTCACCACTTCAGATGGAGAAAACTCTCCATGCCTAGAACCCCAAGAATGCTCCTTGTTTTTCTCTTTTCTTTCCCCTGCTTCATCAGGGGCCTTATACTGTGGCTAACCTCTCTCTGGCAGAGAACAGTTGGACCCATCTCCCTCTGATGCTCACCAAGGCTGCCTCTAAAGCCAGTAGAAGTCTTTGCTAGAAAGTGGTGCAAGGTACATCTTTTCCTTGGGAGTAGAGCATGCTGCCTCTGCCAGGATCCTAGCCTTTGTTTACCTCAGTGTAAGGGACCCACATTGGGTCCCCTGAATAAGAGTGTATAGATCATTTCTTTATTTTAATCTTTCCAGCCAGTACAATTTTGAGAATCCATATCGGTGCATGATATTGTTTTTCTTGCCATCTCCTTCTGCCTCTCTGCAAAAGATGGTAGCTAAGTTTTTTTGTCTCATCAGGAGATGTTGCAAAAAAATGGAGGCAAAAAGATAGAGAAGCTCTGAAGTAGCACCTAGTGAGTAGCACAAGTCTTTAGGTGAGTTTTCAGTACGTTGTAACATGTTAACACTGACAAATGTTAGAAGACAAACAATAACCATTGAAAGGTTTGTTGAGTCATTATGACAACATGGTTGCAGTGCCATAGCTAAAATTGTATTCATTTAAATAAGGAATTCAAGCACTTTGCTTTTGATGAACAAGCCAGTGCATCTGCCCCAAATTTTATGTACATAACCCCTAAGGAAAACTTGAAGTTTCTGAGGAGTTTCAAGAAAATCAGTTAATTAACATCCAAGTTCTAAAAAATGAAAAATTGATCCACAAAATAGTGTGCTGAGTCTTGAGTTTTTTCAGGCCCTTCTTGCATAAAAATTACAACCTGTAGAAAGTAAATTTAAAAAAATGTACATAGAGTTCAGTGAGGTCTCTGGGTTATGTAATAATTTTATTAATTTAAAAGGAAAAATGGAGGTTTATATTAAAACTGTTGGTTTACATGCCC
The DNA here is from genome assembly GCA_007922305.1 of Dermatemys mawii. Lineage (NCBI taxonomy): Eukaryota > Metazoa > Chordata > Testudines > Dermatemydidae > Dermatemys > Dermatemys mawii. The sequence continues at coordinate 43,090,736 of ML677332.1, read as the reverse complement.
TGAGCTGAGTGAGCTCATAGTTTATGATGACCAGGAACTTCTATCAAGCAGTAGCTGTTGGTACATCTTGGACCAGGAGCTCTGTCACAGTGGTCATCCAAGTCTGGAGTGGTACCACCAAGTCGTCTGGGCATTATGTAACAGAGCAATGGCTACTTTCAAGCTGAACATCCCTGGGAAATTAATAGACGCTGTTGTGTGTCAGTCAAGGTTGTTCTGTAGATAACTTATCTAACACAAAACCACATAAGCATGGAAATGAAAAGTGAAGGTCCCTAACAGTACACACCTTGTACTCCTCCTTCTCCACTCAGAGACACACACTCCACCATTGGAACAATCAGCATACACCACAGATAACACACATCATAACCTTCACTCCATCCCAATAGGGATCCCAGCCCTCCATTCCCAAACATGAGAGAGTGTGATGTTCCAGAAACATGCAGAACGTAGTGAGGGTGAGGGCTGGGAGAAAGCTGGTGATGGGATTGGAGAAGGAAGTGCTGGAAGGTTGGCAGAATTAAGGTTGTGATGTGTTGTCTGTGGTGTAAGGTGGTGGTTCCGGTGGTATGTGGGTGTCTGGGAGGAAAAGTAGAGGGGATGTGCTATTAGGTGCTTTGACTTTCTATTTTTTGCTTTTGTGATTTTTGGATTAGGTATGTTATGTACGTAGCAACCTAACTCACACACAACGTTGTGGTTCTGGTACTAATACAATACCTGCTGGCTTATTACAGGGCACTATGTTAATTCCTTATTCAACATCCAGCCCTCTGAGGGCTCCATAATCTCCAAAGAACAGGAAAGGAAAGTGACATCTGAGTTCAAAGAGGAGGGAGCAGAAGCTGCACTGGAGCTAGAGCAGTGGGCTGGAAGCAGCAGCCTGGGAACTGGGACTGAAGGACTCAGAGCCAAGCTGGGAAGCACCCATTTGCGGGCAAGGGGACTAGTGGTAGCTACAGCTGATGGCCAGCCAGGAGGAGCCTGCAGATTGGGGCAGCTATGTGCAGTGGCCTGAATGAGACCACAGGTACTGAACAAGGGGACTGGACTCTGGCTGGAGGATGTGCAGGCCAGTGTGTGCTTGTCTCCAGGAAAGGGGAGGGCTGGAGTGATTACTCCTGGCATGAGAAGCCCTACTTTGACGCCACTGAGCCCTACTTTGACGCCCTACTTTGACTGCACCTACGGGCTGCATTAGGACCTGTGGAGTACCATCTCTTTTGTGCTGTAACTTAAAGCAGTGGTGCTAGGTAACCTGCATCCTATTTCTAGCAGCTCTAGTAAAGAAATCCCCTGTTACCAAAGCCATCAGTGTTCTCAGGGGTTAGAGCTGGAAAAACCTGATGCTTGGTGCACCCACAACACTTGCCCCTGACCACGTGGAACCCACCACCAGCCACCTAGGAGCTGGTATACCCCCAACAAACTGGTGGAAGCAATGGGATCCCACCAATAGCCCAAAAGAGAGGAGAAGAAACCCAATTGACAAGAGGTTAAATGTCTGTCCAGATGTGCAAGTACCAGGTACAGGAAGCAAACCTCTGGAGAACTGTTCTTTGGATGGAAATGAGACAGCAGTGTAAGAGTAGGTGCGTCCTAGGAGGGGGAGAATGAAACCCTACCTCCATGCTTAAGGTGTATAATACAGTGGATCCTACTGGGATTTCAACAACAAATAAAAATGGTTTATAGCAGTCTGCTGGCCCCACCACAAGGTCCTGTGGCTTTGGGGGTGTGGGTTGGAATCCCATAGCTACCACAAGTTTGTAACTGTCCCCATTGTAGGATATGACTGCTCCCAAGCTGCCTGGCCTTCTCTTCATAGCCAGCTCCCAGGCTGCTGCTTTACATCTTCAGGGTGCCTTTAATAAGATGATTTTAAATCACTTCACAAACATTAATTGTCAATGTCCCTTTGAAGCAGGTAGCGTTTTTTCTATTTTATGGATGGGTACATTCAATCACAGCAAGATTAACTGAGGACACAATGAGTCAGCAGCAACAAAACCCAAGACTCCTGGCTCCTGGCCCACTGGATAAAATTAAACTAAGTGGGTATGCTTCAGCTGAAGTCCTCTAAGTGCTATGCTGTCAGAATCTTTGGCAGATCTTGTCTGTGTGACCTTCCTTTGGGAGGCAATATTTACCTTCAATTCTCTTTTCTCCCAGAGAAGTGTTCACTGCATACTCGTTTGTATTAACAGGGGCACTGTTATAATTACCACACTGACAGGATCCTTGCTACATTTGACAAGGTGTGGATGCAAGGAAACAAATTCCTTAAACCCCACTTTTCTGTTGCAGCAGAGGATCACACACTGCTAGCACTGTGGGGAAGCTACCACAGCTGATGCCTGACCCTTGTAGATACTTCAGTGATAGAAGTTCCCTGACAGTAGCATTAGCTGCCACAAACAGGTTATTGCTGTGAGGAAGCTGTTACATGGATTCACAAAGCAGGTGCATGTGGGGACTAACCAGAGAGTCATCACATAGGATAAAAATTGAACACTGTCTAGTTAAAAAGAAGAAAAGAGGCAATAACTGCAGAGGTGTGAATAAAAACTACATGAAAACAGAACAATTCTTATAAGGCCTGTGCCAAAGATCACTGAAGTCAATGCACATACAGTAGACTCTCAATTATCCAGGATGACAGGGAAAAAAATAATCCTGGTTAATAAAATCCCAGATAATCACCATTCATAGGAAATATGGGGAGAGGGGGTTGGTTCACCAGCCACCCTGCGCCAGAGGGAGGAGGTGTTGGTTCACTGACTGCCCTGCGCCCTGGTAGGTTGTTGGGTTTTTTTGTGCTTGGGGCAGCGACAAAGCCAGAGCTGGCCCTATGAATTACACATATTTTTTTTGACATCCTGGTTAATCCACAACCTGGTTAACCCAATCCTGGATAATCGAGAGTCTACTGTACTAACATTAACTTCAGTGGGGTGTGGATCAGTTCCATAGAATACTTCTTTTGAGGATTTCACAGAGCTTTATATTCACAAATTAAGTCCTGCAGGATCCCTATGACATAGAAAGGGATTATTACGATTATTATTATTTATTTATTCTAAGCATCTAGGTAAATTGAGGCACAAGAGATCAAATGACTGGTCTAAGGATAGTAAACTGATGGTAAGGTCAGGCACAGAGCCTTGCAGTTGTATTTTCCACACTCCTGTGAAACCCACTAGCCAATTTTACTTCCTTTGAAAGCTATAACGATAGTCTTGAACAGATATGAATGACACTGACAGGTGAAGAGACCATACATCCCAGTTTTACTGGTATTGTCCTCATTTTTCATATAACTTTCTGGTGTCTCAGGAATTTCTTTTAGGACATCTTACATTTTCTTTTTTTTAATGTCATCAATCAAACCTTTTTTAATGCAAAATCTTTGTTCAAGACACACTGCTATACTAAGTAAAACTTGCTCTGTGCTTATCAGAGATAACAAACAGTCCCCTGGAATGAGAGTTCAGTCTGGTGAGTAGAATTTGGACTGAAAATTTAAATGAGTGTAGTCACTATTAGCATCTACCTTGAATAAAAGAGCAGCTCTAACACTTGTTCAGCATTGGATGATGAATTCATTCAGAACACAGAATTACTGGAAAAAGTCCTTCTCTCCTAGAAATATCATGCTGTGTTGCTGCTGAGTCAAAATGCATCAGCACACATTTTAAAAGATGGTACTTTCCTGTGCATTAATATTTTGTGACCATGTAAAAAGTTGCCACAAAAGCAGGCCTTTTATAAAATTCTGAAAATCACAGTCACTTATTGATCGGGATCCTTTACTCAGAAAGCTACCTAATTTTTTGGCCCTTAACACTGTAGAATCTCAATGCCTTAAACTCATAAATGAATTTTGGACCAAATTTTTCTCTTCGTGCCATTGGTGCTGAAGTAGGGGGCATTCCCACCCAACCTGTTCTTAATATATTACATACACATACACTTGGCTAAGGTCCAAATTTACTTCTCTCCTGGGGTTTCCTTTACTTCTAACCTGAAGAACAAACAAGCATCCCGCAAGAGCTTGCCCATTAACTTGACTGCTTTCAGGGTTGGAGGCTCCTTCTGTCGCTGTCTCTGGCTCACTCTTCTTCAGAGGGAGGCTCAAATGTTTTTATAAATTAGACTGAAGCCAATATGACCCATCTGGGATGGGGACCAGTGTGAGTCAATAGAACAGCTCTGTGTGTTTATGCAAGGTTCTAGAGTCTGCCACTAAGACCAATCAGCAGAAAAGCTCTGCCTCTCTCTGCTGGGTACTATTTACCTGTCATCCTGCTACAGGCCATTACTGAGGAGAGAATTTGCCCCCTCCATTTTGCACATCCTTCTCTCTCTAAACAATCTATCTGATAGCTTGATTTAATGAGAGGAAAACAGAAGCTGCAGAGATTTAAAACCAAATGAGATTCAGGTGCACAAGAAGCAGATGGGAGTGATAAGGATTAAATCTTCTGGAGAAATAAATACCTTTAGGTTTGTGACACTACAAAGGCATGGAGTGTGTGAAGATTATTTTTTTTTTAGACCAAAGGAAAGAATTTCTGAGCAGTATTTGACACCACAGCTTTTAAAGGAAGAGTTATTTAACAAAGATTTCACTTTGATTGAATTCCATCCCAGAAGAGCAAACAGTGCAATTTGTAACATATACCCAATAACAAACAGGTGCTGTGGGGAAATCCTCCAGGATGCTAAATGACTCTTTCCAAGAAATACTCCCCTTATATTTACCTCTCTGTACACTTCGACAGCCATGCTTTCAGCACTTCCTGTTGGCCAAAGGCCATGATATATGGATCCACACCTTGAAATGTAGGAGTGGTTAGTTTCCTTATTCAGAGATGTTGGGAGCTAGAATTTTGGTTCAAGACCTTCTCTAGTTATATGGATATCAGATTAGACCTGATATAAAGGTTCAGCTGGAATGAAAAAGGAGCATGTGCACTGATTTTGAATGGTTCACAGTCAGTTAACTTTCTTCTCTAGACATCCCCACCTCCACAGTGTTAGACCACGGTTATGCCAACTTCTAAATGGTCAGAAGAAAAGTGGGTTGTAATGCAGTTCTCATTGGCAGCTTCACAGGGAGTTTTCTGTCTCTTTTCCAAAGCCCAACTGAAGCAAGCTGAGAATATTTCTCTAAAGTGTGGGACACTTTGGAATACTGAAGCACCTTGCTGCATGTACAGTGCCACTGTGCTGGACAATATCATTTTATTAACACCCAGGTCATCCAACAGGTAATTTTCCACAATGTTTCTCTTCTTAAGTGATGCATTTCCACAGCCCTCTCTAGATCAAGGTGAAAAGATTCACAGAATTATAGCAAAAATCCACCCAGGCATGGCACCATCCTGCTGTAGAGCGTAATGCTTGGTAATTGAGTGTTCTTTCCTCATCTCACTGCCCTCATTCTCTGGGCCACATTCATCCCAGGTATACACCCACTAAAGGCAGTCGAATTACACCTGGGATTAATTTATCCCATCATATTTTTCTTTATTTGCTTGTTCCTTGTCTAGCTCTGTTTCTTCTTTTCTGATTTCCTTCATCTGTGTTCTCAGTCTTTTACTTCTTTGTCCCTTATCCGTTATATAAAAATAAAGCCTCACCCATGTAAACAGTAACACTGAATCATTGCCCACATAAGTAATCCTTAGCCTTGCTGAGTTACTGAGTTGTTTTATCATTGAATGGCATCATAAAGGCACTGGTAGAGTGATGTCCTGACTTTGTGTGACCACATCCCCTTCCGAGCCTAATGCAATCAATCCATATTGCTGCCACGCCATGTGCAAACATCACAGTGGAATGTTGAGGCATCCCAGCATGACTGATTGTTGTTAGGCTCTCTGACTCCACTTGCCACAATCTTTCCTGACCGCTCAAGTCTGCTAAAATGGAATTTGAAGGAAAGAGTTTCTTTTTTCTCTTACTCTCAAAGCTCTTATCCAGAGAATTCCACAGGAAACATATGTGGTACCTGGAAGGGCCACATGCAACATTACAGCTACACATTGAGGATCGCTGGGGTATATCATGCTTTAGTGGTGTAATCTTGATTGACATCCAATTAATTCTTACCTGGGCCCCATCTCTGTGCTGTATTCCAGTCTCTTCCTGTGTAGGTTAATTGCGCTCTCTCTCTCTCCACTGTCTGTCTTTACTATTTCCCTGCCTTTGTTCCATTTACATTCTGCCCACGTCTGGGTTATCCTTTGTCCCTCCTCTCGCTCACTTTCCTCTCTCTCCTTTCTTCTCTGTTTCTCTCTCATTTTTGCTATTTCCATTCAGGCCACGTCTGGGTTACCCTCTGTTTTTTCCCTCAGTCTTTCATTTTAGACATGATAGCAGTTTGCTTCAGCAAAATTACAGCTCTTGAGGTCAGCCATCAAGGGCAGGCATGGTTTTAAAAGGGACAGAGGTCTATTTTAGAAATACTTTTGCAATGATTTTTTTTATTGTGTGAGTTTTAGTGCTTTTGAAAGTGAGGAACCAACAGATCAGGCTTAGAGTCAGGTTAGGTGACCAAATAGCAAGTGTGAAAAATCAGGACAGAGGGTGGGAGGTAAAAGGAGCCTATATAAGAAAAAGCCCCAAATATCGGGACTGTCCCTATAAAATTAGGACATCTGGTCACCCTAAGTCAGGTACAGCACAGTCAGCACAGGGCACCAAACTATCCACAAAAGAAATGTAATGGATCATTATATTAACCTGCAACACATTTTGTGAAAATAGACCCACTGCAAGAGTTTTCAGGTTTTAAGATGTGGAAAAATTGAATGGGTAGTAACAAAGCATTTTTTAACTAGAGAGAGAAAAAGAAATAAACATAGGTCATCATTTCATGTTTCGGTAACATATTTAATGACCTATAACTCAAAAACAGTTTGTTCCGTTTCCTTTGAATTTTTCAGAAAATGTCTCCCCAGTCTTCGGAGTAAGTATGGTAATTTCAGGTCAAATTAATTTTGCTAGCCAGAGTACAACTGGACTAAATATAAGGCTTAAAATGGAAGCTGCTTGCAATATTAGCTATCTTCTCTCTAAAAGCTGAACTAAAAGATATACAGAAAGGGATTGCTTCATGTATCACCAAAATGCAATTGCTTCTGGAGTAGAACACTACTACTGTCTAACAGCATACAGCAACATTAAATAATAGTTTAGAACATAAAGTAAATAATAAGTTATTCAATTAAACATAGGCTCCATCTTTATGAGTTGCCAGGGAGTGCTCGACCCCCTGCTCCTCTCCAGGCTCTGCCCCCATTCCACCCCTTCCCCACCTCTTACCGCCCTCGCCCTGCCTCTTCTTGTCCCTGCTCTGTCTGATTCTGGGCACTCCCATGAGCACACACACCCTCGTTCCTCCCAGTCCCCCCACAAGCGTCTCTTGCATGTTGCTAAAGAGCTGATCCACAATGGGCAGAAGGCCCTGGGAGGGAGGAGCTGATCAGAGGAGCCTCTGGTGGGTGGGAGGCACTGGGGGAGGGGGAGGCACTGATCCACAGGGCTGTTGATGGAAGCTTTGCACCCACTGTTTTTTTTTTCCCACGCGTCTTTGGTCAACGTTTTCACATAAACCAACATTTTCAGTTTTTTGCTAATTTTGGATGACCAATGTGACACACAGTGACCTTGTTTTCAAAGGTGCTGAGTGCTCCTACCTCCAAAGTGAAGTCAATGGCAGCTCTGGATCCTTGGCACGTCTGAAAATCAGGCCCAAAATGTTTCAAGTTGAGCACCCAAAAAGTGAAGGTCTCAAAAATCAGTGAAAGCTTTTGAAAATATTGTCCTACATTTTTATTTTTTTCCTTAGAGGTCAATGATTCTGACCACACAGCTAGCATATGAAAGTGAGCACATCCTTCTGGACTGTCACTCACTCAGTTAAAATTCTTGACACTTGACTGGAATATTTTTCCTGAACCTCTAACTTCCATTTCATCTTTGGACTGTAATTTTTAAAGAGACAACAGCTACACTTTTGGAATCCATGGCCATGCTAGAAACATTTCTGCTGAAGACATTCAGAATGAGTGTAACAATGCACACCTTAACCAGGCTCCTAACTACTTGCTCAAGGACAGTAGACACCAGGAAAAGAATCCAAGTGCCCTAGTACCCAGTTCCTTGCTCTAGCCAACAGAGTACACTCCATTCTTGATAGGCAAGTGGAAGAATATGCCAGGTTGTATATTCAGACTCTCATCTTCCTTTACCCGTCATTGGTATCTACGAGTAAAAACCAAAGTCTGACCCCCAGCTTGTTACAACACAAAATATTGTTTTAAAAGGGGTGAGGCTGGGGGCAGGTACTGAGTTACTGCTGCGGAAGTAAAAGCACTAACTTGCTGTAGCTGTAGTTTAACAAGGAACATGAAGCACTGGGTGTGCCTGGTAAATGAAAACCATTCCATAGCAGCTCTTTATTTTGGGCACCTGCCACCCCACAGTGTCTTTGAAGGCAACTGCCCATCAAGTCGGGGCTTTGTTACTTTATGATTTACAAATGAAACTGCACACAGGATTCTCTAGGTGTGTCCTGAAGGGGAAAATTAACCTAATTGTAGATTCACACACCTGCCCAAACTTTGGTAATCTCTTCAAGTGCCAACCTAGAAACACCTGTTTGGTACATGTACCAGAAATTCCAGTTCTTAATCTGCAGATATGTGACTTTCCAGACTATTTTCTAACTATAGGAACAAATTAAATAATATCTATAACATAAAGCAGTGGTTCAAAGGCTTCACCCCAACAGATAGTAAACAAGCCATGACAGCATATGAAGCTCATACGTTGTAGTTTAATATATAATACATTTGTATGAAAAAAGAATGTGTTTCTTTATTAGATTTTGAGGGGGTGATACTTTATTACTATTATTGTTGTTTTTATTCTTTATTATAGCTGACATCTTTCATACAAACTGAGCCAGAATGCTCATATGCCAACAGAATTACAACGTTAAATAATTATAATGCCAAAGGAAGGGAGAAATGAAGGTGTATAGACAAGGGCAAATATATTTGGGATGTGAGATAAAATGAACAGCTGAGGAGACAGAAAGCTACAAGGGAGCTTCAGGGAGAATTGCTACAGAGACAAAAAGAAGGAATAAGACAGTGAACAAAAGGAGAGAAATAATGACAAGGTTCCCTGAGCAGTTCCATGGAGGGCTTTGAACACAAAGACCATTTTGAACTGTATTCTGAAGGGAATGAGGAGTAAGGGGAGCTGTTTGAGAATGGGAGTGACATAGTTGCACTTCTTTGTGCCTGTGAGAATGGGGATGGCGGGGTGGGGTGTCACGGAGCCCTGGCCAATGCTCGGGAACTGCTCCTCACCAAAGCCAGTCAGAACTCTGGGGGGAAGCTTCCTCTCTGTGCACAGACTGTCTCCAGGGCAAGGAGCTTCACAGCTTACACCTTCCTGGAGCTGACCTCGGAGCATTCAGCATCCCCTTCCTCTCTGTACACCTCCCACAGTGAGCTCGCACAGGCGGGGTCCTGGGGAAGCCAGAGGGTCCTGCACCCAAACGCCGCAGTCAGACGTGACTCTCAGCCAGCCAGTAAGACAGAGGTTTATTAGATGACAGGAACACAGTTTAAAACAGAGCCTGTAGGTACAAAGAACTAGACCCCTCAGCCTGGTCCATTTTGGGGGGCAGTGAGCCAGACAGCCTAGTCTGCACTTCACTCCATTTCTCCAGTCAGCTACAAACTAACTCACCCACCTTCCTCCGCCTTTGTCTCCTTCCCAGGCCAGGAGGTCACCTGATCCCTTTGTTCTCCAACACTTCCAGCTAACACCTTGCAGAGGGGGGGAAGGGCCCAGGCCCTCAGTTGCCAGAAAACAGGGCATTGGCCACTTACTTACACTGGCTTTCTGTTCTGCACCAATTACACACTCTTATCCCTCCACATGGACACTCAAGAAATGCACAGGGGAAACTGAGGCACTCACACTATATCCAGAGGAAACATTAAGAACATTCCCATTCCATCACAGGGGGATGGTGGGGTAGGGGTGGGGAGAAAGCAGCATTCTGTAATGGCTGTTGTGTGGAGAATGGGCCCTAAAGAACAGAATTGTAGATAGTCAAGGAAAGAGATGGAGGCATGATTGGGGAAAACAGATAAACTGCTGTGGTGGCATTGGCATGTATGGGCAATGTACAGAGATAGTGATGGGCTGTAGGGAACGGGCAAAATGAGTTTGTCAAACAGCATGAATATCTGCCACTTTTGGGAGATTCTGGTATTTCCAGTATCACAGGGAACATATTAGGCTGTCAGGTGTCAAAGCCAGCCTTAAACAATCCTAATCCACCTTTGCATTGTGCTCAGGTCCAGTCTGGGGATTTGGAGAGGTGTTAGGACTACTGAGGAGGGCTAAGATTTTCAAAGCTGTGCAGGGGATTTAGCTACACATCTTCCATTACAATAGATGGCTGGAGTCCCTGCACCGCTTTGAAAATCTCCTCCAGAATTCACACATAACTGGCTCATTTTACACAAAATGTGCCTGTGTGTGCAGGTGAATGTGGATTTGAAGTTCCATCATGGCCTTCTGTTGTAGAAGGAAAGACCAGCTGCTGGTTCAGTCCAAACCTAGAGAGTGGTTTATAGACATTTACAGTCCCCTCGCAAAGAGGAGAGCTAGAAACTTTAAAACATAGAAAAAATGTCTGAGATTCTTCATGAGGTTCTCACCATAGTTCCCACATATCAGGAGAGTCTGGAGCTGTGGGCTTTGCTGGGACCAAAGGCTGGGCTGTGCAGAAATGCTCAGCAGAGTGATAATGGGTTTGGGGTTTAAAGGTAGGTGCTAGGGGGAGTTTCACAAGAATATTCCACCCCATCAGGAGTCAGGGCACATCCACACTGCAATGTAGGTTAGTGAGATTGGAGTTAGCGAACTCTGGGTTTGAGAACTCAGGGCTTGAGTATATACAATAATTGCCAAATTTAGGTTAAGAATTGTCTAACCCAGGCTCAAACCTTAAGCTCTGGCATCCACACTGGAGAACGAAGACATGAATCCAACCAACTGCATCTCAGGCTTCCTAGCACTCTCCCAAAATGTGAGGCACTGGTGGGCAGCTCGGCAGTGTTTTCTGTCAGGCACTGAAGGTACCTGACAGAGATAATGACGGAGTAGGAAGATAAGGACATAGACATAGACATGGCAGACTTGAACTGGCTGATGCTGCTCATGATCACTTGGTATAGCCATTGATATCCCTTCCATAGACCAGCGCTTCTATAGAAAGGGAACAAGCACAAACTAGTAGGATCACGTTGTCATGCAGACCTGGGATGATCAGCAGTGGGTCCAGAACTTTCACACAAAGAAAACTGTATTTCTGGACCTTTCTGAGCAGCTTGCCCTGACCCTCTAGTATAAAGATACACGCATGAAGCTAGCCATGGCTGTCCACAAGGGGCTTGCTGTAATCATCTGGAAAATGGCTACCCCATCCTGCTACAGGTCTGTGGCCAATCAATTTGGTATTGGAAGGTCAACTGTGAGTAAGTGACAGTGGAGGTTTCTGAGGCAATCAGGCATGTGGTTTACACAAGACGGTAAGTGTAAAAGATATTCCTGAGGTAATTGCTGGCTTTGAGAGAATGGGGTTTCCAACTGTGCCAGGGCCACTGATGGGACCCATGTGCCCATAGTTTGCCCTCCTCATGGAGCACATGAGTACATAAACCACAAAGGGTACTACTCCATTGTTAGGCAGGCCCTCTTGGACCAGAGAGGCAGGGCAGGCTCTACCTTTTCTTCCACCCTAAGCAGGAGGGCGGCATTCCAGGTGCTGAGCGGCAGGTCCAGCGGTTGTGCGGCTTTGGTGGACCTTCCGCAGTCGTCCCACCAAATACATGGGTCCGGACAGCTGACCTGCCGCAGGCGTGCCATTGAATCCACGGGAAGGGCCGCCCTGTCAGCGACCGGAATGCCCCTCCCGCCCCCGGTAATTGGCCTCCCCAGGCACACGCTTGCTGTGCTGGTGCCTGGAGCCGGCCCTGCACAGAGGTCGATTTGTGAACGTCAGTATTGGCTGCACTGCAAAATTTCATGATGCCAGGGTTTTTTGCTGATGGAGAGAGTCTATATTCATGGACAGGCTGAGACATCATTCCCATCACATGACATTATTGTATATGAAGTTCCATCCCCACTGTTATGCTGGGAGATGCCCTCTATCCCCTTCTGCCTTGGCTCATGAAACCATGCCCTGATCTCAGATGCCCTGGCAAAAGAAGGTTTAATTACACTCTTAACAGGTGTTGAATGGTGGCCAAATGTGCATTTGGCAGACTGAAATCCCGCTGGCGGTATCTACAGACCCATTTGGATGCCAATGTCATCAATGCTGTCTGCATTTCTGTGGCTTGCTGCGCTCTTCACAATCATTGTGAAGACAACGGTGAGCCCCCCTGAACTGGTACACTCAACCAGAAAGTGCATCTACCACAGCTGGAGCTGGATGCACCCAGGTAACAGAAATCAGGGATGTTTTGTGCTCCCACATTATAGACTTTCATGGGCCAACTGAAGAGGGAGAATAGGACCTCTATGTGCTTTTGCAGGAGGGGGCATTGATTGCAATGCATTCTACCTTTGTATGACGTGGCTGTTTATGTAATGGGGTGGGCTGGAGAAACCAGTATGGGTTGATGTAAATAGCTGATGTACGTATTTAGCTGTCGTGAGACATGGGTTTTGCATACAACGCCCCACTTGTCCTTGCTCCTCTGTTTATCTTTATTATTTGAAATACACATTATATGATGTGTTGCAGTGATGGCAATAAATCTTCTTTATGAAATAAACAGCTTTATTTTTACACAGTGAATGGAAAAGTACAATATTCAACCACTGCCTGGCAGGCCAGCTGCCATTAGCCCACCATAACACCAAAAACTTTAAAATATCCAAGAGCATAAACATGTGCAAACAATAAAACGATGTACAAGACACCTTATACACACACTATTATGTTTCCCTTGGCCCACCATTCTCCTTTCACTTTTGCCATACACTTGGTGCCAGGGCAGGCACCACGGGGGAGGGGTTTAGTACTGAAGACTGAATGAGGCACATTTGCCCGTCCCAGCTACTGATAGGGCCCAAATTCCTGGCCCACCTAGCCATGGAATTGTCCATGCTGTTCCCGGAATGCAGGCCAGGGCACCATGGAGGGGATACAAGCCCTTGGAGCCTTCACTTTTGCGACCATTCGAGACAGCCGCCACTCAAAAAGTTCTCTTTGTTGCACTCCGTCATCCTCTCTTCACTGCCTTTCCTGTTCCAGGAACTGTGAAACAAATGCCTGCTCCTGTGCCATTACCCTGTCCTCAAGCTGTGCAGCCAGACTGAGCCTTCCTGCTTGCCTTTCAGCTTGTCTTTCCTCTTGGAATAGGATGAGACTCAGAGGATTACTGTCTCAAATGGCTCAGTGCAGGAGCCCAGAAAAAATCATCTTGGAATTTCAAGGACAGAAAATGTTCCTTATTGAACTTCAGTGTATTGGCAGAGGGCTGCTTCACACCACTGATACTCCATATACATGGCCAGGCAGTCCCCCGGGCCCAACCCCACTTGATGATTGGAGTGCCATGCAGGCAGGCGAAGGGGGGCAAGCCCCCTCGCTCCCCGGCAGGAGTGCCAGGCAGGGGACAGAGCAGGGCAAGCCACCACACCCTGACCCTGCTCCCTGCAGGAGCACTGAGGGCAAGGGAAGCTCCAGCCACCAGTGCAGTAAGCACGTGCCTAGGGTGGCAAGCCGCAGGGGGCAGCCTGCCAGTCGCTGTCAGGCAGCCTTCGGTGGCATGCCTGCAGGAGGTCCGCTGGTCCCGCAGATTCGGCGGCGGCGACAGGTAAACTGAATCAGAGGGACCAGTGGACCTCTGTAGAAATGCCTCCGAGTCAGCAGGACCAGCAGACTTCCTGCAGGTGTGCCACCAAAGGCCTGTGCTTGGAGCAGCAAAAAACATAGAGCTGCCCCTGACCGAGGGGCATGAGGGGACTACAGGTGAGAGAGGTGGGGAGGGGCTCTCACTTGTCCTGGCCAGGGCCCCACAAAACTGTAATTGGCCTCTGCTTCCCAGTAAAAACTCACTTTTACACGTTTGTTTTACTATTTGTGTTTCCCAGTCTCCATTTTGAATTCCACAGGGTGGGGGGAAGCGGGATGCAGAGCACTGGCATGCAATCCACCATTAGCAGATATACGCTGCTTCCCAGGGTTTACATTGGTTCATAGAGCCGAAATCCCTCTCATTCCTATATTAATAAATACACAAATAGAGTCAGAAACTTACCAGGCTCCAGGGCAGCTTCTCCCTCTTCCATTTCTGCTGCTGGATCCGCGGTGGGCTGTTCCTCTGGGCCAGGAGGGCATTAGAAAGCTCCTCTGAGTATGCCCCAAGATGTGCTGCAGTTGCTCCTGCAAATGAAGCCTCCTCTGGGACTGCTTTCATCAGCAGAGTCACTTCATTTGCCTCATTCAGTGCCTGCTGCTGGCTCCCATCAATTCCCGTGCTGGCTACAGGAGCCAGGAGGGCATCATCGTAGCTGATCAGGTCATTGTGCACAGCTCATGGCCAAGTGCTCAGTGCAATCCCCAACCTCATCAAACTCATTATAAGTAGGTATAATGCTGGTGAGTTGCCAGAGGCACATTTGTGAGCCCTGGTTTTCTGGTATTTGGTCTTGATCTACTTAATCCATTACCTACACCGACCACTGCTAGGGTAAATTTCCAGCGCCGCTAACATCTTTTCTGTTTGCTGGTAAGGGTGGTCATTTCTGGTACTCTTACTAATAAAATTAATTGTTTGGTTAATCTCTCATGTCCTCGCACAATAGATTAACCAAAATCAGACTGTGCTCTTGTAACCACAATGCAGCGTGCTTTGTAAAGGACTTCTTCTGGTCGGTATCTATGGCAAATGCCAAAGGTTCTCCGATGGTTTGTTTGCAGGTTGGCTGTCAGAATAAAATGGTGAACTGTGGGTTCTTCCTTTTCCCTGAAGTCGACTGATGATTCTTGGGAGAGAAAGGACAAATTAAGTCTGCCCACAACATTGTGGATACTTTTGGTGGACTCAAGAACCTGAGTCCAAGGGGGTTGCGTCTACACTGCAAAATGACAGGGCTCGACCCTTGGGTCCTGCTTTGACTTGGCTCAGACCCTCTACCCTCACAGGATCCAGCATCTGTTGGAAACTGTGAAGAAGTCTGGAATGTTACAGGTGGCTCCTTGGGAGATGGATTAGTTCTATTTTGCATCAGAGGTGGAAAAGCAGAGAGATGGTATATGTGTCTTGGTGTGTTTCACTATTTTTACTGCTGCAACACTCTTACTACAAAGTGGGGCTAAAAGGCATCAGTAGCAAGAGGAGGCCAGTACAGAGATATTCCTCAACATTATGCATCAGGTGTAAGGTTCTTGCTGAGTGTGCTCCTCTCAGGCTGTACACTGGAGCCAGCCGGTACTGGAACTCTCGCTGCTGCTGCTCTTTATAAAGAGACAGCTCAGTTGCTACAGTTTCTGGCTTCTTGGCTTGATTTGTTTCTTATTACAGCCCAGCACAGCATGACATGCAACAGATTCATTGCAACATCATCAGGGTGAGGATGCTGCTAATCCTGTCCTCTCAGAGAACACAGGTGGGAGTGTACGAGTGTAAATCTCTTTTATTTGTGATCTGCATCCCACCTCTTGAGCCCTCAAAGCAGGATAATCTGCTGAATTTTAACTACACTATTCACATATATACCATTAGCTACATAGCTTAAACCCTTTTTTTTTGCTTTTAGCTGATATTGTTTTCAGCTTGCTACCATGCCACCTGGAACTGTGATTCTGTCAGAACTGAAAGTAAACATGGTTGAATCTAGGCAGTTTCTGGATGAGAGACCTCCAAGACGACGCTGCAACACACATGGTGTTGATAATTTGGTAGGTGTCACTCTTACCTCTGAGTCAGCTCTGTGCTGCTGGAGGCACAGGCCTTGGTTCTGGTTTACATTCCTCCGGCTTCATGCTGCTCTGGCAGTCCTCTGCCAACTGTGGGGCGTGGCCAGAATGAGTGGGTGCAAAACCACTAAAGAAGAGTGCTCCCAAGGCTTCTTACTCAGCAATAGACCGTGGATTCAGAAATTCAGCAGCTGCAGAATGTAAGGGCCGAGCCAGCAGCTAAATTGTCTACTCATTTATGCACTATCGATTTCAGTGGGATTGCACAGAATGTACATGAAGGCAGAGGTTGGACTATATGTCCTTATAGGGTTTAACTATTGGATCTGGGGCCCAAGCACACAGGAGTGAACAGATATTGTGCTCTGCTTATCCTCACCCCTGAGCACATGAGTGAGGTGAGAATGGGTGAAGCATTGGCTCTGCCCTGCAACACATGAGGACTGTACAAAGACGCAATGAGACAGTATTGGTCAGCATGATCATCGCTGGTCTCAGCACACCAGCAGCCTAACCGTTGTCATGTCTTTTGCAGGCATCACAGCACAGTAAACTTTTAAGGAAGGGTTTGAAAGAAGATAATGAGGTTGCTTTGCAGATGGGTTACAGACAGCATCTCCCAGGCACGAGTGGCAACAGGGGAGAAAGCACAAAAAGTGTTTGTTTGAAATTTAACAAATGGGTGATGGAGGCTGGCCTCTTGGGCTGGTCAGAGGCAGGAGATGACTTTCCATACTGAATAAGAGATGATAGGTAGGGTTGGGACAGTGCTTAATTTGTGCCAGGGCTGAGCCCAGGCACCTCTAGGCTTGGCAGGTCATAGCCCCGGTGCCTCTGGGATTGGCAGTTCATAGCGCCAGTGCCTGGGCTTGCTGCATCAGTTGTGAATGTAAAAAAAATTGCTTGAGTCGCAGTACCACTTTCATTATAAATGAAAGTCATCTTTCTCTGTCGTGAAGGGCCTGAAAGCAAAGACAAGCAGGTTACATTTGATACAACAGAGAAGAGGGAGTCCATGAAGGGATACAAAAAGAGGGGTGACAGGCTCAAAGAGACAGGCTAGGAGATGATCTTTGCCTTCTGAATGGATCTGAAGAGGGCACAATTGCTTTTGCCAGAGAAAAGGATATGGCAGTAATTGGGATGTAAGATGCTGAGAAGACTGGATGAGAGTTTTAGCTGTGTGTATGGACAGGAACTGCCATATCTTAGAGATGTTAAGCAGATAGAATCTGCACACCTTGACGTGAGCACCTGACTCGAAAATGACAACCGGGTATGGGCTTGAGTGACAGGAAGAATGGTGGTGTTGTCCACAGTGACGGTGAAAGGAGTTAATGGGGAGAATTTTGGAAGAAAGATCTGTTTTAGCCATATTTGGCCTGAGCTGAAGGCTAGACATCCACAAGGAGATGTCAGAGACAGGCTGCAATTTTAGTTTGACCAGAAGGAGAGAGGTCTGGAGTAGATTTGCCGTTGGTATAGGCCAGCAGCATGTCACTCCTGTTGTGGAGCAAGGAGAGGAAAGAGAATGTGGTGTGCCTTGGAGAGACATTTCTGAGGCACAATGCCTTCTGGAGCTACTCCTGCGACTGCAGTTCATACACCACACCTTACTGAGGGCTCTGCCTACAGGCCCAAGCTAGCCCTAAGGCATTCAGAGGTGAAGTCAAACACGGTCTTGAAAGTAAGAGTCATATATTATGTAAAATGACGCCACTGACATAAATTACTCTTTCTCTTGCTTCTCAGCAACGCCCTGTCAAGCGGTCCCTGAGTGCCTCCATGTGCAGAGAATCCCACTGGAAATGCCTCCTCCTTTCCATCCTTATGTATGGCTGCCTGGGTGCTGTGGCCTGGTGTCAACTAGCCCGAGTCACCAAGCTCAGCTTTGATAGCTCCTTCAAAGGCAAGTCTATGATCTACCACAATAGCCCGTGCTCTGATGGCTATGTCTACATCCCCCTAGCCTTCCTCACCATGCTGTATGTGGCCTACCTGGTGGAGTGTTGGCACTGCCATGCCAAAAGCAAACTCCAGTACAAGGTGGATGTGGACAGCGTCTATGACCGCATCAACCGCATGCAGCAGGCCACTCCCTGTATCTGGTGGAAGGCAATCAGCTACCACTTTGTGCGACGCACCCGGCAGGTGACCCGGTACCGCAATGGTGATGCCTATACCACCACGCAGGTCTACCATGAGCGAGTCAACACGCATGTGGCTGAAGCGGAGTTTGATTATTCTCACTGTGGATTCAAGGACATCTCCAAGGAGCTGCTAGGCCTGGAATGCTACACAGCCACGAAGCTGAAGTTCACCAAGTGCTTCAGCTTTGCCAACACAGAGTCAGAGAACTCCTATCTGACCCAGAGGACTCACTTTTTCACAGAGATTGAGGGGCTGGATGACTACATGGAGGTCAGGGAAGGCATGCAGCTCAAAAACATAGACTTCAAAGAGCTGATGATGGCCTATGGGGACCCAGAGCATCTCCCATGGTACGTGTCCCACTATACTTTCTGGGTGGCAGCTGTCTTGATGATCTCCTGGCCACTGCGAGTGCTCATAGAGTATCGCACGGCGTATGTGCACTACCATGTTGAGAAGCTCCTAGGCCTAGAGTACACAGTGCCCGGCATAGCAGAGGAGCCCCTGTATAGGTATCACATGCCCCGGGATAACACTCAGGACAGCACTGAACTGGAATGGCACATCTGTACCAACCGACAGCTGATCCCCAGCTACTCAGAGGCCATGCTCCTGGACCTGACAGACTCCCCTGTGTACAACGGCTACTCCATGTGTGGCTACCGTGAAATAGCTCATGGCTGTGAGCGCTGCAACCAGGCCTCCAGCACCTCCTCCATCTTTTCCCGCTATGCCTTCCACAGTGGCAGCAGAAACTCACGCCTTTCCCTTAACACCAGCCGCTTCTCTTTGTGCCAGGTCCACGGCTCCCACAGGACAGGCCTCTGGAGGAGCTGCAGCAGCAGCATTGCGGACCGTGGCTGCCAGGATGAACAGTGTTGCTCTTACTCTAGCCAGCTGGCCATCAATGAAAACCCACCCACCTACCAGGACGCCCGCTTTTTCCCAGTGTTAATTGTGCACAGGCCTGAAGGGCATGAGGGGAGGCGCTTCTACATGCGGCGCTCATCCTGCCTGGAGACGTCTCTGTGATAAGGCCTTATGGCTCTACAGCTCCTCCCTCCCCACGACAACTCCATTGCACAGTGCTGCTTGACAGAGATGCTATCAGCAGGCAGACTGTTAACTTCAAGACTGTGCCACCACACACTAGCTCCACAGGTCAAACTCTTCAGTTCTAATTCTCCTTCTTGCCAATGCAAGAAAATATATCCACTCTGACAAGCAGCTACTCATTTCTCTTCCTCCCACTTACCATTACTTCCCCATCACTGGGGGGGTCCCCTCTCTTTTTTCCTCTTTCCTCCCCTTCTTCCACTCATCAGTCACACTTTTCCTCTTTTCCCGTTTCTGTCTCCCCTCTCATTCCCATCTCCATCCTCCCCTCACATTTCAGTCATTATACTTTGCACCACAACAGCAATTTCCACCTGAGGATCTCAAAGCGTTTTGCAAACACTGATGCACTGAGCCTCCCAACTCTCTTGTAAGGCAGGAGACTGAGGCCCAGAGAGGTTAAGCAATTTGCCCAGGAACACACAGCAGAGCCAGTAGCGGAATTCAAATCTGCAGTCTCCCAGTCACCTATTGTTACCACCAAACCAGGCTTAACTTTCCCTCCTCCTCACATTTTCTCCCTCCCTCTTTTACTTCCTCCTGTTCTTCTCTGTCCATGCCAGGCTTCCATACTGGCTGTCTCAGTTCTGCTCCCCAAGTTCTCGTCATTCCTTCCCAGGGTTTTAAAGAATACTGGATCTTGCCTAATCAAAGTGTCTTCCTTCCTTTCTGGGTACAGCCTGTTTGTACTGGTAAAAAATGGTATCTACACAGCACAAGTTTAATGGACCATTTGCTTAAACAAAGGGCCTGATATTGAAAGGTGCTGCACACCCAGAACTTTCACTGAAGGGTCAAGCCCCAAAATACTGAAGTTTACCAGTAAAAGGAAAGAACATGCTCCATCCATGCACCTTTCCTCCTACCCCATCACACTCCCGGACCTTGTCAATAAACATTTCCTCCTGTTGCTAGCCCCAGTTCCACTCTTCAGAATTAGCAATGCTGGGGGCACTAATGTAGACTGAGTGCTGGTTGGCACCGTCATTTTTAGCATTGTGACCCTGATTCTCAGTTATTCCATTCCCACACCTGGCACAGGAATGGGGTGGCCAAGGGGCAAGGTTGCCTTTTGTCATCTTTGTGCTCCCCGTATTCTGGGTCTGTTTGGGGGATGCCACAGCTCTCAGTGTAAGTTAGAGCAACCTCAGAGCTGCTCTAACTTAAACTCTGCTTCCCATGCCTTCTATGGGCCCTGGGAAACAAAGAATAGCTGTAGCACTGTTTACTAAGCTATATCTCCTGCTCCATTCTCAGCCTCCCACTCCATGGCCCCAACATTACGGGCCGGGAGCACAGCTGGAACAGGACGTGTATCATGCTAGTTCTATGCTAGCCAGGAGGCCCTTTATGCAGGGGTATCCTTGGGGTGCTGTTTCTCCTCCCCATAAGGCCCCTTTATGCTGCCAGACCATGGTAAAGGTGTCTTAGTGTAATGCCAGATTGGCTCCTGTGTCATCTAATCCTGCTCAGAGCTGGTTAAAACTGGTTAAAACAGTGGCAGCAGCCTAGGACACATCTACAACAGGGTGCTCTACTAGTGGTGGAGCTGAACTGCTGTTAGCAACAGTAGACAAGCCTCTAGGCTCTGTCAGGGGCATTCCTGCTTTCCCATCTTAGGAGTCAGCATTTTTTAAACATTTCCTAGCTCCAAGATCTGAATGAATCAAAGGCGGCTGGCCGTTCTCAGGAACTGCTAAGGGACCATCTCAGAATGCAAATCTGCATCCAGTGAGTGATCATTTCACACTGAACAAGACCTAGAAATGTTGTTGGGTGGATTGCGGACATCATGATTATCAGTGGCTTACAGTGGATATCAGAATGCAATACAGTATTTTTCAGAAACAAGGTGTTTTAATACCACAGGGCAGATAAATAAGAAGCATTGTTCACTAAGGCATTGTTAACAAATGCTTACTCCCAAATCAGTTTCTTATATATCTACTTGTAATTTGGAATTTGTACTGTCTGTTTGGTATGTGTAGATCATAGCTGTATCTATACATACACAGTGATTTCTTATGGCATTGACTGTTGCATCATGTAAAAATCATTTCAGTTTAATTATTCTGTTTTGTAATACTGCATTTATTTCAACATAGGAGAGATAGGGATTGCTTTTAAATATGCAGCACAAAGTTAATTTGTAAATGATGGTGACTGCAATTAAAAGATTGTTTCAGTGTATAGGAATTTATTTATTTCTATAAATGTTTTATGTAAATGCCTACCACTTTGACAGCTAGGCACTAATTACAAAAGTTAGAAAACATACATGATGCTTTTAGTTTTTTACCTTAAGAAAAAGTTAGTAGTGTTACTTGCCCCAATGCTTAGAAGAGCCAGATCTAGGTTTGGGAAGTTTTCAGAGATGGACTCAACCGAAAATCTCAGTTGTGATAAACCTCAAACTTAGGAAGAATTCAGACCTAGATTCACACTATAATGAGCCACCCAAACCTCAGATCTGAAGAACAGTGCACCCCACCACCACTTAGAATAGGGAGAGATTTTAAATCCAGATCAAGAATCAGATCTGAGCCTGATCAAGAATCAGATCTCTAGCTTGAGATCTCTCTAATTATTTTTCAAATGGACTAGTTGAGACTGTTTAATAAGATTCCCTTTCTCCTTTACATACACACACATGCAGAGTTAAACTGAGGGCTTGGCTACACTTGCAGATGTAGAGCGCTTTGGATTAAACCAGCCTTTGGAGAGCACACCAGGAAAAGCGCTCCATTCTGTCCACACTGACAGCTGCAAGCGCACTGGCGTGGCCACATTCCCGGCACTTGAAGCGGCATTGGGAGCAGTGCATTATGGGCACCTGAGCATATCCCACAGAGCACCTCTTGCCATTCTGATGCTGTGGCTTGTGGAAAGGGGGCCTAGGGTGTGGGGCATTCTGGATCCTGTCCCAATGCCCCGGGATGCGTCACTTCGCATCCTAACAGTCCCTGCGTTTCCATACACATTTGGCGCCATCTTTCAACAGTTTCTGTGTGACCCGCTCTGTTTTCCCTTCAGTCTGCGGGAATGTAGCCTGAATTGCTGAGGATCATGCTGACGAGTCTCACCAGCATGTCCTGTTTGGCAGCTGAGTTACTCCTTAAGATCCAAACTGACACTGAGGGCGACTGTGACGATGATATCAAGTCGCGTAATGCATACGACATGAAATTGCTTGTCTCGTTCATGGACATGCTCTCCACCGTGGAATGTTGCTTTTGGACTCGGGAAACAAGCACTGAATGGTGGGATCACATCATCATGCAAGTCTGGGATGATGAGCAGTGGCTGCAGAACTTTCAGATGAGAAAAGCCACTTTTATGGGAATGTGTGATGAGCTTGCCCTCAAACTGCGGCGCAAGGACACGAGATTGAGAATTGCCCTTCCGGTGGAGAAGCGGGTGGCTATTGCAATCTGGAAGCTGGCAAGTCCAGACAGCTACCGATTGGTGGCCAACCACTTTGGAGTGGGAAAGTCGACCGTTGGAATTGTCTTGATGCAAGTTTGCAGAGCCATTAATCGCATCCTGCTCAGAAGAACCGTGACTCCGGGTAATGTGCATGACATTGTGGCTGGCTTTGCACAAATGGGTTTCCCTAACTGTGGAGGGGCGATAGATGGGACACACATTCCTATTCTGGCACCAAACCACCTAGCCTTCGAGTACATTAACTGAAAAGGGTATTTTTCTAAGATTCTCCAGGTGCTTGTGGATCACCGTGGACATTTAATTGACATTAACGCAGGCTGGCCCAGAAGGATGCATGATGCACGCATCTTTCAGAACACTGGCCTGTTCAAGAAGCTGCAAGCTGGGACTTTTTTCCCAGTCCAGAGGATCACCGTAGGGGAAGTTGAAATGCCAATTGTGATCCTTGGTGACCCCGCTTACCCTTTAATGCCATGGCTCATGAAACCCTACATAGGGAGCCTGGACAGCAGCTAGGAACAGTTCAACTAAAGGCTGAGCCGGTGCGCAATGACTGTGGAGTGTGCTTTTGGCTGTTCGAAGGGCCACTGGTGCTCTCTTTATGGGAAGCTGGACTTGGCCGAAGACAGCATCCCCACGGTTATATCCATGTGTTGTATCCTGCACAATATTCATGAACGGAAGGGTGAAAACTTCACTCAGGCATGGGCCTCGGAGGTTCAACACCTGGAGGCTGAATTTGCACAGCCAGAGAGCAGGGCTATTAGAGGGGCCCAGTGTGGGGCTACAAGGATTAGGGATGCCTAGAGGGAGCACTTTGAGGCTGAAAGCCACCAGTAATGTCTCGTGCTCTGCACGGGAGTTAAGTGCAGTGGCTGTGTTTGGTACACTGACTTGCAGTGCTTGTTGCTTTCCTGGACTAAGGTATATTTTGCTTTATGCACTAATAAAGTGTGTTTTCAAAGTAAAAAACTCCATTTATTGAAAAAAAAATTCATTTATTGAAAAAAAAACAAAGTAACACAGAAATACCAAAAGGGCAAGGGGGTGGAGTGGGAACTGGTTCACTCACAGACTTGAGTATGTCCTGATTTCATAGTCTGGAATCCTGTCTGGAGTGCTGTGCACTGAGGCTGCACTTCAGGATGGCTATAAGGCATGTTGAAGGGGGTTGAGTGCAGTGGATAAGGATCGTAGTTTTCGTGGGTGAGTGATGAATCTTGGGGTGTAGAAGACAGCTGGAGTCAGTAAGAACCCAGATCCTGGGGAAAGTGGGTTGGAGGGGACATGGGGGCACAAGGGAAATTGTGGGACAAGGGCTGTGGGGGGAGGATGGGGGAGTGCAGTAGTGCTCTGCCTGCATGGCAACGAGCGCCTGTATAGAGTCCGCTTGGCGCTCCATTATGCTGATCAGCCGTTCTGTGCTTTGCTGCTGGAGATCCTCATTCTTCAGGTGGATCCTCCTTTCACTCTCCCTCCACTACTGTGCCTTTTGATTCTCTTCCACAGACCGCTGCATCACTTGGTGCAGCATGTCTTCTTTGCTTTTACGCGGCCTCTTCCTAAGTCTTCTCAGTCTGTCGGCTGGTGACAAGACTAACGGCTGAGATCTCAAGATTGCATCTATACAGGCAGAATGCAACACTTAACAGAGGCAGCATTGTACACACCAGACAGAGCAATGATTTTCCGGCTCTTAAGGAGGCCAGTCACAGTCTATAGGAAACCATAATTTGCCTGTCCCAAAGTGAGTGCACATAACTGAACACCTAATGCGCTCTGACTGGTGTCTGAAATGGTGAGTAAGCACAGGGTCCAGGGGGACTGATTGTTTCATGGCTGTACTGTCCTCTGGGTTTCTGTGCCTTGGGGAGAGCCAACAGCTGCAGAGGGCACCTACACAGAACACTATCCCAACATTCTCCGCAGGAGTTCATCCTGGAAGATACCTCACTGCTGAGGGTGACTGGGGAAGCAAGCGAGGGTCTTCTACTACAATACGGCTTCCACCCTCGCTTGCCTGTGTGCACTAATGGTTCCCTCGCCCCTCGCGGCAGAGTGGCGCGAAGACGTTAGCGTGACTGGGACAATAACCACGCTGGTTCTCCCAATAAACCTGTGCAGGCTCATTGCCCACGTTCTGGCTGAGACTTTTGAAGAGATCACCAATGCAGATTACCGCAATGTGACAGAGCCCTAATCCACATCTAGGCATGCAAGCAACCCATATCATCCTCATTCAAAGAACCTGCACATAAAAACTTCCTTCCATAAAAAAAAGCTGCTTACCAGGAACCTCCTCTGTTGTTTGTCCTTCCCCAAGCACTGGACGCCACGACTGGCTGCCTTCCTCCTGGCTCAAGAAGAGCTCCTGGCTGCATGCCTCGAGGAATTCCGGGGTGTCTCCCCTGCCTCAGCACCCTGGCTCGCACTTTCCTCCTTCTCCTCCTGCTCCTCGTCCTCCCTTGCTGTGCTGGGCTTGGAAGTGTCCATGGTGGTCGTTGGAGTGGAGGTGGGCTCATCCCCAAGTATCATGTCCAGCTCTTTGTAGAATTTGCAGGTCGCGGGGGCAGCACCGGAGTGGCCGTTTGCCTCGTGGGCTTTGCAGTAGGCATTCCGCCGCTCCTTTAACCCGACACTGCACCAGGTCCCGGTCATGGCTCCTGTCCGTCATGGCCCTTGATATCTGCACAAATGTATTGTAATTCCTACGGTTGATGTGCAGCTCAGACTGCACAGTTTCCTCCCCGCAAGCACTGATGAGGTCCAGCACCTCGCCATTGCTCCATACTGGGGATCACCTGGTGCGTGGAGGCGTGGTCACCTGGAAAGATGTGCTGAGAGCACCCCACGCCTGGCTGAACAAACAGGGAGGGGATTTTCAAAATTCCCAGGGAATTTAAAAGGGCGGGTCTGATGCTTGGTCACCTGAGGACAGGGCAGCAGAGTTCAAAAGTGATGACCAGAGTGGCTAGAACAAGCATTGTGGGACACTTCTGGAGGCCAGTCAGAGCGCATTAGGTGTTCACACTGGCACTGTGGCATTCCAGTGAGAGCACAACAAACATTATTCCTCTCAGGGAAGTGGAGTACCAGGAGCGCTCTAGCCATGGAGTCAGAGCGCTCTACGTGCCTTGTCAGTGTTGATGATCGTAAGGTAGAGCGTTCTTGGTGGCTTTATTGTGCTATGACTCACAAGTGTAGCCAAACCCTGAGAGCATATGAAAGACTTAAGAACTGGAGGAGGCTGCAGTTTCCAGAAATACAGAAACTGGACACATTTCAGCATTATTTCCTACTAGAGGAGGTGATGGAGAGGCAGAAGAGAGGGAGAAGGGAACACAAACGGATACAGAAAAGGGATGATAGAGACATATACATGAAGTGAAGGGAAGGGGCTCAGATGTGGTTAAAGATAGCTCTCAGCTGGTGATCACAACCATGTCAGATAACATGGTTACAGTGCGAGGACTTCCAACACAGTTAAAACGTGGTTCAGTCTTGGAGTATAGCTGGAGCCTACGTCTCTGAACTGTGCAAAAGCCCCAGTCACCTCCAAGGCTCTAGTGCAGTCAGTTTGGGAACATGGTTAAAAGGATATTTAGGTGCAAGACTGAGACTGACCCATGTTTCAACTATGTCAGGGGACAGCTGTATCGTCAGTGGGTCCCTAGACATGGTTATTACTGTGCAAAGTTATTACAGGACATAAACAAAGTTGTAACAAATCCATTATTATGAGGGCTTGGCAGTACATGGGAGGCAACTGTTTCCAAACCAATGAATTTCATCTTTTCAGTGAAGTGTTCACTAGGTATTCGCACTACCTCCACCAGAATGTCCCCCATCGCTTGCCTATATCCTTGGCAGGGCTTGAAGAGCCCTAAAGATTCCCGCCAAGTTCCCTCCCCACCCCCCGCCCCTCTTTGAACATGCCTTGGGGCATAATTGAGGAAGCTACACCTTAGCTTAGCAGGCCCACGGAGCTGGGCTAGCTTCAGAGCTCATTCCTGCTAGTTGACAAAACAAAAAGCCTGATGCAGCTCCCATTCCCATTCTGACCTGGGGCTGAACATGCTGGTTCAGCCATCCCCCAGCCAGGTCAGGAAGCATCTGAACAGTCATCCTGGATCTCCTTCCCCGCAGAGCAGAGCTACTCCTGCTACTTGAATGTCACTTCACTGTCACTCTTGCCAGCACTTCAATTTACTAATGCAGGATGACAGGCCTATCTTCTAACAACTGTGGGAACAACGTGTGCCCTTTGAAGATAAAGTCAGAGAATGGAAAGGACTGGACATTCACATCTGAGTGAGAACTAAGTCACCTGTTTGGAGACCACCTCATTTAAAGCATGGGGAATTTGTGAGCAACTGAAGGGGGATAGCAGCAGCAACGACAAAGATGGATGTAATCTAGTAGCCTTTGCAGAACTTGATCCCTTTTGACACAGAACAAGGACACCATGGGACACTACAGTGAGGCCTTTATTTTGCAGTCATCAAAGAAAGGCTGCGATGGTAATGAAGACAAAGCTCTCTCTTTTGATGGCCAGTTCTTCTTTTGTAAGCTCATTTTTCAGTAACTCTCGTAATTAGAGCAGGTTGAAAAACAGAGCAAAAAAAATCTGAACAATATTTAAAAGAAAAAATGTCCCCTGGCCTTTAGAAATTTGTCAATACTTTGACCAGCTCTGTAATTGCTCAAAAAAAAAAAAAAAAGGGAGGGAGATCATGAAAATTTCATCACTAAAATTTTTCACCAAAATTCTGAAATTTGACTGGCACTTAACCCTTTGTAGGGCTGAGCTCTTTCTGTCTTTACCAAAATGCATATAAAGCATCCAATGGGTCAGGTGAACCATGACACCACAATGTCAAAATAGAGGAAGGAAGGAGATAGATTAATTATCAGTCATTGTGGGGTGTCCTTTATAAATCAATATGTAATGAACATTGTCATAGGTAGTCTAGAGTCAATACTACAAGGGCACCGATACCCAAAATCATTGATGCTGAAAAGCAAGGAATGTTTGTTCATGATCCTTTGAATCTTAAAAGCATTCAAAAGTCACAAGTTTTTTTTTTATTTCTTCATGGTAATATAGCACTCCCCCGTAAGTTTTCCCACAGCAGTCTGGAGTCCAACTGGCAAAGCATCCAGGATTTCAGTACAATTTTCACATAGTTCCTCCTCCTTATCATTGCAGATATAACCAACTTCTGAGAAGATATGAGGCCAGATCCTCAGCTGGTGTAAATCAGAGTAATTCTATTGAATTCAACAGGACTAGGCCGAGTTATTCCAGCTAAAAGTCAGGCCAAAGGCCCTTAACAAAAAGTCCATATCACATACTCACATTTGCAGATAAAGCTGCTCCTGTAGGCTCGTTTTTAGGGATGCTGGTAATTAGAGCTAGTTGAGAAACAGGGAAAAAAATCTGGTGAATGCTTAGATAATTTTTTTCTATACTTGGTCAAAAACTTTTAAAATAATAACCATAAAAGAGTAAACACCTATTTCAGATCTCCCAGCAGTTCTTAGGTGCATTCTCTGTAGTTTCCTGGCTTTTACCTGAACTCATTGCCAAGATGAGGAGACAGGTCTGTGTGTAAGATAGCACATCAGATAAAAATCTTTACGTACAATTCTTTATACCTCATATAAATCTTTTGGGGGTCAGATCTCTTTTTCTGTCTGTCACTTTTTCTATTATTCCACCTTGTTCTCTGATCATTTGCAGTTTGTTTCAATTATTTTGGCCCTGAATATATATTGTGGTGTTATGGTTCACCTGACCCACTGGATGCTTTATATGCATTTTGGCAAAGGCAGAAAGAGCTCAGCCCTCCAAAGGATCAAGTGTCAGTCGAGCATGTTGACATTTTTTGAATTTCAAAATTTTGGTGAAAAATGTATATATATATTTCACTTGTGTGTGGAACATTGTCTAATAATTACAGCATGAGTCTGGGAATCAGGAAATATGGGTCAGTTCTCTACTATGCCACTGACTCTCTTTGTGACTTTGATCAACTCACTTCCTTTATCTATACCTGAATTTCCCATTTATCACTGCTTCAATTCCCCCTTCTCTAAATCGAGAATATTGATACCTACACCAGAAGGATATTGTGAACCTCAACAGTTGAAATTTTTAGATGAAAGATGCTGTAGAAATGCAAAGAATTCATATAATGCCCATTACTCTTCACACAAAGCTGCTAAACCTTGAGAATATGGTTACTTTCTATAAGCAATGACCCACATAAATGTGTGCATTAACATACAGCATATATAGCTAGATCTGTACATATGGATTTAAGGGAGAGATAGAGATTAGCTACAGTGATTATACTGGAAATGCTTTATGCTTTTAGCAATCATATACACTGAGCATCATAGCCCAGGAACTGAAAAGAGCATCATAGTCCCCACAAAGAATCTGCCATGGATTCCTCACCCTGAGAGCATCATGGATCCCTGCTAGCAGTTTGATATACCTGATTTGCCAGTGTCTCCTTCTGGCCTTTTCATTTCAGATTGTAGAAACAGAGGTGGGAGAGAAAACACATTTTTATTACAGTCATGCACCCCACTTGGCATTGTTCCAACACCTTAGGGATTCCTAAGAGAAATGCAAATGGATGAGGATTAGTATGAGTGCAGAGACCAGAGCCTGGGGCTTGGGATCACTGACATAAGTTATGTAACCCTGTTGTGCCTCAGTTTCCTCATCTGTAGAATGAGGATAGCAAAATCTCCCTTCCTCACAGGGGACTTAATTCACAAATACTTGCTGGGGGGAGCCTGAGATGGAAGGCACCATATAAGTGCCACACATATTAACTATGGTTACAAATTGAAAATTGCACTGTACTACAGTGATACTTATGGTGCCTTTCTGCTATCGTTCACAAGGTGGTTATGATGACAGGACAGTATCAGGGCAGGGGTGCTGGAACAATTTGTATAGTGGGGGTGCTGAGAGCCATTGAACCAAACTGTAAACTCTGGGCAGGATAGAATCCACTTCAAGCCACAGTAAGGTGAACAGACAGCAAATGTGAAAAACTGAGACAGGGTGTTGAGAGTAATAGGAGCCTATATAAGAAAAAGCCCCAAATTTCGGGACTGTCCCTATAAAATCAGGACATCTGGTCACCCTAAGACACTGGGTGAGGCAGCACCTCAGCATCCCTAGTTCCAGCACCTATGTGTCAGGCTATTTGTTATAACCTTTACAGGGTTCTTTTCCCCCTCACAAAAATAGCTTCATGGAAACTGGAAGCTAAAATCTGTTCCCCTTTCATTGGCTACATTTTGACAAGCAGAGGGGGCCCAAATCCAGCTGACTAGGTCTGGGGGACACAGAATATCCCCCAACTGTGCCAAAGCTCCTATGCAGATGAACTGCAGGGACTAGGGTTCACATACTGGGAAGAGGATGGCCTTGCTATCATTTCCCCACCAGAAGTCTAGCAGGGAAATACCCGTCTAGCATAATGTCTCATCAGTCAGCATTACCTTCCATGCCTCACTGCTTCAGGCACTCCTAGTGGGGCAGGATGAGGGCTTTGCTATGAGGAGATGCCAGTCCCAAAAGCAGTGCAGAAGTACAAAGGCACAGTGTGGATGACCAAGGCCTCTTCAGTGTTTGGGAGATCTTCTGGGCTTGGGTCTGAAAGTCCTAGTTGTGCTTGTATCAGCACAATCCATTCCCTCGCTCCCAGGGAGAGCAAGTCAACTCACAGGCACTTTTGCAAGAGGAAACTGAGGCCAAAACTTTCAGACAATGTTACCTAGTAAACCATAGTTAGACACCAAAACAAGTGGCCTGATTTTCACATGCACTGACCAAGCCCCCAGTGATTCTCACTGATTTCATTAAGAGGTCTGAGTGCTCAGCACCTCTGAAAATCAGGCCACATATTTAGGAGCGTATATACGGGTGTAGGATCCTAATGAGCACCCAAATTCGAATTGTATTTTGCTCTCAGTCTTCTCCTGAACGTTTTTCCCCCCAGTGTAGTGGACAAGCTAATGGCAGAATGGTTTTCCTCCACCACACAAGCATGACCCCTTCTTGTAGGATTGCTCACCAGAGAGCTGGCCTGCTGGCATTGATTTAAAATAACAGATAACCCAAATCATTTCCTTGGGGGGTAAAAGCCATACAAAGAATTACCTGGACCTTGCAAATAAACTCTTCCCGGGAAGGTAGGTTACATTTTGACTTATGCAGCCTCGAATATCCCTTTCTCTCAGGAAATTCCTGGGGGAGCCACTGACTCCGCAGATCTGTTATTTTCCACTTTATTAAAAGTTCAGGAAGCTTGGATAATAAATAGATTCTATAAATATTCATGAGGAGTGATGTCATAGGTAGGTGTGTGTGTGAAGGGGGGTGATGGAAACCGGCTCTGAGCCTGCCTGACAGCGCCATTTCCTGGAGGAAGAACAGGAATAAGACTCGCCGAAGGAATTAGCAGCAGCAGAGGGTGCCCAGCGCGAGAGAAGCCGCCGTGGCTGCGGGGACTCCATGCGGCCCGAGGCCAGCAGAGGGAGACCGCCCTGCCTTGCGTCCCCTCTCGGGTAGAGCGACCCGCTCTGGGAGGAGGGAGGAAAAAGCGATCGGGATTTTGGGGGCTTCCTGAAACTTCCCCTCCACACTCCTCCTCCGCGGGCTGGCGCGGGGCAGCAGCAGGGCCCGCTCCCGCCCAGCGAGCCCCGGGGAAGCGGCGGGAGAAGTTTGCACGGCAGCCTCCCCTGGGCGCTTCTCGGGGAAGGGCACCGCTTTGGGGAGGGGGGCGCCTTCCTCCCCCTCTCGGAGCCAGAAGCCGCCGCCGGCGTGGAGCTGGGGGGGATGGTGCTGACGAGGAAGATGCGGGAGCGATGGAGATGAAGCAGAGCATGGGGATCCCGGGGCTCCTGTTGCTGCTGGGACTATGGGCTCTGGCGCTCCGGGACGCCGCCTCCGCCGCCGAAGCAGGTAAAAGGCTTCAGGGGCACAGGAGAGAGACTCGCCGCTCGCCCCCCGGGCTGGCGGCTGAGCGCCGACCCTGGCGGGCTCTGCGAGGGGCTGATCTGCCGAGGGGTAACGTGGGAACGTTTGGCCCCGCGGTTCTCGGCTGCTTTGCTGCTGCCTTGTTATTGAACCGGACGCCCAGCCAGCGGCTGTTGGCTTTTGCCCTGATCACCAGCCGGAGAGCCGGGTCCGCCCCACCGCGAAGGTGTGTCAAGCTCCCGCTGACACCGCTCCTGGGGCCGGACTGCGCGCGGGAAAGGGATTCCCCGGGCGGGGGTCTCCCTTTCCAGACCTGTACACTGCACTTGACGGAGTCCGCCTAGTCTTGAGTGTTGCTCAGAGCCTCACCTGCTTTCTCATCAGCTGGCGCGGAGACCGGTTTCACTCCGCTGGAGACCACTGTAGTGTATGGGGGAGGAGAGGGAAGGGCACGGTTAGCTTTCTAGAGGGCTGTGGTCTCCCTGCCCATCTGTGATTGCGAGTTACTCTGCAGGGGTTATTGTCAGCAAACTCATTTTGTTTTAAAAGTAATCTTTTTTTATTGTTGCCCAGTTGCCCATAAACAGGTCTTGATTTTGACTAACTTAGTTGCTCTTTTCAAAGGGCATGACAGTTTTTGTGAACAATATTTAGCACATACCTTCTGGAAGTGGTTGGGATGCACCATTTGCTCTTTGCACCCTGTGACTGGTCACCCAACTGTAATGGTAAGGTCTCTGGCCCCTGACTGGATGACCGGGGCCATAAAGAGTGCATAAAGTGAGAATCCTCAATCCACCATTAGGCATCTAAATAAGTGGCCTAATTTTCAAAAGTGATGCATGATGCCTCTGACAATGAAACCATTTATGGATCAGGCCCTCTGTGCTTAAATGTGGGTTGAGGAGCCACAGTAGGCAACTACACTTGAAAATGTTGCCCTGAAGTTTT
Source organism: Dermatemys mawii (assembly GCA_007922305.1). Taxonomy (NCBI): domain Eukaryota; kingdom Metazoa; phylum Chordata; order Testudines; family Dermatemydidae; genus Dermatemys; species Dermatemys mawii. The sequence goes on along the minus strand of ML677332.1, from coordinate 43,058,025 downwards.
CTCTCTCTCACATGTGATTTCCTTTGTAATGGAGGGTGACTTCAATGGGACCTGCTGATCTCTCAGCTCTTTTGGAATTCAGATTGCTTATTTATGTGCCTATATTGGGGAAGGTCTAAGTATACATAATCCTGCCTCAGTGTGTTTGAGGGTGGACTAGACAACCTCTTGAGACCCCTTCCAGCCCTATATTTCTATGGATTAAGGAGCCTAACTTTAGCCATCCATATTTGAAAATCATAAGCTTTAGAAACATAGCGATGTCCCCTTTCTGTTTATGAACTATCCACCAATGTTTGACTATGTCAGATTAATAACAAGAGCTTTCCAAGATGGTGAAGAGAAAGCACTTATAGAGCAAATGCTTGTGGGAATACTGATTCAACACTTGTATTTATGAACCTTATGCTTGCTGTGAATATTCTTGTGAATGAGACCTGGATGGTGGCAAATAAATAGAGTCCTGAATACCAGTTAAGTGAGTCAGTGGGAATGTTTGCAAATGTATTGTTCCTGTATTTGCAGAGCTCAAATTGCTATATAGGAAGGCCAGGTGATAATCCATTTCTACATGGCTTTTGTTTGTTTTCCTTCTAGCCTACATTTTCCTAGTTTCACCTACAAGTAGACATACACAGATTTGATTTTATACCCTAATCCTTCCACATACATATTTCCTATTGACTTCACTGGGAATATATGTTTCAATCCTACATTTAGATCCACATGGGTGGAGCATTGTTGGTTTCGAGGGTTTGCCTTGTAGATTTTGATTGCTAGATTGAGGACCTCAGGTAGCAAAGGAATGGAAGGTCTTTTTGCCTTAGTAGGTAAAAGTCTTTAGTTATCTGTTTCTCCCTCCACTCCAGAGACAACTTCATAAAACTTCTGTCAATAGTAATCAAAAGGTACAGAGATGGTAGGTTAACAAGTAAAATACACTGCACAGAGACAACTCATTTGCACTCATTTGTTGTCAATTCTGTCTGACAGGCAGTACACAGTTAATATGATTTCATTTCCTAACCAGTTATGAATCTTTACTTCTACAGTCATCACATTTTGAAAAAAAGAATAGCTAGTTTTTATTTTCTGAACTAGTAAAAATGTAATGAGGTAAAAATGGAGAGTGGGAAAGTAGGAGAAGGAATACTGGGAAGTTAACATTAATCTTAACTTCTCAAATGTACAGAAAATTTAAGCCAACCTGTGTGCACAATTCTGTTCTCTTCAGAAAAAGGTGTTGCAGCTAAACTGCCTCTTATGGATGACAGAAATGTGTATATGTTAAAAATCTTCATGTTATTAGTTTCCCTTTCCTTTCAGTTAGCTCTACTTGTGGATTACATAGAAGTGCTGTTGAAAATAGCCAAATAGAGTATAGTTAGCACTGTCCTTTAATTTCTTGCATAATCAGTTTGGCTGGGAACTGAAGCCTTTAAAGGCCTTCCAGATATCTTGTTGTATACTTTGTGATTAACCCTTTCGGCAAAGCAGACTGTAGCAAGCTAAGTCATTTGCTGTTTCAGTAAAGCACCTATTATAAAAAAGTGTCTGCTAATTTGTGTGTGCATTTGGATACCTGGCTACATTATGTTTACATAAAACAGATGGCTATATTGTGAAATGTTAATGCTCTGTTTCAATATTCTGCGTGGTGAGAAGGAGGATGCTTTCTGGGATGCACTGGGACATGTAATTTATGCCACTTTCATATTAAGTAATCTGAGGTTAGATCATCCTCACTCAGTTAGGTGATTAATTCCTTTGCCCAACATCCATTTCTGCATCTAAAATTAAATGATCACTTTACTAGTTTCAGTGCTCTAAGTAAATTTGCTAAATTAAGAGCTCCTCATCTTTATTTACAGTGGCTAAAACGTAGCTGAAAATACACAAAATATTTTTCTGATATCACTATGCCATGGAAGCATTTGCCACTGTTACCAGGGGGATGCCATGTTATGGCAAACGGGAAGTGGGGCACCAGACTATTTCTGTATTTAAATGCAGTTCATGCTATGAAAAAGTTTTGAGAACAACATTGCCCTTAATTAAGCATGTAGCCATCTTTGCTTCACAGTGGTTTTGTATCAGGGTGTGGTGGGCTGGAATATCATGTGGTGATAGAGCTGCCTGCACATGAGCAGAGCTAGGGTCATAATTCTGCGCAGCTGGTCAAGGGCTATATAGTGCTGGAGAGGTTAACCTTTCTCTGAAGGATCCGGAGTAGCTACTGATAGAAGTAGGATACCAGATTAGACTGAACCATTTGTCTGTTCTAGCCTGCCAGTCCCTGTGCTAATGGAAAAGGCTACTTTCCCCAGCAGGACTGGATATTTGCCTTTGTCTTCCACCTTTCTGCTTTATCCAAGGTCTCCTTCACTCCCCTCATTCCTCATATACATGCCCATCTTTTAAAAATGTACTTATCCAGTAGGTTTCTGTGTTTTTATAAGGTGACATATTCCACACATTCATTTCTCATTGAGGGGAGTGCTTCCCACCCACACACAACTGTGCTTTGGGCCAAATGCTGATCACTTTTACACCAATGTCAGTCACAGTAACTCCACTGATGTCAGCCGAGTTATTCCAGATTTACACTGATGTAACAGATCCAAAGTAGGCCCTTTGTCTCTGTTCTGCAGATACTTCAGTCAGCCACTGGTGTATTCTCCCACCACAAACTCTGGAAAAATGTGTTCTGGAAACATTTTTTTTCCTCTGATAGGAATCCTTTAAAGTAGGCTTTACTTTCACTAGGTTTATAAATTGCATTGGAGCTTTTATAATGCAGTGGAACAGTGTAACTGAGTAACCTGCTGTGATTGAGTCTAAAATCCCAGTTCTTTACAAATGCGTACAGTGGAATAGAAGTGATGACTTATTAGCAGTATAGGAACATACTGTAGCAGCTGAGAAGAGAGAGGGCTTGGGGTGGCATGATACTGCTCTGAGGGAACACAAACATCACCACTGTCAGAAGCATACAGCATTCCTATCTAGCTGTAACTGGGTGCTGTTGTGTGGAAGCTCGTCCTGCTGCTAGCCAAATTGGCACTGGCTTTGAAGAAGCCCTGTATAGATTAAGCCTCTGCCATTTTCAAGTAATTAAAATGTCAGTGTTCTCATCTTATAGTCATGAAACAAACATAATAAGGTTCTGGAGAGGCAGTTAGAAAACTGTGCCGTGTGTTCTTGTACTGTATGTCCTTACAGACCACCAACCTAGATTAATTTGCTGTACTCCAATCTCCACTTCTTTTGGGGCTGAGGAGGAGTGTATATATATAATATATATATATATATATTATTTATTTATTTATTTATTTATTTTAGGTATGAAATTGACAGCATCTCCAATCAAATTAAAGGTGTCCCAGGGTCAGCCGGTGAAACTAAATTGCAGCCTCGAGGGAATGGAGGACCCAGAGATGTTGTGGATCAAGGATGGAGCAGTGGTGCAGAGTGTAGACCAGGTGTACATTCCAATAGATGAAGAACACTGGATCGGTTTCCTCAGGTACAACAGCTGTGGAGGAGATAGACTATCATGGAAGCTACTGGGTCAAGTTCTGTTGTCAGATACCTCAGTGGAACCCCACTGACCACCATGTGATTGTACCTTTATACCTTGCCTGGGCATAACTGAGAGCAGAATTTGATCCACTCTGTTTAAGTCACTAAGGAAGGGTTGGATTGCAGCTGGGAGAATCTTTCAAGTCTCCTAGATACTGTGGTGATGGCTGCTTTGGAAATGCCTGTGATAGATGGACAGGTGGCCAAGAGGTGAAAAGCGCTGCTTATCCTATCAGCAGTGCTTTACGCCATCCAGTCCTGTGGAATCTATGCTGAAATCATGAAGAGAAATTTAGCTGTATTTCTGTCTCTCCCTTTTTAAAAAAAATTAAAACTTTTCTCCCATTCTGTGCTGTATGCACACCTGAGTGATATTGCTGGTACAGAATGGCTCAAAGGATTATTAAAGGGGAGCAGAGCCTCTCACTTTAAATCTCCAGTTCAAATTCAACCTCAGTCAGTTGTGTCTAAGGGTCATTGTCATCTGAAGTCTCTTCAGTGGTCAGAGAGATGAGTTAGTGGTCTCAGCCCAGTTACCCCGTAAATAATTCTTCACCACTACAGTTGGTAGCCTGGATGCTAGTCTCAGCAGAGGACTGAATGGACCAGGAGACTGAATTACCTCATCAAATTCCTCCCAGGAGTCCCAGTAGGCCAGAGCTAAAGATCATTGCCAGGGTGGGCAAGGTAGGCTTTAGATGGTTCTGTCCAGGCTGTATCTGGGTAATCAATAGGATGCTCTCAGTCCAGCACTGGAAAATGAACAAAACAGAAAGCAGTATGGTAGGATGCTTTCTCCTTGTTTGTTCTAATAAGCGCTGCAGTGCAGCTGGAAGCTTACATCCTGACCTGGATAAAGAAGTTGTCTCCTACAATAATTAATTCTCTTCCCCTCCCTCTCTCTGACTAAAAGGGTTAGGTGTCCTAATTAAAATTAGACTCCTGGGACCAGATTTCAATCCTGTTTGGAGAGGAGGATTTGTCATGCACACCATCCCTTAGTCATTCCAGCACATTTACTCCAGCGTTTATATCCGGCCTGCTCTTGTCAGAGGTCCAAAAAGCTGCCTGTAGAGCCAGCCTCCTATACCTTTTCTTCAGCCGAAGGTGGCCTTTCATGTGTGTCCTGGGGGTAGGACTGGGTTAAGCGAAGGCCCACGCTCCATCTCAGACTCCTTTCTCCATGCATAAAGGGAGCTGGTACAAACAGCACTCTGCGAGAGTATGTACTTGGAACTGCCAGGCTCAGTCTAGGATCACCCATTCGCGAACACAGGCCTCCTCGCCTTCTTTGGATTAGCATATCTTGGGGTTTAATACCTGTCACTAATAGGGTTGCCAGCTGTCTAATCACACAAACCCAAACACTTTTGCCCTGCCCCTTCCCCGAGGCCCCACCCTACTCCCTCTGTCGCTTGTT
>ML677332.1:42846072-43053013 GCA_007922305.1 Dermatemys mawii | reverse complement strand
GATTGAGGTGCAGGAGGGAGTGTGGACTGGGAGTTTGGGTGTTGAAGAAGGCTCAGGACTGGGACAGGGGGTTGGGGTGTGGGCTCTGGGCTCTGGTAGGGAGTTTGGGTGCAGGAGGGGGCTTGGCTGGGGCAGGAGGTTGGGTTCAGGAATGGGTGGGGGTGCAGGCTACGGCTGGGCAGGGCTTACCTCGGGTGGGTCCCAGTCAGCAATGCACTGGGGCTAAGGCAGATTCCCTACCTGCCCTGGCCCCGCACCACTCCCAGAAGCAGCCAGCATGTCCCTGTGGGCCCAGGAGACTCTGCACGCTGCCCCTTCCTGCAGGCACAGCCCCCGCAGCTCCCGTTGGCCACAGTTGCTGGCCAATGGGAGCTGTGGAGCCTGCGCTTGGGACTGGACTTTTAGCAGCCTAAGGTTTCCCAGTTTGGCTTCAGTAGTCTCTGGGAGATAGAGCCCGATTCTGGGAGACTCACGATGAAACCAGAAGAGTTGGCAACCCTACATGAGTCCTTGGGATTTCATAGATTCATTCAAAAGGGACAAGTAGATCATCTAGTCTGACTTCTTGTATAGGACAGGCCATCACATTTCACTCAGTTGCCCCTAGGTTGAGTGAGCCCAATAGGCTAAAGCATTTCAGTTCTCTGAAGACTAAGCTGCTGTGTGTCACAAACAGAGAACAGGAGAGACCAAGGTGCCACCAATGCCCCTGTAATGCCAGGGGAGTGATTAGGTAGGATATGCCCAGATGATCCCAGCAAGTGAACCATGCATCATGCTGCAGAGGACAACAAAACAAAAACCCTGACGTCCCAAATAATCTGATCTAGGGAAAAATTCCTTCCTGATCCCACACCTGGCAACCAGTCTGACCCAGAGCATCTGAACAAGACCCCTCCAGCCAGGCATCTCGACACAGGATTCTCTGTACCACTTCACAGCAGTCATCCACCCCATCCAGTGCCTCATCTTCAGCTATGGTCAATCTCTGATGCTAAAAATCCCCCAGACAGAAGACATCTAGCCAATTGTGCATGGCGGGGATGGGGAGAAGATGACTTCTTCCTGACCCCTCCAGTGAACTTTCTGAAACTTTGAAGCATGAGACTTTTGATTATAAATGAACAGACTGCAATAAACTTTCCTCTGATAGGAAAAATCTGTGTGCAGTAATCCACCCCGCAGCACTGCATCATATACCATCTCCATTCTATACTCCCTCCCCTTCCCCAGATTAAGGACTCTGTCTCCCAACACTGCCTTGTTCTCCTGGTCTGATCTCCCTTGCCCTTTCTCACCCCTCCTACTCCTCCACTGACAATAGCTCCTCAACATCAGAGCTGATGCTGGATCTAGATATGACCATTTTCTTTTTCTCTCTCCTTCCTCCTCCTAAAGTGATCATTTCAACCACCCCTTGTTTTATGACTTTCTCCTACAGTCACTGTGTTTCAGAACATGCGGCTGGATGGGCAGGACAGCTGGTTTCATCTGAAGGTACAGCTCTGAAAATCAGGCTGTAGTGGGAGCATTTTGTGCATTTCAGCAAGCACTCTCCCCTTCCTCTCTTCCACCCTGCACATTCACCCCATCACCAACACCAGCTGTTGGCACAGAAAAAGGGAGCATCAGATCTGCTCGGGGTCTCTGCATGGCAGCAGATGCATGGCTGCAACATCACAAGGGTGCATTTTGCATTTGTATAATCAAAGGGCATTATCATGTTCTCTGAGGTGTTTGATACCTGAGACCCTGAAGCCTCAACTCCTGGAGCAAATTCTGCCCTATAACTGAGGGTAGAATTTCCCCCTTGAGGTCTAAAACTCTGATGCCACTTAGGCCTCAGTTCTGCCCTCACTTGCATGGGTCAACTCTCTTGGAAGTCAATGGGAGTCACACGTGAGTGAGTGGAACCAGACATGGGCTCTCGGGGTCAGATCCTCAGCTGGTGTAAGTCAGCATGGCTCCATGAAAACTCTAGTTGAGGATCTGGCCCTAGGTGGTTTGTAGTATGAGCAGATCAGTTAGCTAGAAGTGTTCCTCAGATAAGAGCAATGCTGAGTGGGGACAGAGTGAAGGAGTGTCAATTCTGACCCATTGGTCATTGTGTGAGGGTTTGCAATCAATTCTGTCCCTAATGAAAGCACAGCATTTACATTCTCAGTAGGTGCGTGATTGGAGTTGCTGACTAGGGATGATTTTGTTCAAGCAGACTCTCTGGAATCACAAGTTCAGAATCCAGCGGGTTATCTAGCCCCTTTGTATTTTCAAGATAGTGAATTAAGTGCCATGCTGTTTCCTGTTTGTAGATATTTCAGATGAGGGACTCTCTGATCTGTGTAGGTATTAAAAATCCCCCAACACCTTTCACGGAAGTAGGGCTTGACCCAAAGTATCTCTGTTCTCTATCTACTGTTGTTCCGCATGCTTTGTGCTGGTTAGCTACTGCCTTCCGTCCCAGAGGTGGCTACATATCAGTGGTGTTGTGTGTGTATCTAGTTTTCCTAGTGATTTAGGATTCTATGGGATGAAAATTGCGTTATAAATGTAAAATATCAATATGGTTTTTCACTCTTTTCAGTCTGAAGTCCGTTGAGCGGACGGATTCTGGGAAGTACTGGTGCCAGATTGAGAGCAAGGGGAAGAAAGAAGAATCACAACAAGTGTGGCTCATAGTGGAAGGTAAGGAGAAGGAGTGCTAGCTTCCCTCTAGGACTCTCTCATGTTGGGATCACACTAGTAGAAGTGGGCAGAGGAGAGTGTGCCAGGCTCTCCAGTCTTTTCACAGATGATGACAGTAGCAAGAACTAATTAAGGTGCAGGAGTAGAAAGTGATAGTGGCGGCAGCTGCACTGGAAGAGTGTGTATTAGTTCACGGGTTCTCAGTTTTTAATTCTGCAGACCAGGAAATAAGTGAAGGATCATCTCATGGACAAACGTCCCCTCCAACCTCCTAATCCTGCGTTGCTCAGGTCTCAAATGGCTCGTTCTGCAGGTCATCAGGAAAAGCTCCACGGACCATCGCTTATCCACAGACCATAGTTTTAGTACCATTCTCTTAGTTCCATAAGAAGCACTTTCCTTCAGAATTTCCACAACCAGTGCTACAGCAAACGGAAGCTTCTTTTGGACTACAGCAGAGTTTACTCAAGTTAAGTGTATAATCTTTGATGCATTTTGCACAGCAATCTGGCCTGGTAAATGTAAAGCTTCTACACATTTTTCAAATAGTTTCCCAAGCCAAAGTGGATAGGTGGTGCCATATAGCCTGCAGCCATACCTCCTTAGGCTGTGATCATATTAGGTCTCTATTATTAAGGCTGCTTAGTATTTGAACAGGAGATCTGCAAGAACAGCCAGTTTCCACTAAGAAGTTGCATTGTTGGTTTAGTAGGTGGTACTCGTCTCTCTAGGCCAGAGCTGAATGGGTGTCCCTGCATAGTCCTAGGGGGCATTGTGCTGCTGGGGGTGCTGTGTTTTGGATGGAAATGTGAAGCCAGGGTCCTAGTCATTCATAACCATTAAAGCTTTCATAGTGGCCTTCTCAAGAATAGGGTGTTCATCCTGCTATTTGTCCTGACTCGGTTCCAGCATTTTGTCAAGGTAACATTTCATCTACAACTTCAGTTGGAGAAAAAATGTTAAAGATTAAAAATCTTCCCAATTGTGTAGTGTTGCTGGTTCACAACAGCTACCATGTTTTACTCCAGAGGTGGCTGCAGTAGAGTGGTAAGTGTGTGATCCCGATATATACAGTTTTGGTGAGCTTTAGCATCCTTCAGAAGAAAACATTAAACAAATCTAGGTGATTAGAATTATCTAGCCCAGGTGAACGTGAACATGTTCATATGCATTTATTTATCTAAAATCTAAGGTCAAATCTCATAGGTTATATTCAGGCAGAAATCTTATCACCTGTAGTGGGGATTTAGCCTAAATTAGGACTACAGGATTTGGCCTTTTGAGAAACTCTTTATCCAAGAATTTAAGAAAGCAAAATGACTTTGAAACTGGTTCCAGTTTAGAAAGCAGAGTCTGTCTTATGTAAAACACGACAATATGTGATACCTAGGGAGGTAACACAATAGGTGCACAGTGGTAAGCATGACTTCTTTAAAAAGAACTACTTAGGTTCCTCCAGCTAGCACTTTGTCACTTTGAAATGACTCTGTGACCCCTTTCGTCGCTGTAATCAGTGTCTACGCTCCAGTGGCATAGCTGTTCCAATGTAAGGGTATGTCTCCCCTACAAGCGCTAGAGTCGAAAGACTTTAAACCCCAATTTCCAAACTTGCACGGCTCTGAAGCTAAGCATCTCAATCCATATTGAAGCATCTTGTCAAAAATAAAGGTTTGCTTTTCTGAGGTGCTGAACACCGGCAGCTCCTGCTGAAGTCAGTCAGACCAATTATTTAAATCAAATTTCAGTGCTTTTGTTAAATGTAAGTTCTGCCTGTGGCTCTCACTGGCTCCTAACCACTGTTACAGGATCACACTGTAGCAGCTTCCAAAGCAGCCTTTCTTCAATTTTGTCCAGCTAGGAGAGTGTGGTATTTGGGGGGGAGGGAGAGAGACAGATTTTGCAACACTCATTAATTCATAACAGCTGTAAAGGCTCTTGTAACTTCAAGATTTGACTACTTAAATGTGGTCTACATTGGGCTGCACAATAAATCAATCTAGAAACTAAAGCTGATGCAGAATGTGGCAGCCGTCTTTTTAAGCTGTGTATCTCACTGAAAGCATGCATCACCAGTGCTCCAAGATCTGCATTGGGTCCTAATTGGTACCCAGGTAAAGTTTTAGTTGTTTTGGATCAATAAAGCTGAATGGTTTGGGTCCTATGTATGTGAGTGACCATCTTTCTCCTTGCCCTTAGATACTGTAGTGATGGACAGCAGTGTAAAACCCAAAGACGCAGCTGCAGTCAGCTGAGAGACTGGTATGGGCCTGCTCCAAAGCCCTTTAGAATCAATTGGAATCTGTCCACTGACTTTAATGGGCTTTGGATCAGACTGTGTGAGAGAGAGCTGACAGCCGAGCGGGTCTGCGTGAGGAGCTCTCAGCTGTGGAATGGACTCTCCCCATTGGTGTGAGAGCCTGACTCTGTTGGCCTTCAGGACAGCTGCAAAGCCTGTCTGTTCAGCCAGGCTTGTGGAGAGGGTTACAGTAAGCGTGGTTTTTTGTTTCATTTTTGGGACAGGTCTGGCAAGTTCCTGCAGTCTCTTTGAGAGATGTTACTAAGTTCAAGTGTTTTTGGAGTCCATTGTATTAAATGCAAAGGTTACCTATTATTATTATAGTGAGGCTGAATGATCAGAGGACTTTATTAAACAAAATGGAAGCCAAAAATGAACTTTTAGGACAATGCATGTGAAGTGGATTTCTTGGGAAATATCATGGGGGAGGTGAATGCAAATTCCCCTGCTCCTCACTGCCTCTGGTTATGCAAAACCCCAGCTCAATAAAGCTACGTTCTAAGGCGAGATTGATTGTTTGTTTGCCTGGTGATTTGTGTGATCCCAGACCCAAACTGTGTAAAGGAGGAACTCCTACAGATTCATGAGTGCTTGCTCTGAGCTCACAACTGTTGTGAACTTGTAACCACAGGAAAACTTCTGTGTGGGTTTAGAGTTCTGATCATCTAACAGAGCTGGGTTGGAGCTGAAGTGGTTTCTGGTAAGCTTACTGGCTGGTGTGGAGGTTCTTTTATTGTTTTACTGTTACTCTGGAACACTTTCACCTTAAGAATACATGTGTTTGCTTAGAAAGGGCTATGCAGTAATTTAACTGTGGGTAACTACAACTGTTTATAGCCTCTGAGAAGGCAAAGCAGGCAGACTTGCCGGAGAATTCACAGTGCAGGTAGGGAGCTGTGCAGCCTGGAAAAATCCTGGTCAGGAGTCGGGGGGGGTGGGGGGGGGTGGGAATACAGGTGCAGTTTCCCTGAATTGTGACAATTTCAACTTTGGCTAATTCTTTTCTGGTTTGTGGTTGAGTGCAGCTGTTGTTTCAGCATTCTTGTGGAACTGCATTTTTAATGTATCGAAAAGGAACCTAAGCCTGGCATCTTTTATATGTATAAAAAATTTCAGTGGCTGCATCCAGAAATGTTGGCCATAGGATCTCTGGGCCTCAGTTACCCCATCAGTAAAATGGGGCTCACATTGTCATTAAAAGCCACCTCAGAAGGTTGTGCTGAGGCTTAATCGTTTTGGGTGGGTTTGACATTCCAGATGCCATCCAGACCAGTGGGGGCCTGTGTCAGCCTTACCCTGCAGCCTAGGGTGCCTCACATGCTTTGCTGCTCTAGCTTCCAACCTGGGTTCCTTACAAACAGTAAGCAGGTCACACCCTGAGTGTCTGTGTAGAGCCACAGCCCTGGTTCAGCAGCTCTGACCCCAGCAGCCTGTCAGCAAACACCGCCACACTCTGGCTTCCAGCAGCCTTGGTTACTACTTGCAGGGTGATGCAAACACTTTCTCTGTCCCAGATCGTCCCCCAGCAACGTGTATTCTGCACTGTCCAGCCCTCTCCTGGGCAGTCCAGATATATTAGGTCCATTGCCGCTGCCTCAAATGGAGTTACCCAAACAATCCCCAGTGCTGGATTAGTTTAATTAAAGAATAAAACAAGTTTAGTTAATGATAGAGAGAGCTTTTAAGTGAGTACAAGTAATGAGGCGTTAAAGGAGCCATGGCTGCAAGAAAAATAAAGATAAAATTCTTTCGAAACTTAACAAACTTGACTTTTGTCAAGGTGAAGCTTTTCCCCCATGTATTCAGTACGTTGCTGACCAAACTCTCAGGCCGGGATCTGCTCTCAAAGTCCAACAGCTGTTTCTCTTGTCGTCTTAAGTGAACAGAGAGAGGTTGGTAGGGAGAGAGAACTCGGGGTGGTTTTGCAGTTTTGTACCTTATTTTTAGAGCTCAGTCATCCTTTGAAAACATTTTCCTGAGCGTAACCTCTACTTAAAGTTCTTTCATGCTGAGAGCAAGGAGACATGGAGCCGATGGAGGAAGGGGGCTTCGTGCTGTTTCTTTTCAGCTCTGCATGCTGAAATGCAGCTTTTCTTTGTCTTCTTCCCCTCTCATTGTCTGAGGACTCTGTTTACAGCTTATATGCAAGGTGAGGTAAAGGCACAGACCTGCCTGACCAGTTCTACTGGAGCTATATCAGTTTGAACATGTGCCTTTAGCATCAGGGGAGATTTCTTAGCATTGCACGTAATGCTGCTACATATATTTCACCATGAAATTATTTACCAGTGAATAATTAGTTTTCAAACAATACCTCCCAAGGCACATTTTGTCCAAAGATTATCATAGTTGTGTGTAGAGCATGAATACAGGGGTGAATTCAGTCACGGGGAACTTTCAAAAACCTCTCAGGGAACAGGTGCTCAGGTCCTGTTGACTTTCAATGAGAGCTGGAGGCTTTCATGCCCTCAGGTGCTTTTGAAAGTGTAACCCTGGCTGTCTGTGGAGTGATCTGAGATCTCCAAGGTGTGGCTCACTGCCCTGTAAGTGCTAGATATTAGTGTTTAATGGAAGAAAATGGGAATGTCCTGGAGGAGGCAGAGGGAAACTCTCCTGCTACTACACATTTGTGTTTCCCTTTCTAGGTGTGCCCTACTTTACAGTGGAGCCAGAAGATTTGTCTGTGTCCCCGAACGCCCCATTCCACATGGCCTGTGCTGCCGTTGGCCCTCCTGAGCCAGTGACAATTGTCTGGTGGATGGGAGACTCCAGAGTGGGGCTTCCGGACATCTCCCCCTCCATCCTAAATGTGTCAGGTAAGTCTGCCTCCAAGCTTAATGTCCCCTGGAGTGCAAAGAGGGTAGGGGGAAGAGAAGAGAGCTCGATCGCTGCCACGTGACAAGGTGTGCAGCGACACCAGAGATCCGTGTAATACGAGACTGGGCCTTGGCCGTGCTGTGATGCTAAAAGCTGGAGATTAGACAAACACATATCCAGTATACAGCACAGATCACCCAAAGGGGTAATTGTTCCCCAGGACATCTTCCATAGGAATACAAGGACAGGCCCTGCAGTGCTTGGAGTGGTGTGGCTGGCCACATGCTCCTGGAAAATGACATGTTGGAAGCCTGTACTGTAGCTTTACCTCTTGGGTGTGTTCTTGGTTTAATTCAATTATTCTGCTTGTAACATTTGTCTTATGAATCCAGATGCCTGCAGCCAGTGCCAACCCCCCTACAGCCCTGCTGGACATATCATTCACTCTCTTCCCCCCACCCCTACCCCCACCCCACCCCGCCATGCCAGATGCTGCTCTTCCCCCACTCCCGTGTAGCCAGGCTGAACACTGGCCCACTCACCTCTCATCCCTCCAACCACGCTGCATGCTCCCCTCTACCCCAGCCCAGCCATGCTGGACACCTGCCCAATTAACCATTGTCACTCAGTTGAATTGCTGGGAAAATGTGGAGTGAACTGATTGCTTTTGAAGGTGGCAGACTGATAGCCTTGGAGACGAGGGTCCTCTGTCTGCCCTAGAACAGGTCCAGTGGGGGCTGCCATCCCGCAGGCCTCTCCATTGGTGTGCATGAGCTCTGAGCTGGAGGGAAAAACTCTAGGGTGAAAGGGAGGTTTGGCCTCTCTGCTGAGATGGTCCACAAGGGGATCCAATGGAGAAGAGAACATCTGTCCACACTGCAGCTATCCACCCTTCACACCGAGCACCAGCCAGTCAGCAGAGAGTAACACTGTGATCAGCGCAGCCCTGGGCCAGATTTGAACAAGCACCCAAAGGACCAAAGGTTCTATGTGCCAAATTTATCCCTGGTGAAACTCATTCAAATTGGGGCAGTTGCATAGGGATTAATTTGGTTCTCTATGCCATTGACCATGCCTTGGGCTATCCAACCGCCAGTCCTATTAACCCTTCCATAGTGCCTAGCTTGTATGCAAATCAGAATAAGGGCTGCAATTCATGATGGTTTTCTCTGCCTCACTCTCTCTTGGGTTGCTGTTTTGTGCTGTTCTGAGAAGAAAATATCAATTCTCCTGGATGGTATAATCTGCCAGTCAAAATGGAAGCAGGAGTGAGTGACAGGCCATCAGGAAGGGAGAGAGGCCAAGGAAACACCCACTTCCTACACCCACTAGCCCAATCTCATGGTACCTCACAGAGCTTTAATCTCTTGGGGAAAGTGATTTGAGGCCAAAGCGGAGGGCTGTCTAGTCCAGGGGTCTTCAAACTTTTCCCCCCGCGGCCCCTTTCCACAGAGGGAAAAGTCTGGTGACCCCCCACAGGGGGTATGTCCGTCGAAATGCTGCCGCAGAAAGCGGAAACTTCCGCTTTCCACAGCGGCATTTCAGCGGGACCAAAATAGCCCACGCACCCCAGTTTGAAGACTACTGGTCTAGTCCTCAGAACACCAAGTGAGGAGAAGTCTCCAGCCACATTCTTAGTGCATTCATTCATCACAGGTGGCCTCATTTGCCCCTCCCCCCTCCAGATATGCACACCAAAGAGGCCAGCTTCTCCTGGTTTAGGCAGTGTTGTTCTGAGTTAAGTTGGATCGAGGTTAAGACTGGAGATCCAGCACCTTCTGTCCCTCTGGAGAGTCTCAGTGGAGGTAGCTGGCGTCTGCTCTCACCCTTGGGACACAGCTCCCCCTGCCAGGCAGAGCAGTGCTCCACTCCAAAGTACTAAGCACTCTGGGAATTATTCAATATATATATATATTTTTTTTTAAACCATGAAGAGGCTTAAGAAAATAATCCTCTTGACTTGAAACCCAACAAGTGGATACCTACAAAATTTAACTCCCCAGCGTCCTCTGGCCTTTGCCTGTTGGCTCTTGCCTTTGAAACAGAAATCAGGTTTCCCTGTGTAAAGCTGTGTATGCTGACACCAGGTGGTCAGAGTTCCCAGGCACGTCAAAACAGCAGGTCTGTGGGGGCAGGAGGACATACTTTCTTCTGCCAACACAAGCATCAAATCACTGAGGAAAATAAAAATAAAGCAGTAACTAAAAAGCGAATGTCTTGAGATCCAAGACAACAGTCAGCCCCTGATTGAACAGGGAAAGGACTGTTGGACAGAGTGTGATGGGAGCTTGGTTCACAGTCTTCTGGGCAAGGACTGTGTTTCCCTCTATGTGGGAAATTGTCTGCCATGTTTTGTGTGATGCTGCTGTGATCCCAATAATAACAACAACAATAATAATAATAGTACTGCTTTGTTGCCAGCTGGAATGTCTTTCACTGTGGTTTGGGGGGATCAGTGGAAGGTATTAAAATGTGTCATTCTCTCTGTCACTCATTGTAGTCTCTCCTTTCCTCCTCCGCCTCCTTTGCCACACCTCCTCCTTTTCAGTCCCTGTCAGTTTCAGTCCCCGTGAAGATGAGTCAAGCACAGCGAGGGCAGGCCCTATGCAAACTACTCCACACAGCTTTGAGATGGCATCTCCATCCTCACTTGCATGCACAGCTGCTGCAGTAGTCATTGACCTCACTTAAACAGAACCTCCCAAGCAGCCTAGTGCAATGTGTAGCAAGGGCAAGTGCTGGATGCACTTCTCCAGGCAGCTTTGCCAACGCCTCTCAATCCTGATTAATCTGAAAGCATCAATCCTGGGATTCCCCTGAGAAGCTTGCCAATAGTACTGCATTATATTTTGGCTTTGAGATGTGGACAGACGATCACTGGAGACAAAGGGCCTAATCCTTCCTTGCCCTGCCCTGGTGTAGTCATTTACCTCAGTGCAAAGGGGTATAAAATGCTTCCAATCTGATTTTGTAGCATTTACGTGCACTTTGTCCTCATATTGCACTGGGGCTAATGGCAAACTATGGTGTAAGGCAAGGGACAATTAGGCCTTAAACTGACAGTACAAAACTCTGTTTACTCATGGCCCAAACTGGATTCCTACCCTATCTTGAAGCAGATTATGATTTGGATTGTGATAGTGCCCCAGGGTCTTGATGAAGATCAGGGCCCCGTTGTTCCAGGCCTGGTCCTTGCCCCAAAGAGCTCCCAAGCAGTGAGTGCCACAAACAGTAAGAGGGACAGGGTGGGGCAGAAAGGTGAGGTTAACAATGAAGAGATGGCAACCACGATGAGAAAACTGCCAGCCTTGCGTTTTGATCTCCTTCTTCCCAAGGTTCCTCTCTCTCCTTTGTTGTCCTGCAAAGTGCTGATATGAGCTCGTCTACAGTGCCAGCTACAGCTGATATGAGCTCTCCCTTTTCTAACGAGCAATGGACACATGCATTGCACTAAAATCCACCAGCTTTTGGTCGATCCCCAGTTGCATGTATAGTGTGAGGTGGATGCCAGACGTAACCGTGGTTGAAGCTGGACTCCACAGCAGTTTGTGTTGCTTTTTTTCCCTTGCCTTGGCTGATATCCAGGTATTAACCAGAGCACGATTTTCTCCTGCGAAGCCCACAACGTAAAGGGACTGTCGTCGTCTCGGACAGCCATTGTTCAGATTAAAGGTGAGAGAGCCCCAGTGGAGAAGAATTGGGCAGGGGTGGGAGCTGTGGCTGAGCTGCCTTAGAACTGAGCTGAGAGGAGCTCTCAGCAGATGGAATGGCACACTGTGCTGTAATGGCTGCTCACTGCTTGATATGCAGGCCCATACCCCAGCAATGAAATTGGCAACTGAGAACAAACCACAACTGGAAACATGATGTCAGATAACAGATTTTCCTCATAAAGTGAAGAGTCAGGGCAGCAGAGTTGTTCACAAGCGATGTGGCTAGACATAATCTAAAGTGTAAAAGGGGAAATAGTCCCTTTCTGGAGATAGAGGGGTCTCTTAGGAAAAGGCATCTTCAGCTCCGCTTGTGCCAATGCACTGGCCTCTCGTTAGATGCTGAAAAGAGAGAGGCCAAAGTCAGAGATCATCAGGACCATTAAAATCAACAGATGGACACTGATTTTATGGCTTTCTGTGTTCTACACCCTTTAGAATCTAATTTAAAATAAATAATTTCTAGCCCTTCTGTGAACATCTGTCATTCTGTGAATCCCTGAGCCCTTGTCATATTTTCTTTTCGGACAGACTGAAACAATAGAGTCTCAGGAGTGGCCAGCTGTCTCACTTCATCTTAGGTCCTATCTGCCCTTGAGTTTTTGGTTGTGTTTGAACATGTGTTAACTGCGCGATTGTAAATTCTAGTATAGACATGTCACAAACATTTGTTCCAGGTTGCAGCCTAGAATAGACTGCGACTATCTATACTAGAATTTACCATTGTCGTAGTTAATGTGTTAAAATACCCCTTTAAATCCAGCTATAGACCATACTCTTCGTGGGGTGTGTTTTTCTTTATGTTGACTGCAACATGTGTATCTGCAAGATGCAGGCTAAGAATTCAAGACTTTGTTCTGTTGTGATTTATGACTGACTTAGAAAGCATTGAGTGTTGTCAGCCTACGAGCTTGTATACATGGGGAAATTAACTGGACTAGCTAGTGCAGAATAGGTATTCGACAATAGCTGTTCTGGAACAACTCCCTTTTGGACACTCGGATTCCAGAATAATAGTGCCTTTGTCCTACGTAGCTCACTCCACAAAGCTTATTGTGCTATAAATTCACGTCCTATCTTCATCTGAAATGACTTTCAAGTTGTAGACAATACATACGTGAAAAAATATACTTTTAAAAAAAAGTTGACCTACATCTTTAACAGTGAATTACCATGTCAATAATTAGGCTGGGTGAAGACTGGCACATATCCTTCATGGATCTAGAGTTCTCTTATATTTTATAATAATTATACTTTGTCACCGAAACATTAAATGGTTCACCAAATTTAACACAAATTAGTGAAACCCCCCGAAAAGAACCTAGATTTTTAGATTTCCAGTCCTGTGCTTTAGCCCCATGTGTCTTAGCTGGTATTCCTCACAAATATGCATAAGAAAGTTGCAGTAAAGTGAAGGAAGTGGGGAAGCTTTAAAAAACCCTTGTCTCCAGATCTGATTCTGCTCCTACTGAGACACTGGCAAAACTCCAATGGCTTCAGTGGGAGGAAGAGCAGACTTGAAGGGTGCTCATTTAGGCCTTGATCCAGCAAACACACGTGCTTCACTCTAAGAATGTGAGTAGTCCCATTGGCTTCCATAGGGTTACTCAAATGAGTAAAAGAAAACATTTGTATAGGGCAGGACTGCACAACATGTGGCCCAGGGGGCCACATGTGGCCCGCACGGGATTACTGTGCAGACCGCGAGGGGTGAGTAGGAGTGGGGCAAGCCAAGCAGTGGGGTGGGGGGAGATGGGTGAGGGCGGGGCTTTTTGGCCTGCAGCTGTTTTTTTTTGTTTTTGTTTGTGTTTTTTTTGTGTTTGTGTTTTTTTCAGTAATATGGCCCTCGCTGCTTTCCGAGTTGTGCAGGCCTGGTATAGGGGCAGGATTGGGGGCCTTAAAGTGTCACAGACATAGAGGCTGCGAGGGATTCTGGTGTTTGTCCCCAGTTTATTACTGACTCTTTTCATCTGTCTCTCCAGGGACAAACATTTTTGATGGGACATTTACAGTTTCCTCCTGTTGTTGTTGTTATGTGTTCGCCACTGTGCTAAGTACATTCTAAACAGAAAATTGCGGTTATTGTTGCACAAGGGTGGGCAAATTACGGCCTGCAGGCTACATACCTAGCCCAGAACTAGGTAGCAAAGTTCCATTCATGCTTTGGTAGGGGAGGAAGGATAGTCATGTTAAATTACTGGGGGGTATAGTTCTGTTCCAAGCGATGCCACTAATTAGGAGCCTGAGCTTGGGCAAATCATTTAACCTCTCTGTGCCTCGGTTTCCGTATAATAGGATGCCTTGCGGGCTAGTAACCATAAGCCTGGGACTGCCAACTCAAGTTCCATTTAAAAATGCTTGAGAGAAAAGTCTGGAATAGCTGCCATGTGTTTGCATATACCTTTAATGACCAAACAGTGAATGAGTTCAGTGTTGAGCGGGAATTAGAATAGCGTGAGCAAGCCCAGTTGGCAGCTCTCAGGGGCCATCTCCAAAGGCCAGATTTCAGTGGGCTCAAGATCAGAGGCAGCAGGTGGCTAGGACTAGAGGGGGCTCAGCTGTCCCAAATCTATTTTCTGAGCCATCCTGCACACCTGCCCAGATTGGCAGGCAAAGCCCCATGGCTGGTGATGCCACAGCCAAAAAGAAGACGGAGTGGGGCTTCGTGGGGGAGGGCCCCACTTGTGCACGGATATGTGCATCAAGTGATGCCGTGGTGGGTTCCTCTGGATCTGAGAGCAGTGAAAGCCAGCGGGCCAGAGCAGGGAGCTGGGCTCAGCCCTGTGGGAAAGCAGCTGCTGCAGCAGGGTGAGTGTGGGGCAGGCTCTGCACCCCCAGAAAATATTTTCAACCACCGCCCATGCTCCAGCCCCAAATCCCCAGACAGGATCCTCTGCCTATTTCCATGTAATCTTCTGCTCAGTTCTGTGTATACTAAAGAATTTCCTTGTTTTTTTCCGTAGCCATGCCTCTCCCCCCTTTCAACATGACCGTAACCCGAGTCACCAGCAGCAATGCCAGCGTGACGTGGGTCCCGGGATTTGATGGCCGCTCCCCGCTTCATTCTTGTACAGTTCAGGTACTGTCCTGGGGACTCTCCTCTGGCCTGAATGCACAATGGGATCCCTCTGATTGGGCTTGCAGCTGGGCCACCCTTCACACTCGAATCTTCTATGGGAGCCTCAGAATTTGTAGGCCGACCCTTTCAAACTTGAGAGCCTGTGTCTGGGTCTCAGCACTGAAATAGGTGGCCTGATTTTCAGAGGTGCTGAGCTCCTGTCACTCCAGTTGAAGACTGTGGAAATTGTGGGCGCTTAGCGCCTCTGACGAGCAGCCCACTTACATATGTGCCTAGCTTTAGGTATCCAAGTTTGCAACATTTGGCCCTGGTGTTACTTGGAAGCTGAGCTACATGTTTAGTGCCAGCGTGCCAAGGGAGGGAGACAATCAATCCTAGAACAACCCAGGCCAGTCAAACCAGGCACAATCCCTCAGCTTGTGCATCTATCAGCTATGAATATTGGGCAGTGTTCACACAGCCCCCTTTGACTCCCCTCCCCTGTCACAGCTTGATGTGATGCTGGGACACTTTCATTGGAAGGCGGGGACTAGAAGCACAGAGGTAAACCTGGAGCACAAATGCAGCATTTGCCAATCTGCTTTCTCTCCTGTTCCCTTTGGGGAGGGGGCAAGGAAGTAGGAGAGTCCATGCTCTGATTCTTATTCCCGTTGCTAAATAAAATAAACCATCATGGCAGAGAGATTGCTTTTATGCCTTCCCCCGCCCTCCCCCGGCAGGAATGATGCCTGGATGTAACTAGCTCTCTGTATCTCTGGGAGTATTTTGTTGCTGCTGTTGTTTGCAGCTCAGAATGAATTTTTCCCTCTGGTGTGCAAGGCTGAGTTCGCCCCAGTTGGTACAGTCCATTCTTCCCGGTGTGTATGCTCATCAGCCTCAACAATGCTAATCTTTCTGGGCTTTGAGCTCCTCCTCTCTGCTTTGGATGGGGTGTCAGGGGCGAAGAGAGGCAGAAAGGGAGCAGAATCAAAACAGCTCAGATTCCATCCACTCACTAGGCTGTAGCATTTCTTAAGCCTCCCAGCCCCTTCTATGCCCATGTTTGTATCTCAGCTCTGGTGAGCTGGACAATAATACTCCCTTTACAGGAAATCGTTAGACTGAGGGAGCTGGGGTTCCCACAGTGGTTTTGGCACTGGCAGTCTCGTGTTTCATTTTCCCTCCCTCCTCACCCCACAGCCCTGATTTTGTAAGAGCCGTTGACCCACATTTCCATGTGAAAATGCATGCCTCTGTCTCCCCGTGAATGAAGGATTGTCCTCCTGCTAGGAGGGTGCAGAAAGGGGGGCACATTGGCTCTGGTTCCTGGGCACCTTGGATACACTATGGGTCAGTGCACCCTTGGCTCAGATGAGCAGGGAGCTTCTCAGAAAAAATGCTAAAATACTGCCACTTCTCACTTCAGTGCTAGAGGTATTTCAGAGGGTGGGGGTGGGAAATGAAAGCAGCCGCTCTGACTCTCCAGAAGCATAAGCAGAATGTCAGAATTGAAATGTAAAAGTCTGATGGCTCCCACCCAACTCAGGATGACATTGATTGGCAACAGGAACAACAAGCCAGCCTATTATATACTGTACACAGCCTGAGCATCATCACTATTAGCAAAATAAATTCATGAATCAAAATGGGGCCCAGAGGGAGGCTATTACATTCGCAGAAAAGATAAAGTTAGCAAAGATGTTCCCCTTTGTCAAGACTCCTGGGCTCGCCCTAGCGTTGCTGCTGACTCACGGTGCATGCGTTTGAGTAAGGTGTGCCGAGTTGGAGCTGCCTGGTGGAGTGCGACTATTCTCAAGCCATCAGGAAGCATGAGTGTTGAACCTGTTTGCCTACAAGAGGGACACAGTGCGAGTGAATAGGAACCAGAATTCAGTTCCTGTAAAACTTCAGTTTTAGAGAAACTAAGGCCTGTAGAAATAATGCCAAGAGTCTTTCTTTTTAATTCCAGTCAAAAGCGGTTTAGTTTTGAAAGAAAAATGTTTTTTTCTGCCATGTTTGCAACCCAAACGCGGTAGCATCATCCTAATGCAAGAGATCCTGACAGTGAACAAGAAGGAAGCTGACTGGGCTGTTTTCTTTGTCTAAGCTTAGAGAAATACAAAAAGTCAACAAGCAGCATCAGTAGTATAAAGTAAATTTTGATTTTAAAAATGCCTTTCACTTTTAAGAACCCAATTGTGATTTGTAAAGCAGGTGAGGAAACATTTTTCAATGTGGGGCCAGAGCATCAGGTGGTGTAAATCACTGTAGTTGTGTTGAAGTCAAGGGAGGGGATGGCCCATGATTTTTAATTTGACAGCTTCCCTTTAAATATGGTGTTATACTGCTGATTCAGCCTTTGTTGCTACTTGGTCCTGAACTGGTTCCGAAAATAGCCATTTGCATGAAACAAATGCCCCATTGTACAGCAGGATCTTGTTGTTCATTCTGTTCATCCTAATATATCTGCTTGCTTCTCCTCACAAAACAGGTTGCTGAGTCACCCGCAGATCACGAAGGCTCTACAGAAGTTGTCCCTGTTCCTCCTTTTACCTGTGGCTTACTAGGATTAAAGCACTCCACCAATTACAGTGTGCGGGTTCAGTGCACTAATGAGATGGGCACCTCCCCTTTCACAGACTGGGTTTATTTTCAGACCTTGGAGATAGGTAAGCAGATGTCAGACAGAGACTGGAAAAGTTAAAAGAAGTGTTCCTGTATAATGAGTCTGTTCTGATCGGGGGGTGGGGGTAAGCTCGGGACAAACCATTGATCAATTTCATTGAACTCCTCACTGAGTCAGAAAGACAAGGAACCTAGAGGTCATCAGTTTGCGCATCCACTCTGAAGCCTCCTAAAGTCCTGCTCCCATTGTTTGTCTTACTGTGAGTGATGCAATTGTCAGAAAAATAATTGTAAACAGGATTTTTTGGGGGAGGTGGTTCCATATTTATCCTCGCCCACTAGTTTCCAGATCATATTTGCAAGTTATAAGTCAAATGTGAAAGCTACAAAACCCACTTAGGATCTTAAAATAAAATCAGTATACTGGGCCAAAGGTACGTCTGGAGACTCATTGCTGGTGTAACTACATGGACACGCTCCAGGGATGAATTTGGCCCATTTGTTCCTCTTCTTACGTCATCCCTAGTAATAAAAATTCTGCAATTGGAAAATAGTTGGCAACATGGATGGGCAAGCCAGAATGGAAACTAACCTACTCTCTCATCCCATAGCTATATTAGCTGGACAGGCCTAATAGGCTTAACGGCTTTCTTGTGGAGCTCCCTTTGTGCTGGTGAAAGATATGTTAAGGGCCCAAAGCCAGTGTGCAGGCACAGGGCTACTGATTGTGTGTGCCTGTGCCCTGGTGGATCTCTGAGAGCCTGGTGGATCTCTGTGGCCCTTGAGAGTAGAGGGGGTAGAGATCTGCAGGGGATAGGGAACTAACCCCACACTGCTCAAGGGAAGAATTGAAAGCAAATGTAGTGAAAGGAACCTTGCAGAGAATTTTATTTTTCTCCCCATACTCTCTCCTTTGGGTTTTCCCCCAAGAGCGGGTGATCTGAGCCTTTTGATGACTCTCATGCCTTGTGGGACAGGCGTTCTCGTTCTGCAGTGCAACTGACTGGGTATCACCCTTTGTCTCCAGCTCCAAGCAGCACTCCACAAAACATCCACGTCATCCAGAGTGACACTAGCCTGGTGCTGGAGTGGGAAGGAGTAGCTCCGGACATGCTGAAAGAAAATCTACTGGGATACAGGCTGCAGTGGAGTCAGGATAACGTCACGCAGGTAACATGCCCAGAAATCAACCCTGGGGAGGTTGACGGTGACTCCTTCAGGACAGAGTTATGGAATGTTAAAATTGAGTCTTCTAGACTACACTGCTTCTCCTATGTGCTTTTGTCTCGGGGCTTGATCCTCAGCTGGTGTAAACCAGCATTGCTCTCTTGGTTTCAGTGGAGCTACTCTGATTGATTTACTCCAGCTGAGGATCTGGCCAAATTCTGCATTCTTCTGTTCATATCAATTAAATACCATCAGTAAATCCATGAACACAGTCTCTTGAAATGAATGGGAGTTCTGGGTGTTCAAAATCTGTAACCTCAGTGTGTGTGTGTTCACATACACAGTGGCTGCATCGCAAGGCAAGCAGTCCCTTAGATTGATCACTTATTATAGGTAAAATTGACTGTGCTCAGCTATCACAGCGATGGGTGTAGGGCACTGGAGAATCACATCCTGATGCATTGGACAATAGAAAGTGGAGTGTAAGTGCAAAGCATTATTACAATGTGCATATTTCCACATTTCCTTGGGCCCCCACTATGTCCACTTTGCACCCAAGAGCTTTTCTACTGGGACAGCTGGGGATTCTTATCACCCCCTACAAGCCCCTCTTTCCCCGCAACCCCTGACAGCATGTTTCAGTGCATGGCTGAATGTACTGTGCACTAGTGATCCCCAGCAGCATAACTACCTCTAGAAGGCAGAGTAAATTGGCGCAGCCCT
Source organism: Dermatemys mawii (assembly GCA_007922305.1). Taxonomy (NCBI): domain Eukaryota; kingdom Metazoa; phylum Chordata; order Testudines; family Dermatemydidae; genus Dermatemys; species Dermatemys mawii. The sequence goes on along the minus strand of ML677332.1, from coordinate 43,033,935 downwards.
AAGCTCTGATCACACCGAGGCCCAAACCAGTTCCCAGCTGCTCCCTGCATCAGCGAATGAGAAGGAAAACCACCCCCCTTGTCAGGGGTGGTGCCAGCTTTTTTGCTGCCCTAGGCGGCCTTTGGAGGCATGGCTGCTGGAGGTCCTGCGCTTTCGGCACCATTTCTGTGGGAGGTCCCGCGGCTTCAGCTACCCGCTGCCGAAGCTGCGGGACTGGCGGACCTCCCACAGAAACGCCACCGAAGGACACCTGACTGCTGCACTGATGACTGCCGCCCAGGCCACCCCTCCATGGTTCACCGGAGGAGCTACTGCCGAAATACTGCCAAGGGCGGCAAAAAGCCCACCCCACAAATCCTGCCGTGGTCGTCTAGTGCTTGTGCTGGCCCTGCCCCTTGCCCTCCTAAGGTCCTGCACCCAGCAGTTTGGCCGGTGTGTTGGATATGGGCCTTCTATCTCCTGTGGCTTGTTTGTTTTTCAAATGCCAGTGATACAGTAGTATTAACAGCTGCAAATGATGTGAAAGGGGGTTAAAATCCTTTTTCATTCAGTGAGTAAGGGAGTTTAAAAGGGCACTGCCAAGGGTCTGGGCTCTAAGTTTGAACATCAATACTTAATTTTCCCTGATACCTGCTTTTGAAGTTTATGTGATTCTTTATGGGGGTTTTCGACTGCCATACAAATGCTTTGCCAGTGACCCTATAACGATGAGCAAGCCTGCAATAACAGACAAAGGAGGAAAGGGAGGTGGAATTACACGTGCACCAATACAGGTCCACTGACTTTGGTGGAATTCCTCCTAAATTATATCAGTAGGAGAGGAAAATCGGGCCCAATATTGGTAGCCAAAAACTTTCAAGGATCTACTGTAAATGATGCATGTAAAAAGGATCTTAAAAATTATAACAAATACCTTGGCCATGTGCTCTTCAGTGAAACTTGGCTACGAATGGTGGATGGTGATTGGAATTTGGCAACACATTAAAACAGAATTAATTTTTCTGATTAAACTGGCAATAGCTTTGCAGTGTGTTACAGCAGCTTTGTCTTTGAAGCAGGAGGAACTGCGTATTTGAAAAGGACAAAAGAATACATTTCTGTAGCTATTTTCATCCAAAGACCTCAAAGTATTCATTAATTAAGCCTCACAACGTTCTTATGAGCTAGAAAGGTATTAGTGTTACCCATTTTAGAGATGGGGAAGCTAAAACACAGAGGAGATGAAGCCTAAGGGAACACAGCCAGTCAGTGACGGAAACAGGAGACAAATCCAGAAGTCCTGACTCCAGGCCTTGCTCTGGACACAATGATCTATTTTAATAATAATAAAAAAGGTCAGTTTTCCCCTGATTCCTTCGTTCTTGTCTGCTTTCAGGGGGAAATGACTGTACAAGAGACAAAAGCCAATCTTACGACATGGAATCCCCAGAAAGACCTTATTATCAGAGTGTGCATGCTGAACAACGCTGGCTGTGGACCCTGGAGTGACACCTTACTGGTTGCAGCCCAGGAGGTCGCAGGTGAGTAGCAGGATGATTTTAGTTTATTTTTGTTCTGGCAATGCTCTCTCATGAGCTGGGAAACAGTGATTGCTGCTGGTACCACCGTATCTTGCTGGCGCGGTGCCTTTCAGTGCACACAGCTGACCAAGCAGCACAGCTACATTCACAGTACATTTCATTGAACAAAAGAGAATTGAAATAACCTTTAAAGATCTGGCATGAGCAAAACAATTCCCACTTGCTGCTGTTGTCTTTAGCTGATGCCACAGCAGGTAGCACATGGAGGGGGAAGGCAGATACAATTCAAGAAATAAAAGCGAGAGCCTGATTCTCTTCTCTCTTAGGCAGTGTCCACACACATTTGCCTGGATTTAGTGAAACCGGTGCAGTCCCCCATGTGGAGTCTCTTCTCTTAGTTTAGTTTAAAGCAAAGTCATTCAGGTTTAAACCAAGTCCCCCCACAGCCTTTTGCACTGGCTTAACTAAATCAGTTTAAAATCACACCTTGTATTACACTGAAGCCAACCCTGCATGTAGATACGTCCTTATACAGGAGTAAATCTGGGGTTATTTCACTGGAGTCAGTGGGCCAGATCTATGGCTAGTTTACCTCAGCATGTCACTGGAATGGAGCCATGCCCATTTATACCAGCTAAGGACATGGCACTGTGGAGTTACAATGGTGCAAGTCCGAGGAGCCTCGGGCACAGTGAGCCTGACATAGGAATGACCATGATGGGTCAGACCAATGGTCCATCATGCCAAGTCTTCTGTCGTCCAAGAGTGGCCAATGCCAGGTGCGTCAAAGGGAATGAACAAAACAGAGCAGTTTTGAGAGATCCGTCCCCTGTTGCCGAGTTCCAACTTCTGGCAGCCAGAGTTTTAGGGACATTCAGAGCATGAGGTGGTGTCCCTGAGCATATCGGCTAATAATGATTGATGGACTTATCTTCTCCATTTCCTTTCATCATGTGTGATCCTCTACTCCTAGGCAAAGACTGTCAATCTGAATGCAGGGCAGAATCTAACCCAGTGAGTGCAAAAGGGCTGCAAAATCCTGAAGTTGTGATATGGAAGCACTTTTCCCCCATGTTGCACTTGGCATAGATGATTTTGGAGGCACAGAGCAGTAGGCAATCAGACCCTAGCTCATCTTCGTGAATTATTTTTTACTGCGTTTGCTTTGAATGTGGTGATTTTTACTGACCCTTAGCCCCTGTGTGCTGTTTCAGTGTCACTTTTTATAGTTCATTTCCTGCATTAAAAATCAACTCTTGGCTGGGTCTTATTTAAAAATATAGTGAATTGTGTGGCTCTGGCAGTCATGAAAATGACAGACTAATAACATTGGGGAAAATCATGAATTCCAAGTGAAATCCTACCTCTCCCAACCCTCGTTCCACACTGATGACAGATGACCCTCCATGCCCAATGATGATGATGATATTTGCAAATCAGAATTGGGACTCCATTGATTTTCAGTGAGATTTAGGCACCTACTCTCTTCACTTTTGAAAGTGGGACTTGGCCATCTAAATCCCTTAGGCCTACAATGCTGACTGAGCAAAGTCCAAAAAATACCTTACAGTCTAAATAAACAATACAGTCAAAGGTCAGGAGGTAAGAATGTGGCATATATACAGGTGGTCAGGATTTCTATTCTATTTTATATAAGTTCTTAGATTGCACTACTGACTGTAGCACCTGAGCTCCTTCTAGTCATGCATTAAGTTACATGACTAACATCTGTCGTGAGTTGTTTGTCCTCTCATTGTCTCCTCTGGAGGAGAAGTATGTGCAGTGGAGCAACTTATCTTGGTAGGATTTGGGGGAGGGGATGTTTTTTGTTTTTAAAATATACATGTTGCAATGTATTTATAAGAGGGAAGACAAGGTCAAAGAAATGCAACTTGCACTTAGTCCTTGGGGGAGTTCATTCCACAGCCCTGAGGTGGCCCTCAAGAAAGTTCTGTCGCCTACATAGACGAGCTTTATCCATATTACTGAGAGTTCTGTTGGGTCAGAGAAGTGAAAATGTGCACCACAATCATCACCCCAGAACTTCAGGTGGTCTTTCAGATATCTGGTCCCAAGCCATAGAGCTTCTTGAAAATAAGGACCAAGACCTTGAACTTGATTCAAAATTTGGTGAGAAGCCAGTATGGAGAATGGAGGATAGGTCTGATGTGCTTGCAGAAGCCTGTTTTGCTGAGGAGTCAGGCTGCAGCTTTCTGTACTAGTTGGAGTTTCCTAAATACAGAAGTCTTTGTGCCCAAGTATATCAGATAGCTGTAGTCCAGCTGAGAGGTGATGAAGGTATGAATAATTGAGGCCAGGTCATGATTCACCAGGATGTGATAATCTCTGAGCCAACTGGAGAAGACAGTGTGTTATGCACAGATGCTACTATGTGAGTGCTTAGTATCTGTGAGGAATCCAAGAATACTCCTACTGGCCAATTTTGTGGAGCCTTTCCTCTTCTGACCAGCATCATCTGTGTCTTGCTCAAGTTCCACTTCAATCAGCTGTTCTTCATCCATGAGCTGATCTCGTCTAAGTACTGGTCCGCTTTGGCAGTAGCAGTGTGGTTGGATGTGGTAAAGGAGAGGTTGAGCTGTGTGTCATCTGCATATTGCTGGCATTTGAGTCTGTATCATCTGAAAGGTTCACCTAATGGCTGCATGCAGATGGTGAAAAGAAGCGGAGAAGAGAATCGATCCTTGTGAGATTCCAAGGACTCCACAAGTGATGGAAGTGCAATTTTCCATCACTGCTCTTTGGGTATGTCCCTCCACAAGGACTCAGACCAATTTTGTACATTACTTTGGACCCCAGCCAACTCTCTCATGCAAGACAGCACAATCGTATTGTTAAAAGCACTGAATGCTGCAGAGAGGTCCCGGAGAATGAGAATGTTTCTATCCACTGACAGGAGGAGATCATCCATTAATACCACTAAAGCAGTTTCAGTTCCATGTCCTTTCATGAATCCAGATTTTTGCCAAGTCTGTGACATTAGCTCCAGATAGAGGAGCTTGTAGTTGGCTTTTGGATGAAAGATGAAAGCAGTGCTGCCAGGATAATGGGTGACACGTGTCCTGTTAACACCGTATTTATTTTTTCCATTCGGTTTGCGGTTTGTTTTGTCTTGTTTTAATGATATACCCTGGTGTTAGTTAGGGAACGGGTAAGGGAGGGGTTAATAGGGGCCTGGGTGTGGGGAAAGGAAGGGCAATACGTAGGGGGACAGATGGAGGGCAGAGACTCTCACTATATGGGGAGGTGGGAGATGAAGAAAACAACCAATCAGATTTGAAGAAAAATGTCCAGCATCAGGATGTGTGGGCGTGGGGAGAATCATCAGAAGTGCTGTTGCTGCTCCCAGCTCCAGCTGGGGAGAGGGAGCTCTTTGCTCCCAAGGGGATAATTTTACTTGTGGTTTCTTTCTCCCCCAGCCCAGGTAACTAAGATTTGAGGGAGAAGCATGAGCCCTGGCATCCTGGGTGAGAGGGTAGAGCAAAGTAGGGGGGGGGAGTGGTGGGGAGACCCCAGCTAGCTTTCACCAACCACCACCCTCTCTGTTGCTGATAATGATGCTTTTGATGATTAAGCCAGCCACATAGCCCTCTAAAGCCCCCTGCTTGCAGTGAGGTCAGCAATGGTGGTCACTGTGCTACGCAGCGTTCATGACCAGATTGGTGCCTGTGTCTTCAACGTAGGGCTTAGGTGGAACTGAAGGACTGGCTCCCCTCGCAGGGTGAGTGTTACCTTCAGTCAGGCAGTGTCCCCTGCGTGTCTTTCCAAGGGCAGCCACAACGAGAATATCATCTTCAAGAACTGAAAAATGTGACTGGAAAATAACTGAAACTGGCAGGGGCCTCTGTGGCAGGTATAGTGTATTGTGCCTGAAGTAGTGTTTAGCCCATTCTTGTGGCAGGTTAGATTGAGGGGATGGGGTTCCTTTAAATTGGAATAAGATCACCATAAAAGAACAAAGCAGTTTTTCGTTCGTTTTTGTCTCAAAAATTGCTTTTTTTAAAAAAAAAAATCTCTGGACTGATGCTTGTGGCCAAAAGTTGGCCCGTGACCAAGGGCACAAAAGCAGGGAAATAGGGTTATTTATAGAAATGCTGACAGGCCCTAAACCACAGTATTGCAGAACTAATGTCATTTTGTTCCAGGCCTGTGCCTAAGAGAAAAGAAAAGTGGCTGACTTTCCAAAAATAGCTAGTTGGTACTGCATACACTCTGTGTGGGTGCTCTGTGTGCAAAACGCCAAGAGTGGGTCATTAACATCTCCCTGGGCTGTGGTGGGGCAGCTTAGCTTATAAAAACTTTAAACCGTGTCATATTGCAACAAGCCAGTTGGAGCTCTGTTTTCTACAAATAGGAATCTCTTGCTTGGATAGAAGCACCTGGCACAAATATTGTCAGGACATGGGCAGAATGATCTAATAGGTTTTCTTTCTCTAATGTTTATGATCACATACTCAGAGGGACCCTTAGGATGTACCCTTTTTACATACTTGGGGTGAGAGAACTGCGAAGCTAATAAAAAACAGTGCTCTCGTAACACCAGAATGTTCCTCAATGCTCGCGTAAGCAAGTATATAATTCTGCGTCACGCAGTGCTGTCAATAAGACACCTTCCACAGACAGAGATGGGGGCTGGACGGTGAGGAGTAGACACAATCCGTGCCAGCCAATATTAGGGAAGAGGAGTCAGAGCAGCCAGCTTGAGCAGTGTTACTGAGCATGCTCAGTCCATGTGAACGTGCTTGGTACAAGCCAAGCAGCAAATCTGGGGGAACGTGATCCTCATGCCCCCTTGGCATACATCACCTCTGGTGACGAAGCAACTCTTGCCGTCTTTACTCAGGCTGCAATGCTTCCCTCTAGTTCAACAGGAAGAAGAGATGTAACTGGGAACATCTGAAGTGGAGTCCAAAAGCTCTAGGACACGCACTTTCCTTCCCTCCAACTCTGTGGATAAATTGTGTAGGAGTGGTCAGAGCTAAGGGGATAGTCACTCTGCAGCACTGACCCCTTCCATCAGGCACAGAGGCCAGACTGAGCTGGTACATGGTGATTCACCATTCCAGTATGTCTCTGTTTGTCCTTAGAAGTTTCTGTAGAATTTAGTTTTCCTTTTTTTTCAAAAAAAGGAAGTTTCTAGCCTTTCTGAGTTTGAAGGAGGCTTTCTGCATGTGAACAAAAGTGATACCTTCAAACAGACTGAAACAATAGCTTTGAGAGAGGTGTGAACTGTCCTCCTTTGTCTAAATGTGACATTATCATTAGGTTCGTTCTAGAGATGGTCTGAAGGTGATTAAGAAGATGTGAGTGCTGATAAATGGACACCAAATCTCGTTTGCACTGGTGCAACTAAAGGTCTGATAGCTTTTACACAAGCATAAGGGTATTAGCCTCCGTTTTCCGGATTTATTCCAGCTCAGGAGTTTACACTGTCTCCTTACATTTCCCAAGTTTGTTACATTAATTATTCTTCACTCCTTTAAAAATTCCACACCGGGTATACAATTCAACCAATACAGATGGCCCAGAAACGCCCTCACCAGAGAAGGCTCCACCAGGTATAAGAATGCTGGACTTCCTTCCCCCGGCACCCATCAGAGCAAATGGAACCACAGAGAGAGGTTTCTCCTGTTCTCAGCCCATTGGGCTGCTTTTTCCAACTCATGGTGACTGGAGTAGTCAGCAAGAATTCCCTAGAATTCCTCAGGCCCCTCACAGATCACTCCCCTCAGCCTTCCGCTCCCAAAACTTCGTAAAGCCACAGTCAGATGATGGAGTTTATCAAGCCAGTTCCAAGGCTAGGGAGATGCCCAGGGACCTGTTCCACATTCTTCTCCCATCCCCAAACAATTGGGAAACATTAAGGTTGTCCTGGATTTGAAGAACTGGAATAAATTGGTAAAAATATCACAATTCCCACTGACACCTCAGTGGGTAGTTAGAGACCATATATCAGCTCTCATGTCTTGTTGCTGCAGCCACTCCATCATACGCTTCCTGATCAGGCAGGTTCTAAGGTTCTCCTGTGCCTAGGGACATTTGCAATATAGGGCCTATCCTTTGGCCTCACCACTTCCCCAAGTATATTCGCAAAGATATTTGTTCTGGAGGCAGCTCTCAATCAGAAAGGGTCTCCTATCCATCCTTTTCTGGACAGCACATAGCACAGAGCACTGTAAAAACAGATGCTGGAACAGTGTTATGATTAGTTTCCTCCAAGAATGGATTTATGGTGGGCTTTCAAAAAGTCAGCTTACTCAGTTTTGCTTACAAAGAACATCAGAGTCACAGTTAATGCCAGGCTCCTTTACTATCTTTCAGAAGGCCACCAAGCCAGTGAGGTATGCTTGGCATTATGTATAGATATCTTGGCCTGGAGAAGACTATTCACTTCAGAGAGAAAACAGAATGAAACCTGTATGCAAGACCACCCTTGTTAAGCAATCTCTTGACTTAAGAATCTACCCCAGTACATATGGAATGAATTTCTGATCTCACTCACAATCTGGGAATCTGAAACAACTCCATTTACCTAATTGTCATGGGTGTAATTAAGAATAGGGTCCACTCACATGATACAGGTCTCCACCTTTGCTAGAAGTTCATCTCAGTTAAGCAACCAGTTTTTAGATGATCAGCTGAGTAGTTGCTTAAGCCAAGTCTAAGTGTTAAGATTTCCCAAGGCACACAAAGTACAGCAAGATTGTTCTATTAATTTGTAGGGTAAAATATCTTGGTCAGGTGGATTAATTCATCTTTTGTCAAGCATAGATGGTCTCCTACTTTCTAACCAGTGTCTTGCCTTCCACCTAGATGGCCAGAGACAACCGCCCTATGGGACATCCTGGGCACCTGTGGCTTTGGGTATTCTCACTGCCTTGGTTACAGCTGTTGCCCTGGCACTCATTCTCCTTCGAAAAAGAAGAAAAGAAACTCGGTTTGGGTAAGATATAAATTCTTTTCATGGTTATGGATGCTGGAGATGGTGGTCTTCAGCACCGTCTCCACTGGGCTTTTCATTCACTGTTTTTAAAAATGAAGACTTGTGGCAGATTGAACGTTCCTGCTTCTTGTTTGGACCCATTGGATTGTCTGATAGATTTGGATGGAGAAACCCCCGTAACAAGGAACGGCCTGTTCATTGTAGTTTTGTGCTTCTGTTTGCCTCCTAGACATGTGTTTGGCACTGTGATCGGCACGGGAGAGCCAGTGGTCCATTTCAGAGCAGCCAGGTCTTTCAACAGGGAAGGCCCAGAGCAGATTGAGGCAACATGTAGGTAAAATGGTCTGAGTGACTCTTTCCAACAAGTCCCGTTCACGTGTGTATCTTGGTCTCACTCACCTTTCCCTAAAACTCACTTTTTAGGATGAAAAACTGGGATTAACTCAAATGAGGCTTCAGAGGTAGTGTGAGGAGGTGCTGAGCATGTTTCCCAATACAATTCTCATAGCTATTTAAATGCTAAACCGTTGTCTAGTCCAGCTCTGGGGAAAGGCTGTCAATAGGGATGGACTGACTTGTGTACAAATGTCCACAAGAGTCTGGGTTGAGGCCACCATGTTGGATCTGAAACAAAGTCTACGGAAATGAAAGGCTAATGTATTAACCTACTTAGTTACATAGCTTCTAGGATTTGATTTTACACTAACAGAACATCTGCCACTATCATTCCATACTACAGTGCAAAACTCAATGGGTCTGATTCGCCACTCCACTGCACCAGTGTTCCACTGGTATGACTCCACTGAATTTAATGTCAGTGGTGTAATGGAGATCAGTCTGTCCTAATAATAATAGAACAGTCTGTAGCGTTAAAAATGTGGTACAAATATGAACTAATTAATCAGTATGCGGCAAGGAAAAAATATTAGGCTGCTGTTTAGAGATGAGGAGCTGAGTCACAGTTAAGTGATTTGTGCAAGAGTCAGATCCAGGATTAGAAATTCCATCTTCCAATTCTGTGTTCCACACTCTAGATGAAATTCTGCAAAGGGGTCATTCCTTTGAGTCTGTTCCTTTGGGGTCAGGAATTGCTCTGTTGCCCATCATGTATTATCTTGTCCATCCTAATCAGGCACAGGGAGACTTGTACAGTGTGTAATAACAGCTAAGGGCCAGATCCTCAACCATTGTAAACTGGTGCAGCTCTACAGACATCAGTGGGGATATGCTGATTTACACCAGCTGAGGGCCAAACACCCTCTGGGAAACTGATGCAAGTCTGGCTCCTCAGTGTTATTTACTGTGTTCTTGTGTCCCACTTGCTTCTGAAGTTACCAAGAGTAGTGGTGTTATAGCATTTCCATCACTGCCTCTTTGGCACTGAAAGAGCAATTTTCACATGCCTAAAAGTTATTGACTTCTTGTCTTGCATGAGACTCAAGGATGTGGGAGGAGCCCTTCCTTTTCCCAGGTCAACACCATATAATGTGAGAGTAGGACTGAAGGGCTGGATTATGGGAGCGTGCTAAAGGGCTGGTATCACTGGATGTTCTCATAGTTCTTTTTGTCATGCATCCGTCTTTTGATCCCTCCTCCTTTCACTTTTCCAGTGGACAGCATAGGGATCAGTGATGAGCTGAAGTCTAAACTCAAGGATGTTCTAATCCAGGAGCAGCAGTTCACTCTGGGAAGGATGCTAGGCAAGGGTGAGTCTGTACCAAAACCTGAACAAGACCTAATACACTCTGATTAACGCCCCATCTATTTCAACCGTCACCAAGTCTGGAGACGCGGTTACAACCCGTTTGTTCCTTGATTCTATTGAACATGGTTAAACGCTGTAGTTAGGTGAGCACTAACCATCTCCTGGGTTAAAACAGTTCAAAGCTTTGGCTTGATTATGGGGATGTGATTAGGCTGCATCTACACTATAGCTGTTAAGTGTTTCTTAATCACGTCACGAGACTCCGTTATAGCTATCGCACACATAATGTTTTACACAGTACTCCTAGTCCACCAGTATGCAAACTTCCCAGGTGTTTTAAGCTAAGGAATAGTTGCTTAAATTTCAGGCATCCCTTCAACTTACAAATGTCTATAATGCAACTAAATGGTATGGGAGTAGTTCTATAAAATTCTATCCCAATATGCTTTAGAGACTTAAACGAAATAAGGCAGCATAGAGAAAATTAGGCACTTCACCAAAAAAATTGTATGGATCCAGGTTCAAATGTTCACTGACTGGGGATGTTTGAATGCAGGGCTTGGGTTTAAAGCATTATAGGGGTAAGTCTGCATTTGGATCAGAATTTGAGTCTGTTCAACTCTAGCATTTTAGTTCAGGTTAATCGCTAGAAAAACATAAAGCATTTAATCAAAAGGTCGTTAATCCAAAGGGAAACCAATGTCAGGTGGCATAGGAAATGGAAAAGGGAGCTGGCTTTCATTTTGACATAAACAATAGGTTTCTAAGATTAGCTTTAATGCAGTTCCCTTCAGTCCTGCTCCAGTGAGACTGTTCCGCCCCACAAACACCCACCTCCCCTGCCTCCAAAAAATGTGCTTCTGAAAGTCAGTTTCGTGGTAGGAGGATGATCTTCCCGCAGAAGAAAAGGGCTCAGATCTTGATGCCGCTAGGCAATAGAACTTGGGTAGAATTGGTGTGGAGGCAACGTGTCTGGATTTCATTGACAGGTATAGAGGATCATCCCACTGTTGACCCATCTGGCCAGATCCTCAGCTCACACTCTGATGCTCCTGGGCAGCTTCCATGCTACAAATGAGCTGGAAAGTTGCCCTAACAAGACACTTGTCAGAGAGAATCCCTAGGTGACATAGGTCTTGTGCATCCAGTTCTGCAACATCTGCTCCAGGCCCCCAATCCCAATTCTCAGCACAGAAGAGTTGTGGGGGTAGGAGAAGGGATGGGTGCAGTGGAGTGCCTTGTGCTCTAATGACCTCCAGCTTTGTAACAGCCTTTGGTTGCCCTTAGGAACAGCATAAAGGTGGCTTTCAACTGTCTTTTACCCCCAGTCCTTCCCACTTTGGGTCCTGTGACCTGATCTTTTGCGTATTGTGATTGTGGAATGACCACATATAGCACTGAGCATGGCACTGGCAAAAAGCTAGCAGAAAGAAGCTAACTTCTATCAGGTCCTTTCACTTGTGGTGTAGATGCTAGAACAACCTTGCTCCACTTTCTCACTCTTGCTCCAGTCCTGCTTGCTTGGCAGCATTCTGATCCAAAACAGTATACCTCAAACCAAGTGCATTCATCTACAAGATAAGCAGTTACGAAGTCATGTGGATTTAGCAGCTGAAACTTATCCCATCAGGCAAATCAAAGCTAGACTGAAACTAATGCAAACTGATGCATTCTATTTGTTTTTAAATCTGTGTTATGATTTAAAACCACTTCAGGCCAAAACAACTTTAACATGGTGTAGCCAGCCGTACTTTGTCTACACCAGGGCTTTGTTTCCATTGGAGAAATTTACTGGGGCAAACACCCCGTCAATTGATTGACATGTGCCTCCTGTCCACACACAAGTGCTTGACTAGATTGTCAGGCCAGCTATAGTTAGTGGATGTTAATCCCTGAATTTTCAGAGATAAGGCCTGATTGTGTCTCAGTTGATTGAGTCCCACTGGCACAGTCAGTGGGCTGTCATCTCTGACGGCTGTCACCTTGGAGAGCTTCCTTAGATTGAAGCTTCCTTAGTTCTCTATCTGAGAGACCCCTCTCTGCCCCAGCCAAGCCTGCTTCAGCCATGCCCCTCACAATATCCCCTTTCCAGAAATACTCCTCAGCTGTGATCCATGACCCTCCCTCCAGCTCTGCACGTCTTCAGTCAGCAAAGGATCACCAGCTGAAACTGTCCCCTACCTAGCGTGCCTCCATGGCGGTATGTTCTTCCCCTGGGTCATGCTGCTTCGGCCTTACGCATGCATGCACAGACACACACACACTGCTGAACGGAGCTGCTGTAGGAGAAATGGAGCTGGTAGCTATACTTCAGCTCCTCCCTCTGTGATCCCTGGAGTAAACGTGATGTGAATCATCTGCGCTAGCATTGGCTCCTTACTGCCTGCTCTGGTTATTCCACAGGCGAGTTTGGGTCGGTTAGAGAGGCACTACTGAAGCTGGAGGATGGCTCTTTCCAGAAGGTTGCCGTAAAGATGTTGAAAGGTGGGTGAAAGCGGGGCCACTTGAAACACTTAAAATAAAATCACATGGAAAGTTTACATTTAGGCTTGGAAGGATTCGATTTGGCTCGGTAAATGTCTGTCAACATTGATTTCACCATACTTGTCCCGCTGAGCCACCTCACTTGTTTGCTGATCCCTTTTCTTTCCCCTTCATCTCTGTTCATTTCGTCTCTTAAATATAAGCTCTTCAGAGCAGGAACCTTGCCTCCTTATGGCTTGTACAGCACGTAGCACATCCTGGGCACCACCAGAAGCAAATAGTAAATATTATTACTATGAAATACAGAGACTGCTACACAATTCCTTGATTCTGCACCACACTAAGTCCTATGGCATGGACAGTTCCCTCAAGTCTCCTTGGCCCTACACAAGTAGCAATGAAGGGCCAAATCCATCCAAATGTATTCTGAAGTAAATGGATGAAAGTCTCTGGGCCAAATTCATCAGTGAAGTAAATAGGAACGTAAGTTCTATGTTGGGTGTAAATGACAAAATAGCTGAATGCCCATTGATTTGACATTCAGTGGATGTACAAAAGAAGCCCAACTTTGTTAACTGGGAAATGGGTTTGTAGCTGGAAAAGCAACTACCAGATAAACAGATAAACTAAAGCCAGACCTTTTCTCACACTCACCTGTGCCACTTCATCCCTGTCTCTCCTGGAGCCAAAGCCAGACATGGTGTAAATGGGTGCAGCTGCCATTGACTTAAACAGAAGTTATGCTTGCTTATGCTTGGAGCTGAGTTTGGTCCCCACTGAATAGAAGACTGTAACCTACACTCGCTTTGCATTTATTTAATGCCAGGTTAGTGCAAGTTATGCTGCTTTGCCATTTACAAGCCTTTTTCTGACCAGCTTGTAAACCTCTGGGTCTGAATCTGAGCTCCCAGCAGGTCTTAAGAACTACCACCAAATTCAGCAGTGACATAAAGGAAGGGGAAATGACTGCACTGCACCCTTAGCTCACTTCACAGACTGGAATAACAGCAGAAAACTCTAGGAAGCTGCTTCGGATTTATACAGCTGTTCTCAGATCAGAAACGGGTCAATGAGTAACTTTCACACCCTTTAATGTCACTACTGAATTTGGTCCAAGATCTCCAAGGCTGCTGGTGCCAAAGAAATCATCACTCCTGCAAATTTAAAGCAGCAATATTGCTAAGAGAGACAAAAGCATTGATCTTTTCTGCCACCAAGGTCATGTATTAAAATATGGTCACCCCCATTTTGGACTGGGATTCCAGACTATCTGGTTGGTTGGCAACATCTTTAATCTCTTCTGCCAGGCTATCACTTCCCCCCGCAACCATTATAATTCGGTTCCTTTTAGCTAATTAATTCCCACGTCTTTGAGCCCCACTCATGATTTCTGTGGCTTCCAATGAAAGCTGTTGCTGAGAAAAGAGGTGCTAATCGACGGGTCTTTGCTCTGCCAAGAATTAAGTCACCAGATGTCCCTGATGTATGCTTGAGCCTCTCTCCCTGTTCCAACTTCTGTTCTCCCACCACATCCCAGGAGAATGTGGCAGGCTAGGCTTTGTTGTGAAACGTTATCTAATTGTGCGTCTGAGACAATGTGTTATGCCTCACAAAGCAAGCTTGTGATAATCATGTCTCTTAATGCTCCTCTGAGTCATGGAGGAAAAATCTCGTGCTTCTGCCTTTCAGCGGATATCTTCACCTCAAGTGACATTGAAGAATTCCTGCGAGAGGCTGCCTGCATGAAAGAGTTTGACCACCCACATGTTACTAAACTGATCGGTGAGCCAGCAGCAGAGTTCTGTGACACAATGTCGTCCTCCTGCCTTGCCGGATCCCAAACTGCTTCAGAAACTATACACGTAAATGTATCCAGACGATGCAACAGCACTGAGATGCAGCCACCTTCTGGAGTGGTGGGAAGCAGCGTTCAATTGGCCCGCCCCATTGTGCGGGGTGTGGATGTTGCTCCTTTCAGGCCTAGCGGGAGTTAGTGTGTGTAATTATACACGTGTGTGCACAGACACACACATTTGTAATGCAGCTTTCACTGATTTCTCTTAAGTCATTTCTCCATTCTTCCTTGGCTTTTGGAAATGCATTCGACAACATTAGCCACAGATAGCCTGGCTGAGAAATGGCTGGTGAAAGGGATCTGTTGGATGGGTCAGTGGGAAAAGAGGGAAAAAATAAACCTTCGTTATCCCTCAGTTTAGAAACTCCTAAGCAGGGAGGAAGAAGACAGCAGGACATTTCCTGCCTTGCTCTAAGGCATTGTGTGGCATGGGACAATACAAGCAAAACTCTATGGTGCAGGTCACCACCCCCTTTGGAGGGATCCTAGGAACTTTAGGTCCCAGGCCTGGAAGGAGCTGAGTGCCTCCTGAGTTGTATTAAGCACCTGCAATTTCCCCTGAGGTAGGTGTCTCTGCACCTCATAGGGTCAGGCCCTGAGAGGGAGGGTGGCACATGGAATTCAACCCTCCGGAAATGTGAGTGACCATGTTTTCCCCCCAGACTGTTAAGAAGAGGAAGAGGCAAGTGTAACACCCTGCTCAGGATGGATCTGTTTGCAAACTGCTCTTTGCTGTGTGCTCTCTCCCCGCAGGAGTCAGCCTGCGGAGTCGCCCTAAGGGTCGGCTCCCAATTCCCATGGTCATCCTGCCCTTTATGAAGCACGGAGACCTCCACACTTTTCTGCTGATGTCCCGGATTGGAGAAAACCCCTTTGTAAGTCTTTCTCTTTGTACAATCCCTCCCGGGGCCGGGTTTGGGGGGAGAATCACATTCACACTGGTGCAGGCTTTTATCTCTCAAAGGTACTTGCAAGGGGCTAGAAGATTTTGATTTCACTGGAGACTCCAGGCTCACAAGGTTCTGAAATGACTTTAATTTGTCATGCTTGTGTGAGGACAAGCTGCCTCTCCACCGCTCCCAGTGCGGACCGGGGGTAAATGCCCCAGTTTGGCCCTGAGTGACTGGAATGTTCTAGGGACCAATCTAGAACTGTGCTTTCTTGCAGAATTTGCCGCTTCAGACACTACTCAAGTTCATGATTGATATTGCCAGTGGAATGGAATACCTGAGCTCGAGAAACTTCATCCACAGGGACCTTGCTACTCGGAACTGCATGTAAGTGGGCCAGGTGCTTTCAGACCTAACAAAGGCTAGGGAGGGAAGGAGGCAAAGCCTTCATGAGAGAGAGATAAGGAAGAAAGAGGTGAGAAGCCCCATAAGTCACAGGAGGGGGAAGTAGCCTGCCTTCTCTTGAAGGGTTAGGAGGATACAGTCCTTCCCTCGAAGAAAGTGGCAATAGATATGGGGAAGCTAAGACCTATTTGCTGTGTATGAGATTCATAGATTCCAAGGCCAGCAGGGACCATTGTGATCATCTAGTCTGACCTCCTGTGCAACACAGGCCAGAGACCTTCTCCCAGTGCGGAGCTTTTAGAAAAACATCCAATCTTGATTTACAAATGGAAACTCTACCCCAACCCTTGGGAAATGATTGCAGTAATTAATCACTCTCCGCATTCTTTCCTGTCGGAGGAGTGGCCTATCTTCACAGGTGACTCCTACGATTCAGCAAAGCACCCAAAATGAACCTATCTCCAGCACTCCCGTCATTTGGTTCTGTGTGTATTTTGCAGGGTTGACGTTTGGTGGGGCTCATGTTATGTGTTTGCAGAATTGTGTCATTCCGATGAGACATCGTCAGGTATTAAAGCGAGGTCAACCTATGGCACAGAGAGTGGATTTGGGCTGTGATAAGAGAGAGGAGCTTTTAGAACTGCCAGAAAGCTGTATCAGCTCTGAGGGCTTGATAATGAAGATGTAAAAACAAATCTAGGATGCCCCAGAGTGCACATGGAACCCTCTGGTGACACATGGACCTTGGCTTACGTGGAGGATTTTCTCTTGAAATAATTAATCGTTGACAACTGTGCATGATGCAGCATTGCAGCTTCTCTCTCCCAACAACCTGCCTTGCTCTGAGGAAGGAGAGGGCTCTGTTTCTCATCCCTCCTCCTCCTCTGGCTACTTGATATGGAGCAAGAGAAGGAACCAGACTCTTTTTAAATTAGTAGAACTGGTGTACAGCTAAATAAAATCACTTCCAACCCACTAGGCACCTGTCTGCAGCTTTAGGCATTGAAATATCTTTGAAAATTTGGCCCAGGCAGCAGAAACTTAAGTCCACCATTTTGCACAAACCCTGTGGGGAGAGGAGGTGATTCTCTCTGGACCTCTTTAGGCGGAAGTCACTCTGCTCTCGCACTTGCAGGGTCATAGTGACTCAACTGTTAGTCCCTGAGACCTCCACCCTATTTCACTTTGGCCACCAAATGGGGATGACTTGGAGACACTACCAACTCTGGGCCCTGTTTGAGTTAGTGAGCTAGGGCTGAAAGGCGCTCTGCCTCATTACCACTGTCCTGAGCTGGCCAGGTTTGGACATATTTCTAGCTGCCTGAATGTAGCCTGTAGTTGCCTTCTTACTCGTTCACGTTTTCCCTTAGGTTGGATGAGTATATGAACGTCTGTGTTGCAGACTTTGGGCTTTCTAAGAAAATCTACAGTGGAGACTATTACCGTCAGGGCTGCGCCTCCAAGCTGCCAGTGAAATGGCTTGCTCTAGAAAGCCTTGCAGACAATCTTTACACAACACACAGCGATGTGGTAAGTTTTTTTTGCTCTGCTGTTTGGAGGTAGGTCCAACTCCCCGAGAAGCCAGTGGGGACTTTTCTTTTGACTTCACCAGACAGTGAATCAGGCCCCTGGTGACAGAAGAGGACCATGTGAATGGCTGATGCCTTGTGTGTAGGGATAGGCGCATCTCTTCCTCCTGGCTTGGATCATGATATTAGAACTGGGAAATGCTTTGAAGCTGAAAAGAGCAGTTTGTGTCGCAAATGTGAAAGCGATGAATCCCTCTCTCCTGGCCCCCTCATCGTTTATCATCCCTGGCCTCCTTCCCTCACCCCTCTGCCTCTCTCGTTCCCCCACCCCATCCTTTCTATTCCTCCAGTTTCATCTTTCCTTTCTCACCCTTGTTCTTCTCCCTTGTTCTCTGTCATCGTTCCTTGCCACCAGAGGGTGACATGATCTCATATGCACACACTGGAGTAGCTCTGGCAATGCTGTTTCATCCAGCAGAGGGCTGTGTTGAGGATGATGCCACACATCCCTGCCATATTGTTATGTGGATTAAAAGGCCATTTGCTCCTTAGATACTCTTCCTTATTACGCTTCACTAAGGAAGAGAGGACAAGCACATGCACCTGGAGCTCCTCTTCCTTTCCTCTAGGTCTGCCTTTTGCTTCCCTCATCTCTCACTTGCTGCCTTCTGATCTGGCTTCCCGTTGGCTCCTTCCTTTATCTGTGGACAAGCACTGCCAATTACCAGTTGTTGATGCCGCCTCTGAGGAGGCGGCTGGTGATACCATACAGCTACAGTTCTCAAACTGTGGGTCAGGACCCCAAAGTGGGTTGCCAGGGCTGGCATTAGACTTGCTGGGGTCTGTGACCAAAGCCCGAGCCCTACCGCCCAGGGCCAAAGCAAGAGAGCTCCAGCCCTAGGTTGTGGGGCTCAAGTTACAGGCTCCTTGCCTGGGCCTGAAGCCCTTGGGCTTTGGCCATGGCCTCCTTTCCCGCCCAGAGTAGTGGTGCTCGGGCAGGCTCAAGTTTGGGTTTCCCCGGTCCCCGAGGTTGTGTAGTAACTTTTATTGTCAGAAGGGGGTTGCGGAGCAATGAAGTGTGAGAACCCGCGCCGTACAGGCTGACTGCAATATTGCATGAGGTACTGTCCTTGACCATGCTGCTGAGGGCGCCCAACGAGTGACTGATGACACAGCTGCTTGTGTCGCTGATTATGAGAAACAGTCCTCTTTGCACACAGCAAATCCTGCTGGCGAGACTTCTCCTGGCATTTTCCAAAGATACGTGTCAAAAGCGACACATTCCTTGCACTGCCTTAGGCATTGTGGACAAACTCTGCACATCCCCCAGTCGTCCCAAATCTGGCGCTGCGCAATCAGCTAATTAGCTCACAGCAACCAGTTGAAAAAAATAATTCCCCCTGCCCTGGCAAAGAGGTAGCCTACGATTTGCCAACTCTGTTTGTTGTTCTGTTTCAGTGGGCATTTGGTGTGACGATGTGGGAGATTGTGACCCGAGGACAAACCCCTTATGCAGGTATCGAAAATGCAGAAATCTACAACTACCTCATCAGCGGCAACAGGTTGAAGCAGCCCCCGGAGTGCCTGGAAGACATGTGAGTAACTTGTCCCTGGCTTTGCTTTGACCCCCATGGAGAATCCTCTTTTAATGGAGACCAAGAGAGACAGAAACAGCTGGCATGGCTTCTGTTCACAGTCTATTTGTTTTCAACATTCGAAGACACCTGCTAGAGACAGTCATTGGGGTTGCTACGAATTATAAAAACAAGGGGCCAGGTTCTCTGTTGGCGTCACTCCACCAAAGTCAGGGTAGTTGCACTAGCAGCTAACTTGGCCTGAGAGCTTGGACAGTGTCAGCACTAGAGACTTTTGCCTCCCCTCCCTCCCACAGCAAAACTATACCCATGTTCCTTGAAACTCGCTGCTCCCCACCTCCTCTAGGCCAAAGCCTGAGCACAGAGATGAGCCTCGTGCCATGTCCTGAAGGTCAGGAAATTAATAATCTGTCAGAACTATGGGGAAAGCATATCTCAGAGCAAAGGCACCTTTATTGTATTTTCCCTTCAAAGCTAGGCACTGTCATCAAAAGCATCCCTGCTGACCTCCACTGCAGGTGGCAGAATATATAGGAAGATTGGGGGGCCTCTCAGGAAGCCAGAACCGAGCCATGTAAGGCTTTATAGATCAGTGTCCACATCTTACACGGCGGCTGGAAATGACAAGGAAGCCAAGCCAGCATTTGGAATATTGGCGCAATATATCCTCAGACCCTGCAGCTAATGCCACGAGGCAGCCACATTCTGCACTACCTGTAGCTTCCAAATGGCCATCTCCACCCCGCATTGCTGGGTGATGAAGTGTTCCCTCTTTGTGAAATGACATGGAATGTGTGTATCCGGATCTTTCACTCTGTGGATCCTGGCATAAGCCCCTCTAGTGCTGGAACAGACTTCTGCCTAGACTGAGCTATTAAGCTGGAGTGAATCCCTTGGGGCTGAAGCAGTCTTTATAGTTCCTTAGCTCCTCCCCTAATGCATGTTGACCAATCAGTGCCCTCTACCTGACTCAAAAAGGAGTCTCAAAGCTGGTAGCAAACACTGCCATCTTTCTCAGCTCCACAAGGATCACTCCAGTGCATTTCCTAAGGTAAAAGTCTTTTCATTATGGACAAAGGCATTTCAGAAGAGGAAATGAGAAGCTAGCCATGCTGAGCACTTCTAGCCGTTGGTTTCTACTTTCCTGTTTTTCCTTGAGCATCTTGGTACCAATAATATATTTTCCATTTAACTTTTCACTAGCCGCCCTATAAAGTTCCCATGTGCCCTGTGGCAGGTCACTCCATTATACAGCCCAGCTCAGGGGATCCTTCTGAAATGTTGGCTTTCCTCTCTCTGTTCCACTTTTCCCATCCGTAAAGTGGTGCTTCTAGAATGATCTGGAGGAATCCCTATTTCATGGAGTTGTCTGTCCCCTGTGTTGGCTGTTCCACTTAAGGGAATGATCTAGGCTCTTGTTAGCAAGTCATTCACCTTGTCTTCATGGCAGATCACTTTTTGACCGTTTCCTAACATTTATATACCTTTTTGTCAACCCACTGTTTGACTCTGGCAATGAAGCCAAAATATACAGTGAATGTGGCACTGCAGAGTAGCGAGCAAGTCAGAGTAACCAGGTTTTAGTCAACTGTTTTGCACAGAGCATTTGAGTAGTACATGGGCCTGCTTCTGATTGGTGTAGATCCAGAGTAATGCCATGGAAGCCAATTGCTCCATGCAAAATTAGTAACGGGCTCAATAAAATGCTCTCTAGCTACAGTGGGAAGATGCAATTCTGTATCCTTTGTTTCTCAGTAAGGCCCATATCAGATTGCTCAGTTTACAAGTTTACAGGTCTATTTGTTTTGGGGTCCTTTTCACTGCCAGAACTGTAAGATCACGCTCCCCCGGCAGAATCTGCAACAATAAAGATTCCGGAACAGGAATTTAGTTGCCAACTTAGTGGGTGACACACAAAGAAGAATACAAGAGATCTGGCTTCTTTCCATCTAAATGAGTTCTGCTGTGCCTACGACACAAAGAACTTGTTTTGTTCCCAGGCTGAGCAGAGCTGAGTTAAGTATAAAACACATAGGACCTGATTCTTCACTCCTTACCCGAATAAAACGTGCACTGAAATCAGGGAGAGTTTGGTCTGATTGAGAACTGTGGGTTATAATCCACCTGAAGCAGATATGTGACAAAGATCCCACTTTTCAGACAATATTGTCACCTTGACCACCCCACAGGATCAAACCTTTGGAGTATCTGGGGGTAAGCTAAAGGTGCCTTCCCCAGTAAAATCCCCACAAGAAGGGGCAAATACCATCATCACCTGCTCTTTGGAGGGTGAATTCTGCCTGGCACAAAGGGCCAGCCTAGCTCTGGGAGGTTTGTACGCTTCTCTGCACTAATTTCTGAGTTTGGCCCTCGTTCTCTTGAGCTGCATTGGAAGAGGGAAATGCTCCTTCCTGGCCGTCTCCCTTTATCAGCTTTGCAGTAGGTCCAGTGCTTAATTTGTGCCAGTTCATAGCCCCGGCACCTCTGGGCTTGCTGTGACGGTTATGAAAATTAAAAAAATTGTATGAGCCCCGGCACCACTTTCATCACAGATTAAGTACTAAGTAGGTCTCACTGGAGATCTGTTTCTGATCACTGCAGCAGATGTTTCCCCGGCATGTCTTGTGCTAAGTGAGAAGATGCTCTCTGGAGAGTAGAGAAGCATGTGTGTGCCATGTCTTCAGCATGTACCAGCTGTAGGAGGTTATTTACCAGCCCTGAGGTGGATGGTCAGTCGTGGTATCTATTTGATCACCTGGTCAGTTTGACTAGCACCAGGTCTTTCTAAAGATCACAAACTCAGGATAGTAGGTCACGGTTTTATTTCAATAAGGAGGAGCAACCATGTGATCTCCCTCCTCCAACTCTGTTGGCTCCCAGCCCGTTTCAGGACCCAGTTCAAAAGCCATGCTTTTATTTAAGAACCTTCATGGACTTCCTTTATCCCATTTCATGGATCTCATTTTCTCTCCTCACTTTCTCTGCTCTTCTAACAAGACCTAGCACTCCTGATGCAAGATCTACAGGGCCTGCATGGAGGCGTGACTGGATGGAGGGAGACAGAGTGGGGGTGGGGTGGGGGGAAAGGATTGTTAGCTGGTGAAGTGTAAGAGGTTTTCCTGCTGAGCCATAGGCAGGAGCAGAGCGAATAGCTCCACTCCTGATTCTGACTTTCATCCACTCTGGCACTCCTACAGCTTTGCCTGTGATGACTGAAGCTCAGTTGATACTTGACCTCAGAAAAAGCAGTCTGTGTAGCATGACTGGTACCACGGCTGAGAAATGACTGATCGAGTGGTGTGTGTAGAGGTGGAGTGTGTCACAGCCATTCTAGGGGGAACACACAATAATCTTGGTCAATTTTTCCAGAGCAGACAAGGCCATTTTATGTTCCGTTATTCAAGCAATGGAGACGTTGTCTGCTTCTTTACAGTTCTCTGAACCAGAATAATAGTGCCCATGTTACATGGGTATGGTGCCATTTGTCAATCAAGTTCGCATTCTGTCATAGTAATAGCATGGGTGGCGGGTGAACCCCGGGCTCGGGGAGACTAGACCCCGGCCCAGACCACACCTTCTTCCTGAGGCCCTGTCCCTCCTGCCAGAACCCACAGTCCCCCCACCTCCCGGTGCAGCAGCCATCCCCACCCCCACTCCCAGGCTGCCCGAGCACCCCAGTCCCAGAATGCCAGGAGGGTGAGTGGGCAGCACCCTTCCCCCCCTCCCCCCACCCAATCTGGAACGCCTGGCGGATGAGTGGATGGCATGACCCCTCGCCCTGGAATGCCAGGTAGGTGAACGGGCAGCACAGCCCCAGCGCTGAGGGGGTGAGTGGGTAGCGCCGCCTTCCTCCCCCAGCCCCAGAGTGCAGGCTGTCCCCTGTTAACCCCCCAGCCCTAGCCTGGGGTCCTGTCCGTGGGGTGGGAGAGCCCGCTGCAGCACAGCCCAGGAAGCAGGAAGGGGCCTGGGGGCGAAGTGTGGGCAGGGCCACACAAGACTGATTAGGGAGAGAGAGCATCCCCCGGCCTTCGATACCCTCAGCCCATGACTAGTGGGTTCCATTATGCCCGAGGAACTGAGATAACAAAGTTTAGATAGAACCTTTTAGAATTCTGACCAGAAATTGTTGCTCCTAAAAATCTGGCTTCTGTTTTGTTTTTGTTTTTTTATTTTCCCTCTTTGAGGTTTTATCTATCGTTTGATTAGAATCTGGAACAATAAAATCTCTGGACTACTGTTGAGAGTATAAAACACACACTATTGAATCAGGGGTCTACGAGCCCTTTCAGGGGACTGCGGGGTCCCATGGCTGAAACCTGGTGTCCTGAACTCTGACACTACAGCCAGGAGCGGCACGGGGCTGAAGCCGGCAAATCTTCCCCCCCCTGACCCCAAGCCAGGAGCAGCGCGGGGCTGAAGCCAGGAATCCCAGCACCCCCGCTGCTGAAGCTAGGACCCGCACTGGGAGACCCTCCTACCTATACACAGCCCCTAGCTACGCCCTGCCTGCACCCTGAGCTACTCCCCTGCCTGTACACAGCCTATAGCTACCCTCTCCCTACATCCTGAGCTACATCCCCCACTTCACAGAGCTCCTAGCTACCTCCTGCCTACACCCTAAGCTAAATCCCTCACTTCACAGAGCCCCTAGCTACCTCCTGCCTACACCCTAAGCTAAATTCCTCACTTCACAGAGCCCCTAGCTACATCTTCCCTGCACCCTGAGCTACTCTCCTGCCTGTACACAGCCCATAGCTACCCTCTCCCTACACCAGGAGCTACATCCCTCACTTCACAGAGCCTCTAGTTATCCCATCTCTGCACCCTGAGCAATGTTCAAACTTTTTGACCTGAGTCCCCACTTTGTGTTATATTTTTTTGGTTGTGTTCCCCCACAGCCCAGAGAGGCTGAGTGAGTCGGGGCTGGAGGTGATACTCCCTCCGTGGACCCCACTGTGCGCAGCTGGCTCAAGCCCTGCCAGCCCTTGCCTCCCAAAATGCAAGTAAAATGATGGGATCCCCCAGCCTGGAGCCCTGAGACCCCCTCTCCCCTCCGCTGGGCCCTGGAGTTTTTATAGCATGTTGAGGGGGGCCTCAGCAAGAAAAAGGTTGAGAACTCCTGCAAAGATAATAAAAATCTATTCCTAACCATTGCATTTATTTGCGGTTCTATTCATGCCAAGCAGCCTCAGCTTTGGCTGACTGGCCTTTGGATTTCTTGTGTGTGCACCTCCTGAAAAACCTGCTTCTTGGCAACAGTCATTCTAACCAGTGAAAATCCTCTGGAAAAATGTGAGGAGACTAGGAATTTGATCCTTTTGAACATACTGAAGGCAAATCCTCTCACCCTGTGCCAAGCCTGAGCAAATGGCTTTTGTGACAGTGAGCTCTGGAGAGGGATGTGTGCTTTTTATTTTTTTGTATTGTAGCTATGTCCATTTACTACCCAAAAAAAGCATCTAACTGCTTCTAAAATGTTCTAGTGACACATGTAGCTCGACCGAAAAATAAGCATCCAGAATTTAGATTTGACAAATGCCCTTGTTAATTGTCCAACACACCAAAACTAGAACTTTCCCCTCCCCGTCACGCTGCTTTTTCCCACTCAACCCACCCCAGAGAAATTCTAGGAATATTCACCTAAGCCTATGGGTGACTCCTCTGTAGATCTGGCTGCTTGGATCGCCTCTGTACAAAGAGATTTTGGGGTCGTATAACAGAATTACTCCCAGAACTTCCACTGGGATAGGGTGGAATTGCATCCCTCCCCACTCCCCTAAAGTGGTGGTTGTACCATGTCCCTGAGTGAAGAATTGTGTCCTGTTTTGTTGTTAGTGGCTTTGCCACATGACTAATGGGCAGGGTTGCTTTGCACACAGACCCTCTATGTTTTTCAGCTCTCTTTACTCTGTTTGCGTTGCAGCTATGATCTCATGTGCAGATGCTGGCATTCGGAGCCCAAGCTACGCCCTACCTTTGGAATGCTGAAATTACAGCTGAAAATGATTCAGGGGAGAATGTCCATGCTCTCGTCCAGTCAGGATCCTTTATATGTCAACATTGGGGAGGCCAAAGAGACTTCTGGGAGCGACCCTGCCCTGTACACTTCATTTAGAAATTTGGACAGCGGAGAGAACATTGCTGGAGCAGCTGCTGCTGTCACTAGTGACTATCGCTACATCATGAGCCCCTTGTGCCTTGGAAATGATGTTGGAAGTGAAAGGCGTCCCAATGCAGCTGAAGGGGAGGCCAGGAGCCTTCTGCAGGAGCTGGAGTCAGAAGGAGAGAGAAGTTGTTAGTCTGCAAGAAAAAGATGCTCCAGTTCTCTGCAATGGGGTGTGTGCAGCTGTACTGCCATGTCACACTGCTTTCCAAAGCCAGTTGGAGGATTTTTTTAAAGCTGCATGGGTAGCTATAATTAAGGCTACTTCTATAGCTAGCTAGCTGTGGGCTGCTGTTGCGGACAGCTCAGAAAGATCACAAGTCATAATAACCCCTTGGATTTTTGCGGGGGTAGGATTAAAGGTCGATCGCGCCCAATGGGAGTAGTTTCAAAGCTAGCACAACCAATGAGTGTTTGCTCGGCTAATTCGCATTGTCTGCCACCATAGAGTTGAATGCACATACTAGTCCATCAGTGCTCGCTATTTTGTGGATGCTTTCCAATTCTGGCCCTGTGACTTGGACCAGTAGATCTGGAAAGACTGGCGAATATTTACGCTGACATTCAGGACATAGGAGAAGAAAAGCCCCCTTGTGTTCACTCAGCAGTACTGCCTAGACCTGTTGTCTACCTCAGTGGTTCTCAATCTGTGATCTACGGAGCTGCTTACATACAGTGATAAAACAGCCAGTGTTTTTTCAAGCAATGACACTTGTTGCTAGAAGTAGCCCAGCCTAGGGCTCTCTTAGAATTTCCAGATGCTTTTGTTGAACAACTAAACTGAAACCAACGAAAATCCAACACCCCTCTCCTCCCTGTGCACCTGTTTTGTGTCTTTTCATTGTCTTCTGTTTGACATGAATGCCGCTGTTGTAAAATGAGATGGGGGAACAACCATGCAAGAGGATAGAACCATACTCCACAGGGAAATAAATCGAGCACTGCAGTGGGGGCTGGCAGCAATGCGGGGAACCCCTCTTCAATAACATAAAGTGGAAAGGAAAGGAACGGCACAGATACTAAATGAAGACCTGTAACCATGCATTGACTTCAGCAGCAGCAGCTGGATCCAGCATTTGCTTTAGAACAAGTTTATTTTAATCTTCTTCCTTAACTGTCCCTTTCTTACCTTTTTCACGTAACGCCAAGCACCGCAGGTGCCACTGAAAAGATGTAGAATTGTTGGGAGCAAAGAGATCAACAACCAGGGGTGCTGGAAACAATTTGTATAGTGGGGGTCATGAGAGCAATTGAACCAAACTGTAAACCCTGTATATGATGGAAACCACTCCAAGCCAGGGGGTGCGGCAGCATGGATGTCAATAAGGGGTATCTGTCTAAAAAAAGCAGTCCTCACTATGAAAAAATATGAGAACCAGGGGCCTTGCTGATTAAGAAGTCCTCAGGTGTCTGCAAAAGATCAACTGCATTGGAACATATTCTGTTTATCACTGCAGCCTTCCAACGATGAAGAGATTCAGATTTCAGCTCTCTCCTCCACCCCGAAATCAGCATGTCTGATATATTATAACTACAAATGGTCATGTCTTGTTTTTTTTTTTAAATAATTTAATATTCTAATGTAAATGGGGAAGTGTTTTGTATGGCAGTACACCTTACTCCAGTTGTCTGAATGTTTACAAGATCAGGATCTATCTCATTTGATTTCCTGTGCTCTGAAGAACTTTGCAGAATTATGCAACTTGGGCTTCCATGTTGCACTCCCTTCACAGCAAATGCTGTAAAATTCAGTGTTTATACTTTGAAATTAAGTGGTAAAGATGGGACCAAACTGCAAAATTCCAATCCAGATCTGGAATATGAATGTCCAGACTGCCGACTATGATTTTCATTTTATCCATTGTAGAGAGGTGCTGATGGCAAACTTCAGAGCCACATTCGAGTCTTAATTTAGAACAAAAGCTGGTGTAGTTGGGGCTGGGGTTTTGAAACTCAAAATAACAATGTCCTAACGCTGCCTTCCAGAATCCCACACAATAGACTGCAGCATCTTATAGACCAGGAAATGTAGGATTTTTCATCTCGATTTAACTGGTATACAGAAAACAGAGGTTATAAGTGAGCAAATGACACCTAACAAAGGATATTATTGTACCAGAGTACCTGTGCAGGTACATACGTATGTGTGTTTATTGTGAGAGTTAAAGGCCACGTTCCCTGCAGCCAGCTGGGAAGTGGAGCTGTACTTATAGAATCTAACTTCTGGAAGCATCTCATTCATTTTTATTCTTTTTTAATAATAAAACGTGTACGGTGTCTGAGCCCCAGCCGTGTCTCCACTCCATCTCACAACTGGTGAGGTTGTTCTTTAAAGGCCTTCTCATTCAAGTGAGGCACTGATAAAATTGGTTGGCCTCATATAATATTCCCCACCTTCCCCTTCACATGAACACACAATGAGCCAAATCTTTCTGCCCTCACCAAGCCTGAGGAGCTGAGCTCCGGGCAGCGGGATTCCTGGGAGTGGGATGGGGATGAAGGAAGCTCCCAGCCTTCCTGGACTGCAGAACCTCTCTGTGTCACAGGCTGCAGGCTTGAGACTGCCGTTACCCCCGGTGCTGTGCCCCAGTCTGTGATGGCAAGGGTTGGTGGAGTAACAGATGTTCCAGCCCAGCCTCCTGAGCCTTCCAAATCCACTGGGAAGAAGCTCAGAGAGAGCCCCTCTGGGGGATGATCTCTAAAGAATGTCGGTGGCTGGGATGTGGGTGATTGTTCCTAATGGTCAGAGCAAGAGTCAGGCTTTGTGGTTAGCAGAGGAATCAGTAGCCAGGAATCAGAGCCAAGGGTCAGAGGTCAGGTGCCAGAGCTGAGGGTCAGACTGGAAGTCAGAGGTCAGAAATCGGAGCCAAGGGGCAGAACTGGGTTACTTTGAGTGAGGCAAGGCAGGGGCAAGGCTAGTAACAAGCAGGTGCAGGAGCCATTGGCAAATGCTTTGAGTAGCCATTGAACTACTCAAAGTGTTTATACTTTGAAATTAAGTATAGAAAGATGGGACCAAACTGCAAAATTCCAATCCAGATCTGGAATATGAATATCCAAACTGCCGACTATGATTTTCATTTTATCCATTGTAGAGAGGTGCTGATGGCACCTAATGTAAATGTAAATGCAGACTTGCTGGGCTTAAGAGCCCACCTACAGACTCTTCCAACCAGTCAGCCAGTTGGGCAGCCTATTGCTGGCCCGCTGTGGAGAGCTCTAGCTCTGGCTGTGGCTTTGCTGCGGGACCTGATTCCTGACGATGAAGAGCTGGTGCCAGAAGAGGAAGGAGGGTAAAAACAGTCACGGTGCATTGATTCCTTAAGACAGGCATTGCCCCATGCCCTGAAAATAGTGATTCAGAAGGACAGACTCAGGGAGAACCTTCCATATACACGGTACCTGATCAGAGAAGATTGTGCCCCAAATGGCTGCAGGGGATCTTTGGGACAGACAGCAGAGAGATCCCAGCTAATAATGGCCTTGCAGGTTGCTCAAATATTTTGGTGTTACATAGTTAAGGGCTCCATATACTTGGCTTGTTCCTGCTCCCATTATAGGCAGTGGGAGTTTTGCCATTGATTTTCCATGGCAGTGAGATCGGGGCCACCCTCAGCAAGACTCTGAATAATGCCCACTTAGCCTAATACTTCTGATTTTGCCCTTGCTGCCATCGTTTTGGGAGACTGTCTTCTTTAAAATGTAGATTTATTTCTAAATCTCAACAGAATGACTTAGCCCTGAGTCATCTCACCAAGGGGGAATGACCTTAGCCTACCACTTACCATGCATGATCATGGGTTTTTTATGTCAGCATCTACAGTTTTGGACAAGCTGGGATGATTCTTTCACCTTTCTACAGTACCTTCTTGTAACACTAGGGGCAGAAAAGGCCCCATTTTTTGAAACATTACTGTGCTATTGTGTTTAGTAAAGGTGCCTAAGGAGTCTTGTAGAACAGCCCTGGTCTCTTGTGCAGCTGGTTTATACGTAGGGACTGATCCTGCACTCACTGCAACCCCACTGACATCAGTCCTATTGACTTGGATAGAACTGCACTAGTGTAACTAGGGTCTGAATTTGGGCCAATCGTCTGATGAGACAGAACAGACGTTCACTAATGTGGCCAGACACATCTGCAATGTGAGAATAAACCACTAACCAATGCAAATGAACCATTCTCCCCACCGCCACCACTGCCACCCCCTTTTCTTCTTGCCATGCACTTAGCCAGGTCTCACAGGCCTTCCTCGGGAAACGCTCTGACTGAAATCAGCCACAGTTTTGCCTGGTTAAAATCTTGAGATGGTCAAATAATGAAAAAAAGCATGTTTGCAAATATATTCCTGAATAAATTACTTGAACTCCATTTGGCTGTTATTCACACTATTCATTTTGTGTTAATTTTCAGCCAACTGCCAGCATTTGCCAATCACCAGCATTTCAAGAATCCATTGCTGAAGTTTGTTTATAAGCTTTTCTATGACTTTCATCCTTGGTATCTGAGACACATTCACGGATTGATCATAATTTGTTAGACAACATTCATTATGCTCCTGTTAAAAAAAAAAATCGGTTAGCCAATCAAAGAGCAGAAAAGACAATGGTCCTGCTTCTCATTTACTTGTTCTCTCCATGTAAAAGGACCTTAGGGTCAGTGAGCCTTAAGACCGTAATGACTACAGGTTTTGAGCCTTACATGGTAAAATGTGAAAAATGGCTGTGATTCTGCTTTGGCACAGTGTCCTATTCCTGTAGCTTCAATCTTGAGAGAATATAAGATGTTCTGTTCCTAAATCTGTGTGGGCTGAGGAAATGGGATATTCTCCCCCCTGCCCACAGTACCACTGAAATTGCAGAAGGGCTGTGTATTTATACACCATTGCTGCTCACCTGGCTGTAGCATAGCTTCTCTGACTGCTGTTCTGAGAGCTTTCCAAACATGGCTACAACTAGCATGTTTCCATCTGTAATATGAAAACAATGTAAATATTTTTGAGGTTTGTTTTTGCAAGCTTCTGTTTTCTAACTGAGAAGTTAGTACCAGAAATATTTGACCTTAGGAAATTTGTTGCACCTGCTAATTGAAGTGCTCACAGCTAGGAGAGGTATTTAAAGGGGTTGGTCTAGTTTTTTTTAAACCTTTTTAGGGACTGTTTCCAATCTGCTATATGAATGAATGGGAATTAGGAGCAGGGAGGGGGTTGGTCTGTATTTGGAAAATCCTGCTGGAAATATACGACATGATGCTAAATAATGATCAGAGAATTTCACCAAAGAAACAAAACTAACAGCTCTGAAAGCCTTGAGATAACTTGAAGGGCACTTAAGAAAACCACATTCTGTAACATAACTAATACACTGGATTCAGCATGTTACTGCACACTTAGCTGACATATAAGACATGGTTTCTGACTGCTACTTTGTCATTAACTGAACAGTAGACAGCTGTGGTGTTTCTCTTGTTCATTTATAACCGTGGTTTTGCTTTGCGGAGCATTGGTGGTTCATGGGGCACTTGCTGGTGGTTTTCAGAGAGCTGATTGGTTACATGAGGGTGGCTCTCCTTGTCACTAATTGTTAAAGGAAGCTCAAAATAGTTTGGGCTAAATTCTGGCCTGGTGTAAGTAGGCAGAGCTCCATTGACATCAGCTGAGGAGCTGGCCTATTAAATAAGTATTTTCCTAATACTATTTCTCCATGTAAGCAATCGTTGTAGTTTCCACAAGGATATTCCATAAACATGAATGGGAGGGGAGGTAGTGTGCACATTTGTGTGTGGGAGGGAGATGTATATGGGAGAATTGCTTTATTAAGATCTAGCCTACGCTGTGGAAACATTTGAGGACCCCGGATTTTAGAGTGTTGAGATAAAAACACAGGGTGCCTTCCAAATATCTTTCTTCGCTGCGGATACATGTTCGTTATTCTTCTTCACATTCTAGTAAAATAAAGTGGACAATGAGGAGCACGTTTCACAACTGGACCCAACTCTACTCATTTACTCCTAGTGTAAATCTAGAGTAAAACAACAGTGAAATTCCCCAATTTCATCTGGGTCATTCTATAGCAGTGCAAATGAAAGCAGAATTTGGCCAGCTATGTGCAATATGCACAGAACAATAAAAATCATTAATTCGGAAATTAAATCCACCATCGATGCTCAGATTACTTACCAATTTGAACTCTGAAGAGCTGTTACAGCACCTTCAGTGATCATGGAGTGTATGCCTAAGGTGTAATATGTTACTGAGATAAAAAAGTGCAAATTTGAATAAGGGGGACACAGTAAACATATGAAGGATCTGAACTGAACTCCCAGAAAAACATTTTTTCCTCTGTCATTTAAATATCTACAAATATAATGGGCCAGATGCTGGCTTCAGCTGTGCTCAGAAGGGCTGCTGTGTGGTTTAGATGTATTGTGCCAAATTCTGATCTTAGTTATGCCAGTGCAGCTCCATTGAAGTTAATACATTGGGTTGCACAAGGGTACCAGAGAGAAGAATTTGATTCACTACCTGAAATATTTTCCAGCCCCAAATACATTTATTGATGAAGCCTATGTGGGACATCACTAAAGTTTCCTGGGACTGTTGCACTGCCAGGGGGCCACATTTTCTGTTGGCACAAATGGGCAAAATTCCACAAATTTCCAAAAGCAGAGAATTTGGCTCAAAGTTTTCTCTTTTTTTCTAACTAAATGTACATGGGCAAACACTCTTTGTCTGCTGAATTCTGCAATTTTGAAGTCAGCGAGGCTGCACTACTGTAATTGAAGAAAATAATTTGGCACACAGAGACTTCTTCTCAGGGAGTATGGTATTTGCACTAGAGAATCATTATGTTACTGAAGCGTGACTTATATAACAGGATCTTTTACAGCCTGATGATTCTCCTGTCACACTGCTGTAAATGAGTAACTTCACTGACGTCACAGGCGATACTCTGTGTAAAACCAACATAAGTGAGAGGGGAAATCAAGCCTATAATCTACCATTCAAATAGACTTCCCTGAAATCACATTCTGAGTTCTCTTGTATGAAGATGACCTGTAAGGATTGAATCAGCCTCATGCTTTTTCACCTAATCAAACATAATTTAGAATCACTGAGGCCAGATTTTGATATCACATCAGTGTCAATCAGTAGTAATTCCATTCTGTCTCACGTGCGCATATAGCATCTTCAGAGCAACATTCTTTAAATGCAGTTGCAGGTCCATAAGCCATTTCGAGGCTGCCTTTGTGACACTGATGATGTTCTCCATTTCACCTTTGAATCCATATCTGGGGCACTGTGTTATGATGTGTTTGATGGTTCGGAAGTTCTCACGGCAGCTGTACGAGGTTTTTTTGTTTTTCCACCTGCGCACAAAGTAGCCACATGTTCCATGGTTTGTTTGGATGCAGTTCAGTGTGATCCAAAGTCTACATGGCAGGTTGAAATTGGGAGGGTGGCTTGTTGGGTCTGTGATGTGCTTGCTTGGAATGGTGGATGAGGTTCTGATACTTTGCCATTCCCTGGCCAGATTCAGAAACATGAGATGGTCGCATGGAGTCCATATTGGTTTTCATGATTTTAGGCTTTGTTGGGGTATGTTGTCCATAACCTGCCGGATCAGAAGTCACAGGTAGTCTTTGTTGGCCGCAGGGGCTATTACCCCTGAATGGATCTTTAATGGCTCCCAGTGGAGCAGATTACTGAAAAAGGTCCACAGTAATTAACTTGCGTACACTGAGAAGGAATTACACAAGCAGTAAAGGGTTATGTTAAGCACATAACTCCTATGTTAGACATTAAAGAACTATGCACTCCTCTTAGTGAGCCTCTCTTTCACAAACATACACACACAGGCCCTGTGCTAGCCTCACACAGTTCCTGCTTGGCAAACAGAGAACGTGGATGACTTCTTCCTTCCAGGTCTGGTCTCCTCGGCCCTCTGGTCTGTCTCGGGTTTCCCTAAGGCAAGACCTTGGTTGCCTGGAAACCCCTCTGGCTGACAGTACTACTCGAGGCCATGGAGCAGAGTTTTGGCTACTCAGTCTAGCAGCTTCTTCAAGTGTCAGTTAAGGAATCCCGTCTGCCTCTTCTCTCTCTGACAGGAATTTACTTTGCTGTGGTTATAGTTTGACAGATAGCTGGAGACTGCAGAGGCGTTGATTTTAAAGTTCCTATGATGATTCGCATGGTCTGATTCAGCTGTATTGCAGCTTCTTCTTCACACTGGTGCACTATACTCTGCAACTGAGAACACCAGGGCCACAGCTGATGTTTGTAGCAGAAGGATAGTTGATCCCCAGCTTGTTCTCACTAAGTTTTGGATCCTGTTGATGTGCGTCTTCGCTTTGGAGGCTGCTTTCTTGAGGTGGTCATGAAAGGTGAGTGTGTGGTCAAGAAAGACACCAAGTTATGTTGGCTTTGGGTCATAATGCATGGTTTCAATAGAGTGTTTTATGTGATTCTGTTGTCAATTTGCTCTGATTTTTTTGGATTTAGTCTCAGCTGCCACTTTTGAAAATACTCCTCTGTGATCTTAAGGTCAGATGTCAAGGTCACATTGAGTTCTTTAAAGCTATGGGTCTGAATTGCAAATGCCAAGTCATCAGTATATGTAAACTTCTGCACTATCCTTTCAGGCACATCACTCATGTAACACTGCAGAGTGTCCAAGTGACTACAGAGCCTTGTGGTAACCCATTATTCACAGAGTGTGGCTTGCTGGCTTGACCTCTGAGGTAAACATGCATTGCTCTGCTCCTAAGCATGGCACTCAGCGACTGGAGAATGCACAGGCAGGGGATCACTTTGGCCAGTTTTAGTAGCAATCCATCCATGCAGACTGTGTTGTAAACTGCTGACAGATTGAAAGTGGTTTAATTCCAGTGAAATAAATGGAATTACATCACTGTAAAACTGGTGTGAGTTCAAAATCAGACCTTGAATGGGATCCATGAAGGGACTTAGGCCTGCAGTACTGAGCATCACAGCACCTAGCTTTCAAGCACCTAGGAAACCACAGGAGCAACACTGTGATCCACAAAGTCTGAGTTAGGCACCTAGGCTCCTTATTCAATAAACAGGGAGAAGTAGGCACCTAAGAATGTGATTCACAAAGCTGGCACATTAGGCAGAGAGCAGCCTAAGTTAGCCAGTGGGAGATACTGACCAGAGGTCTGTGTGCTAAGCCCCATCCCTCTCTTAAAGGTAGCCTATGTCTGGTCTACACAGAGGCACTTAGCTCTGCTAGTGATCCATGAACTGGGGAAGGATGGGCGCTTGACCGCAGAACCTGCATGTGGGACCTGAAACAAAAGATGCAGAAGCAGCACTCCTTTATCATTTTAAGCTTAGTGGCTAACTAGGCTATCAAGTCATTCTAAGTCTTTTATCTGACTCAGGTAATATTTAAGTATTCTATTGTTTAATTAAAATGGAACAACGTCAATAGGAGAGATTGAGGAGGCTCTCACATCAGACTATTCCATAGCCTAGTGATGAGGACACTCACTTAGAGGTGGTAGGGCCTCGTTCAAATCCCTTCTCCCCTTAGAAGGAGGGCAGACTTGAAGCATATCCTCAATGAGTACCTTATCCACTTGGCTAAAGGTTCTAAGGGAGCTCTTCCCTCCCACAGCTGTTTTGTGTGAACTTGCCTGAGGGGCCCAATTTGGTTGGCATACTCAGAGGCTGCTTATTGGATTGGGCAACCAAACACCTATCTTTTCCTGTTTTGTGACTTGCCTAGGCAAAAGCAGTGCCTCAGGAGCCTAGAGCAAGGCTGCAGTGTGCATGCACAGAGGAAAACACTAAGGGTACTATGCTACAGTGACACAGCTACAGCACAGCACCACGGTGTAGATACTTCCTACATTGATGGAAAGTTCATTCTTCTGTTGATGTAGATAATTCAGTTCTTTGAGAGAAGCTAGGTTGATGGAAGAATTCTTCTGTCAACCTAGCTGGGTCTACACTGCATCTACAGTGTGGGCTCATCAACCTAACTACATCCTTGGTCTATGCTTAAAACTTAAGTCTACCTAACTGCATTGCTCACGGCTATGAAAAATTTCACACTGTGTGAAATGTAGTTAGATTGACCTAACTCCCACTGTAGACACAGCTAGGTCAATGGAAGAATTTGCCTGTCAACCTAGCTACCATCTCTGTGAGGCGGATTACCTGCAGCAATGGAAATACCTCCTAAATCAATGGACGGGGTATCTACACTACAGCAGCACAGCTGAAGCAGCATAGCTGTGCCGCTGTAGCCATGGGCACCAGGTTTGTATCATTTTTGGTGTTGCCCAGATCTGGTCCAAGCAGACGCATCCCATCCTTATGGATGGCTCTGAAAATATAAGCCCAAACATTGGTGGAGCTGGACCCATGTTCCTGAATATTGGTGGAGCATGGGCACCGTAGGCCCATATAACTCACCACCTGTGGTGTAGACATACCCTTAAATGTCTACAGAATTTGGCAGCAGTCGAGCAGAAATTTTGTGGATCACTAAAAAATGGGACTTAGAAGTGTATATCCCTTCATGGAACCCACCCCTTATGCCTAGCACGTTGCTAGATTATTTTTTATTGGCATCAGAAAATCTGCACATTGGAGTGTCCCCACTGAGTTTTCATTTAAAAAATATGGTGATGGTTTTTACTCAGTAACCTGTTGTAAGTGATCACAGCAACAAAGCATCACCAGATATGTGACTTCACTATGAAAAAAGGTGTGTTCTTACCTTGTGGTAGCTAACGCGATAACTAACATGAGACATAATTTTGATGAAGACAATGCAGTTTATGACTTTCACATGAGTTAACAGGTAAAGGTAAATCCTTCACTCCCCGCAGAGTCTTTACCTTAACCTGCTGATGTATGAATGCTACAAACTGCCTTGTCTTCATTAGTTTATGTCCAGTGAGCTAACGTGAGGTAAAAACACATCATTTTTTTATAGTGTAGATGCATCCATAGAGTAAACAGCAGTTTTCTTACTAAGATGGTTATGGGCAGAGTCAATCCTGCTGGGATTTTGAACCTATGTTTACAGAGATCATAGAGGGTTCAAAACTGAGACTCTGCCATAAACTCTGCAATAACTTTAAAGTATTTATTCACAAAGAATACATATTTACAGTCACTGAAATTTAATTTTAAAACATTCTGGGCCAAATTCTGTCCTTGGTTAGGAACATAGGAATTGTCATACCAGATACTTCAGAGGAGGGTGCAAGAAACCTGGTAATGGACAACTGGCATAATATGCCCAGAGGGGAAATTTCCTCCTAAACCCAGGCTGTTAGTGGCTGGCTTCTGCCCTGAGGAAAAAGGGTTTATTTAAATGTTTATCCCCGCTCATATAACAGACGTCAGTGAGGTGGCATTGATTTCACTGAGAGCAGAATTTGGCCCCCGGTTTTCAAATCTTTCATGTTTCATTATTTACATTCCTCACAAATATGCCTGTAAAATCATTTAAATTTGAGCCTTTTAAAAAATAGATGTTGTTGTTAATTTAATGGTCCATAGCTATACAGGCAAAATCCTTCACAAAATTTGCCAGAGGTTGTTTTCTTTTGAACCTGCCTTCAGGCTTATTTTTGTCCTTCCAAACTTTCTGTCCCTAAAATTCCATTTAACAATTTGTGGATAATCTGAACATCTTTCCATGGGCCTTGCTCTCCTCTGTTACGTGACTGCAACCCTGTTACTTCAGTGAGGAAGCACCAGTATAAGTCAAAGGAAAAATAGCTTTCACTAGGCCTGATCCAATGCCTCTTAAAGTCAATGGAAAGATTCCCATTGACTTCAGTGAGCTTTCAAATCAGGCCCTTTAAGCTGTTCTGATAGGAGGCTGTTCAAGACCAGATGGAGTGTTTATCACTGTGACTGATCAAATAACTTTCCCATACTAATCTATCTGTACTGTTTTGTCTACACAGATCGCCCACTTCTTGGTTCAACATAGCAGAGTGCATGCTGTCCAAGTCAGTTTTACCATCTGAATGCTTTACTCTGTATAATAATTTTGAGACTAGTAGTAATATTAACAACACTGTTAATATACTTAACACTCTCTCTATATATTTATCAAGGTTAATTGTAAAGAAGATGTAATAATTTGTTGTTAGAGAGAAAACCCTGTTCTCCATATTCATGGAATGTTAAAACAGGGAGATTTCAATGGCACTAAATTGAATTCTGCTCTCAGTTACTCTATTGCCTTCTGTAGAGCTATAGGTTGTAACAGAGAGCAGAATTTGCCATTCTGTTTTGCATTAACCTTTTTGCATGAAAAGCCTAGAGAGACAGCCATATGTAAACTATTAAAAGACTCATTTATAGGGTCACCACCAAAATAGGGAAGGAAAAGCAGCAATTACCAAACACATTCTACAACTGTCACTTTTTATTCTTTGCGGTTTTTGCTGGTTATTTGTCTTTTGGGATGTTTGTAGTGACACAAGGTGGGTGGAGTAATATCTTTTATTGGACCATCTTCTATTGGTGAAAGAGACAAGTACTGAAGCTCCACAGAGCTCTTCTTCAGGCCTTTGTGGTGCTCAAAAGTGTGTCTTCTTCATCTCAACAGAGGTTGGCCAAATAAAAGATATTCCCTCATCCGCCTTGTCTCCTTCCTGTCTTGGGACCAACATGACTACAGCAACAGTACAGACAACAAAGGATGTTTTTAGAAATGTTAGTTTTGATGATGTGATTCCTTTGTTCCCTTTCAGTACTGTCTATTCAGTGGTCTCTTTACTTACTAATTTAACCTAATTTAGTTTCATTTCATATAGATGTATAAGAACCATCAAAAATTATCTGGTGCATTTACACAATTTTAAAACAAAATACACAATATGCTAACTAATGTCAGCTCTAAGTTAACTCCCCAGAATACATTCGCCGTCACAAACTCCTCAAGCAAAAGCCTGAAGGCCTGATTCTCCAGTGATACACATCTTCTGTAGAATATCTATCTGATTTACTTGGGCCCTGTTACCAATAACATCTGAGCCCTTAATAATCCTTAATTTATCTCCACATCGCTCCTGTAGGTGTATGATACAAACTGCATCTCCCTACACTTACAGTGGGAGCTGCAGAAGAGTAGTGACTTGCCTGCTGGGAATTCTACCTGCAGACAGCAGATTTAAATCCCAGCCAGGGGAACTGAGATTCACCAGCAAAGGATATCCAGAAGATGAGCTGATTCAGGCATAGATTCATCCCCACACCAGCCCTCGTGACTCCCTTATTTTGAGGCTGTCATGGGCCACCTTAGCCCCTTACACAGGTTATGGAAGAACTGAGAGCAAATCCACTCTATAAATGGGCCATTGCAGACGCACAGAATTTCTGGGTTGTAAGAATGTGATAGCCACTGCCCCTTCTGCCTGCCCTCCTGCACAATGCCTCCTGGGCAGGGGCTGCATAGGGAATAGTGAAAGCACAGAACTATGACCCCGACAGAGGGTGCCATGTACTAGGGATATTTCTGATAGAAGAGGGTTATGCCAGCCCTAAGGCCGCATGTACCAGTGCAGCCAGGGTTGAATCTTGTCTTTAAACAACACTATAATTTATACAGGGCTCCAGAGCTCTTAGTATTGTTTTAAAACATGATGATTATAGAATTAAAAATATTTGCTATAAAATAATTTTTCACAAGTCTCAGAAATCAGCATACACAAAAAGCATTTACAGCAATTATTTCTAGTGCCAACCCAGCAGTTTTGGACTGCAAGCAAAGGTCAGCTAGGAGCATGAAAATAATATACACCGATATGTATGTAGGCAGCTTCTTTTTGCACTAAAATTAACAGATGCTAATATAAATACTTCTACGTTATTTTACTGATAGCTCCTTCACACCAGCTCTCCAGTGTGTCTGCTCATTGCCTTTGGAAGAAAAGCAAAGTGTGAGGGAAATGTTTACATTTTTGCCCGTTTTGCTCTCCTTAAACAATGAACTGCTGTCTCTGTGCGCCTTTGACAAAGAAAGAGCTCACTGTGAGGGGCACAAATCTCAGGCTCTGCTGAAATTCTGGATTCTTCAGGATTCTGCCTATAAGTACAGTAGAAGTCTGTTCAGCACACATCCTGGCTGCAAACAAAGATTGGCTCATCCAGATGTACCAGTCTGCATAAGGTGCTACAGGAAGCATGTGTCACCAGAGAACGCTCAAAGAGCCATTCTCTTGGGTTGCCACCAAAATGTCAGCAACATAAGTTAACTGCCTTCAAGCTTCTATAAATGGGCTGCAAAGGGTTGGTTTTTTTTTTTTTTTGTTTTTTTTTTTTAAATTACATCTGCACCAATGAAGAGAATTCTTAGAGGCAGAAGCAGCCATCACTGTAACGAAGAAAAGCTGCCAGCCAGGCACTGTGAATGCCCCCAGCGGCATATATGTGGTATTTACAAAAGCAAAGTGTGTTGCTGGTGGAAGACGCAAAGAGCTGCATGCTGGAAGCCTGAACAATCATTCCAGGCAATTACGATCTAGGACTCAGAAACCAGCATCTTTTAAAAAAAATCATCCACATTTGGAGCCAGCCATTTTATCAGTCAGCATCTTTCACACATTACAAGACACCACCACATATAATCCTAAACAAATATTCAGATGCTTTTCATGTGTTCTGAATGGTGGGAGGATAAGTACAGATCAAAAAATCTAGGGTAGCTGAGAAAGGAGAGATGCCTGTAGCCCAGACTTTCACAGCCATGTTCTCCCACCTACACCAATGTAATTCTACTCATTTCATTGGAGATCCACTAATATAACTGAGAGGTCACTTTGCGCTGTATCTCTTTTTTTCAATAGATAAAACTGTATGTTTGCCCATCTGTTTGTGTGCCACGGCGTGAATAGGAATGCGCATAGCTCCTAGAACAGTGCTTGTCAGGGAACTGCTGGTGGTGATGTGGAGAAGCCGAGGAAAGCTTTCAGATTGCTTTTTGGAGTGTGTCAGTCTGCGTATAGCAAAATAATGGAATGGTAAAGCAATTTTTAAAAAGTGGCAACAGTGGGGCAGATTTAACTTAAAGGGCATGTATGTACTTTAAGCATCCTGTGTGAAAGTGGAATGGTCGGCTTGGAATTCCTCCAGACTATGAGGCATTGAAAGTCGCTGCAATATGTTACTTGTGAGGCAATTTTTCACTGATCTCAGAGTTAGCTGGTTCTCTCTATGTCACCATGGAATAATGATCGTCCTGCAGGTAACATGCCTGCAAGCAAACATGAATTTTTATAGAGCTGCGTTTTTTATTGTGATAGGGAAAGAATGTTTCACCCACAAATGTAAGATCAATCATTTATGTTGACTAAAGGGTAGTATGAAGAGATACCTGTGCTATTTTATCCCTCTCTCTTGATATTTAAACAGCAACAGAATGTTTCCCTGATGCCCTTTCTACTGGAAAAAGGACAGGAGACTGGGATTGGAAGGTCCTGTGGCAGCTGGGGAATGCCAGTTGGAGAACAGGGGGAAAAGTGATCTGTGAGGGGAAAGCGCTAAATACAACTGATAAAGGGGAAAAACAAACTCTGTGGAGATGTAAAGCACCCCTTTGGGAAGGGGGTAATGGGCAAAAAATAAGGGGCACTGCTTGGAGATTTATTTTATTGTTGCCTCAGGGAACAGTTCGTTTTAGTCAAATAATAAGGGCAGATTATGCCCGTTAGGGCAGGGGTGGGGAACCTTTTTCCTATCAGGGGCCACTGACCCACAGGAAAAGCCAGTTGCAGGCCACACACTGCCCCTTGGGAGCAGGCATGGATGCTTGGGGCTTCCCCTCGGTTCCAGGGTGAGACCAGAAATAAGGTTTTTCAGGATGCAGGTTAGGGCTCTGGGCAGGAGATTGGGTGTGTGGGGAGGGAGGTGAGGGCTCCAGCTGCGGGGGAAGGCTCAGGGGTGGGGCTGGGGCTGAAGGGTTTGGGGTGCAGAAGGGGCTCCAGGTTAGGGCCAAGGGTTTTGGAGTGCAGGTTAGGGCCAAGGGTTTTGGAGTGCAGGAGTAGGCTCAGGGCTGGGACAGGGGGTTGAAGTGCAGATGTGGAGTCTGGGAGGGAGTTAGGGGGTGTGTGTGCGTTGGCGGGGGGGTTCTGACTAGGGGCCGGGTGTTTGGGGTGCAAGCTCCAGCTGGGCAGCATTTATCTCAGGCAGTTCCCAGTCGGTGGTGCTAAGGCAGATTACCTGTTTGCCGGGGCTCTGTGCTGCTCCCAGAAGCTCCTGCCATGTCCAGCGCCTAGGCAGTGAGGGCGGGGGACTCCGCACAGTGCATGCTTCCCATGCCCTCAACCATAGCAAATGGGAGCCCCATGCACCTGCAGCTCCCATTTGCTATGGTTCCTAGCTAATGGGAGCTGCAGAGCCAGTGCTGTTGGTGGGGGCAATGTGGAGCTTCCCTGATCACCACAGTGCCTAGCGGCCGCAGGGACAAACCAGTCACTTCCAGGAGCTGCACAGAGCCAAGCAGGCTTTTTAACGGCTTGGCAACCCAGCGCTCGCGTCTCCAGCCCTGCGGGAGGTAGGGGGAAACCGAGGCTCAGGGCTTCCAGCATAGAGACTTGCTGCAGGCTGGATGAAATGACGCAGCGGGCCAGATGTGGCC
The DNA here is from genome assembly GCA_007922305.1 of Dermatemys mawii. Classification (NCBI taxonomy): domain Eukaryota; kingdom Metazoa; phylum Chordata; order Testudines; family Dermatemydidae; genus Dermatemys; species Dermatemys mawii. Next base: position 42,992,199 of record ML677332.1, on the reverse strand, counting down.
TGCAGGCTATAGGTTCCTCACCCCTGTGTTAGGGACTCCCACAGTAGGAGCCTGACTGAGCCATGCTGCCAGAGAAGGAGTTTCCAGTGGATTTGTGCTTCAAGTAGGCAGTCCCTCCAGGAACAAGCTGGCACAAAGGGGCAGTGAACCCACTAATCCCGTCCCTCTTGGTAGTGCTACATCTGGTCCTCTCTGGGGCCAGCTCCACTTTTGACCAGTGTATGAAGGGCCAAGCAGTTCTGTCTCCCCCTTGCCTTCTATAGGGTGGCTAGCACCTCAGGGGACACTAGCTGGGGGCAATCCCTGTGCTCGGGAGAGTTCAGGAACTGCTGTTGTCCCTGACCCCCATGCTAGTGTTGGGGGAGAGGGTAGCTTGTGAAGGGCGAAGGCTCCTTGCATCCTTTTTTCCCCTTGGCAACCATATTAGGCCATGTGAGTTAATTTCTACAAAAGCAGAAAAAGCTGGTGTTTATATTGGGAACCCGAAGTTGTGCAAAATAGGATCTGCCATGTCACAGGAATGAGAGACGTCTTTCTCACGAATCACTAATGCCTGGGACCATCTCTACTAGCTGGTCAGGGCAACTTACAGGATAAAAGAACATTGACAGCCTTGCAGACTCCCCCAGGGAATGCTCTGGGGAACTATGGATTGTTGAGTCTATGAACAACACAACAAAACCCTTTGTGTGTATGGTAGGAAGCCCAAATAGTTGTTAGTGTTCTCATGTTTGATTAATTATGAATTAATCCTTAATACAGTTTTGTCCTACTTTTCCCTTTACTGTGACATGTGTACAGTTCTTTGCTCTAAAATGCAGAGAACGGGACAAGAGGTCTACTTTTTTGTCCCATTGTCCTATCAATCTTCCTGGTCCCTCCCAAAACCTTTCCATGACAACCCCACTAGTCTCCTAGCACTTTGCTTTGAAAATCTGATCAGCCTACAGAGTGAAGGTAGACTGTGAGTGACGGGTAGGAATGAGCAGTGAAGGAGTTGGTGAGGACTGTGGGCTTTAGTACAGGTGTATTTTGGGCAATACCATAGCTTCAATTTATCTGAATCCCAAAACCCTCTCAAAATCCTCAAAACCCTGAATCTCTCTCACTAAAGGAAATATCTTTTATTGGCCAATAAAAGATATGACCTCACTCACCTTGTCTCTCCAAAATCCTGGGATCAACAACACTGCAAACATCAATTTATCTATAGATTTCTAGAATTGAAGTTCCCAGGATTGAATGCAGTTTTCTAGGAACTTTTTCACCACAGCAGGATAAAGACCTTCCCTTCTCTGAGAAGGAGTTCTTCTGTCTTTACAAACCAAAGCCATATTGCATTGCAAGCTCATTTATAATATGCTGTCCATGATTGACCCTAGATTTCTTTCAGTGGCTTTCCAAGAGTTTCCTTCTCAATAAGTATTTGTGAGTTATTTTATTTCCCCTGTATGCTTTAGCTTGCATTTGTCCAATTCTAATATTTCTGGCCATAATTCTAACCTTTTTAGATCCCTTTGTATTACTTCTCTCTGCTTTCTGCTGTTTGCAGCTCCTCCCAATTTAGTATCATCTGCAAATTTAATACATGTGCTATTTCCTCTGTTCTTGATAACTACAGAATTTGTTAAATAAAACTTGATCTAACATCTATCTCTTGTGGATTGGGCCCCATTTACATTATAGATGCAATTGTGTCAAGGAACGGGTTAAAACATGGTTGTCCCTGAACCTGGTACAAACAAGGTTTCAATTTACAATGTAGATAAAGTTGAAACCTCCAAAAATGTAGCTTTCAAAACTTTCTAACCAGGCTAAAGCACACCAAGAAGCCTCCAAGATGTCAGTCTGATAGCAAAACCCAGTGAAGGTCCAATCTACACTGTACATTTAAACCATGTTTCGAAGTGCTTTAGCCGCATTCCCCGAAATAGTTGTTTTTCTGGTGTACATGGGAAAATTTTTCTACAATGCCTATGTGATTTAGGAGCCTAAGGCCACATCTACACTACAAAATGTGGTTGATGCTGTTGCATTAGGGTACAGCTGCTAAAGCTTTTATATCACTTGGGCACATGCATACCTGGCTGCTTACATCAACATTGTGCTGACACACCAGGAGTGCTTATGTCACTATAACATGCACCATGGGTAGGTATCCCAGTGTGTCATGCCACGCCATCTGGTATATCATCTTTTGGGAAATTTTCACAATTTGTTGGAGGATAGAAATTACTCGCCCAGAGATTTCTGGGCACTAGAGGTCAAGTTCCTAGCATGGAACTTTCTCCATCCATGATGCCAATTATATCCCATAATTTTTGCACTTAAAAAAAGAATCCCACAAACTCATGTGGCACTTTTTGGTGTCTGACAAGCATGGAGCCCTGCACTATTCTCATGAACACTGCAAATACAGGATGCATGAATATTCTGTATTTTCAGACCCACAGGAAGTGCCACAGTAACCAGGGACACGAGAATGTCTTCAAAGACAATTTACTGAGGGACAGAGCAGAAAAAAATTTCAAGGTTGCTGGTGGTGTTAGAGCAGCTGCAGATGGTGAGCATCGCTTCTGGGCTTGAGAAATGAGTAACTGACTTGTCTCATGATCACATCATAATGCAGGTTTGAGATCACAAGCAGTGGTTGCAGAACTTTTGGAAACAACAGGCCACATACCTGGATCTGACTACATGCCTCCAGCACAGGTACACCGGAGTGAGAGCTATGCTGACAGTGGAGAAACAGGTAGTAGTTGCAGTGTGGAAACATGCAATGCTGGTTTGCTACCAGCCAGTGGGAAATCCACAGTGGGACTGTTATTGTGCAAGTGTGTAGGGCCATTGTTTCCAGCCACACAGGACTGTGACTCTCAGCTACATGGAAGACATAGTGGATGGATCTGCAGCAATGGGGTTTCCGAACTGAGGAGGGGCAACAGACAGGACGTATATCCCGATTTTGGCAGCAGCCCACCTTATCACCATGTACATCAACAGAGAGGGCTACTTTTCTATGGTTATGCAAGCACTGGAGGATCATTGGGGATGCTTCCCTGATATGACTGTGGGCCAGTCAGGGAAGGTGCATGTTTACATCTTTAAGAACACAGGCTTGTTCAGAAAGCTGTGAACAGGAACGTTATTTTCTGACTGGCAGATTACCATTGGTGATATTGAAAGGGGAGAGCCCAACCCTTGCTCCTCTGGCTCATGAAGCCATACAACGGCCACCTTAACAGCACGAAGGAAAGATTCAATGACTGGTTCAGCAGGTGCAGAATGACAATTGAATGTGCTTTTGGTAGACTGAAGGGACGCTGCCAGTGTTTACTCAAAAGATTAGATCTCAGTGAGAAAAATATCCCAGTGGTTATAGCTATACCAAATGCCCGGCCATGAAAAACACATCACTGATGCTGAAATCTGGTCCTTTGTGTGCATTTTCTTTATACTATCCAGATTTCACAGGAGAGGCCAGAGTTTCTCAAATTAGGGGTCCTGACTCTAGAAGGAGTTGCAGGGAGGCCACAAGGTTATTTTAGGGGGGTCATGGTGTTGCCCCCTTTATTTCTGCATTGCCTTCAGAGCTGGGTGGCTGGAGAGCGGCAGTTGTTGGTCAGGTGCCCAGCTGTGAAGGCAGCACCCTGCAACAGGAGCAAAGAAGTAAGCATGACAATACTATACCATGCCATCCTTACTTCTGCGCTGCTGCCTTCAGAGCTAGGCGGTCAGAGTGGCGGCTGCCAACTGAGGGCCCAGTTCTGCAGAAAACAATACAGAAGGGGGGTAACACCATACCATACCATTCTCACTTCTGCACTGCTGCTGATGGCAGCTCTGCCTTCACAGCTGGGCTCCCTGCCAGCAGCCACTGCTCTCCAGCTGCCCAGCTCTGAAGGCAGTGCTGCCGCCAGCAGCAGTGCAGAAGCAAGAGTAATAGTACAGCAACCCCCCTATAACAACTCTCTCACCCCCCAAACTCCTTTTTGGGTGAGGATCCCTACAATTACAACACTGTGAAATTTCAGATTTAAATAGCTGAAATAATGAAATTCACAATTTTTAAAATTCTCTGACCTCGAAATTGACCAAAATGGACCATGAATTTGGCAGTGCCCTAGATATAGAGGCATGTTGTCCTGCATATCTATGAGGCAAAGTGAGAAAAGCTGCCACCAAGGTGGACAGCAGATTTGGAGAAGTTCTCTGCTGACTTTAAGCAACCAGTCAGAGGCCATTACAACAGCTTAACATGGAGCTATGCGGTTGAGGGACACTTTGAAAGAGCACTTTAATAGTAAGCCCCAGTAGGGTTCTGTGTTGGAGTATGCTCTGAGCTGTAGCTTTGGGTGCTTCTCAGACTTGTTGTTTGCTGTCTATTTATGAATATGACTAGGAGTTTTCTGAAACTATGAACTATGTGGTGCTTTGAATACCACTACGAATTCTGCAAAATTCGTCGTGAACTAATAAAGAATCTGATCTTCCAAAAACAGAACTTTATTGAGGGGAGAAAACAGTGCAGAAAATCAATGTGCAAAAAACCCCACAGGCAATGTTATACCAATTTTTAACATAAATTAACTGGGTGAAAATCTGAAACTAGAAAGGGAGGAAACATTTATGTCTGAGTGCACAAATGTAGTTCGTTGTGGCTAATCATACACCAACTGAGGTTCTCACATATCAGTGTATGTGAAGCAGTGGTTTTCCCTGCTGTCCCCCAAACAGGGAGTAGTACGGGTACTTATATGCACTGTGTTGCCATCTGGTATGTTGACAGGTATAGGGAGTAGCAACCATGCAGTTCTCCAAAGACTACGAAGGGCAGAGAATTGCGGATTTTTGGACCTGTAGCTCAACAAAGATCTGTAGCATTTGGGTTTGCTGCCTCTGAAGATCCATTATGTCTGTGTGTATTTCCCTGTCCTTGTCTAGCTGGAACTCCTGTCCTTTTTCCTGTTCTCTCTGTCCTTCTCCATACAGTTGATCACATTGGCCCTTCAAGCCCTTTGTTCACAGTCCTATACAGCATCGACTTGCAGGACTTTGCAGAACATGTGCTTCCCAGTCCTCTTCTTTCTCCTCCTTGTTGTGGTCAGGTGTAGCCCTAAAGTCCTCCATGTCAGAAGCTGTTGATAAAACCAGATAGATGTACCATTGGATTTATAGATACAAGTGAAAGGTAAGTTTCAAAACTCTCTTTCCTTATTCGCATAAATGCTTTTAATAAGACACTCTTTAGCTTTGGAGGGCCTCTGCACAGCACTGCTCTCCAGAACCCGTCATGGTGAGTATGGCCCACCGGGGCAATGTTGGAGAAGGGTTTTCTGTTGCATGAAGCTATAAAATTTTGGTCCCTGTTTCACAGGTACAAGTATAGGGCAATGGCACTGAATATCGGCACTATTTTCCATAGGCAGTGGTGATTTTAGCTGATCTCTCTCTCTCTCCTTTGGGTCACAAAAGTACAAAGAACACAATTACTACTGACATCTCAAAGCCATTCAGGCCCATATGCTACTAGCCTGTTTACTGCAATGGTTCCAACCAAACTCATTGCAGAGTGGCATGGGAAAGTGTCCTACTGCAGAGAAGGAAATACGAAGCCATGTCTAGAAACCTACAGGAGAGGACTACAGAGATCCTACATGAAAGTATTGTCGATACCTCTCTGGAATATAAAAGGAACATCCCCATTTACATAAACGAAGTGCTTCGCATATCTCCCTTTCCCACCTATTCCAACAAGAGAATGAAAAACAGATGCCAACTCTACCTTTGTTTGTTGTATCTCTAGCTCTTCTCGTACAAATAAAACACTGAAAGGTTGATACCTCTGTCTTGTTATCTTGGGGGTGGGTGGGCTGGGTGTCATCTTTAAATTTAACCACTGTAAGTCAAAATACACACACACACTTACTAGAGTTCAATTCCCCTTCAGCAGGCTCATCCATGCTTGGGACAGGCTAGACTGTGGTGGAGTTGCAAATAGACCCTGCTTCATGGCATGGGTGGAGTCCCTGCTCATGTCTTTCCCCTTCCTCCTTCTCCTCACAGTCCTTGGCAGGGATCTCTGTCCCAGACTGCTTCAAGGTATCCAGAGCTGTCCATGAGGTGCTGCTGGGGTCTCTGCCAAGTGTGACATGAGGTTTGCTGTAAAAGCAGCAGATCTATGGGGCAGAACCAGCTCTATTGTTGGCTTCCTGGCCTTGTTGTAGCCCTAGTGAAGTTCTTTCGCTTTCATGCAACACTGCTGCTGATCCTTGTTGTATCCCTTTTCCTGCATTCCCTGTGCCATATACTGCTAGATATCCCTGTTTCTATGACTAATCTGTAGCTGTGCTTGCACAGCCACTTCTTCCCACAGGCCCAGGAGATCCAATACTTCCTGTTTGTGCCAGGCAGGAGTGCATCTGGTGTGTGGAATCTGCATGGATGGTTGGGAAGTTGTACACAAAAAGGAAGAACTGCTGGATGTACCCCAAGGAGGGCAATTGGGAGTACACATTTCAAAACCACATACAGATTTTTAACATGGTGTGTGGCTTCTGGTTTCTCTGACCCCTGGGCAGTGGAGTTTAAAATTATTTCTAGATTGGTAAATGTCACAAGGAATGAGGCATTGTGGGATAGCTGCTGGAGGACTGTCAGGATTGACACAGGTCATGCAGTGTCTACACTCACACTGTATCAACCTCAGTAGGTTGACCATAGCTCTGTGCTGTTAAGGAGGTGGTTTTACTATGTCCTGTGAGGGGGTTGCTGACTGGAAACAAATCTGAGTGTAGATACATGCATGCAGAGTTCAACATAAGACTACATATGTCAATCTGTGTAGCGTAGACTAGGCTATATCCCATTTTCAAATAGCCTTACTCCCACTGAAAGTCAACTGCATAATCAAATGAAAGTTAACTGTTCATATCGTGAAAATTCAGCTATTAATGTTTATGCATTCACAATATAGTCCTATATTGAGTTTTCTCTCTTGCTTGTACGACAACATACATTTGGTGCAGCCTTCAGTTAATGCCTGGCATTTCTTAAAGTGTTTCTTTACTAAAAAGTCTTTAATGTATTGGTTGTATGAAAGTATTTTTTCTTCATCTTATCCTTTGTGCTATATACTTTACAACCAAACTATTTTTATAGCCAAAGAACTGAGGTATTTTATGAAAAAAACAATCTCCTCAACGTGTGATCATTCTGTTTCTTACTGGATATGTAACTACTGGTGTAAATGATGTGATCATATGCAGTATATAAAGTGTTTTGAAAAAGTTAAGCGATTCCTCAGAAATATTACACATCTGATAAATGTACAGAAGCTACAACAAAAAGCTGTCCTTCTCTTGCAAAGCCGTAGCTACTCTGCTTTCTCGAGGTGTATCACTGCTCAGCATTAGCAGCCTGACTCCTTACCCCCTTCAACTAGTTTTTGCAAGGGATAGTGGAGTCCCGGACCAGGCTGCCGGTCTTCTGCAGTGTTCATCCCCAAAGTCTGTAGAGCAGCACCTCGAATTCTGGTGCCACAAATCTACATGGAAGTGCTGGACGGGGGAGGGAGGGGGAATGTGTCTGAGACGCCAGGAGAGTCTTCTGTCATCTCCGGCTTTAGCAGAGGTGTCATGCCCGTCCCCGCGGTGCAGTGTCTGCGCTGCCGGGGGAACGGCGCTCGGGGAGAGCCAGGGGGCTGGCGCTCCAGAGAAGGGCAGGGGTGGGGGGCACCATGTCAAGCGGGATTCAGGCAGGCAAGAGACTGAGAGGGGAATGACCTGGCACACGACGACACCTGCTCAGCGCTCCCAGCCCATCGGCTCGCCCCACGGCTTCGGCTGCTCCCTGCCAGCTCGTCTCACACCGAACCTACTCCCGCCTCAACCGGCGGCCGACCACGTGACGGGGCTAGGCCGTTATTTGGCGCAGGGCATGCCCGGGAAGGAGAGAATCACGTGAGTTCGACTGGCAACCAATGAAGAACGAGTTCTGCTTGGCCCACGCGAGAACAGCGTGTTTCCCTCGCTCAGGGGAGGGGCAGGAAGGGCGTGGTCAATAGAGCAACGGAAACTACGTGAACTGGTCACACAACCAATCAGGAGGGTGCTTGTGCGGCCGTCGCGAGGCCCGCTTGCTTTGCCTGTCCGCGGCGACCTCTCTAGCCTCAGCGCGCGCTCCGAACATCGCCTGCTTCCAGGTTGCTGCCTCGCGCCGGAAGGCTCAGCTCCCACGGTGTGGGGGCGGGCCCACCAGGCGGGGAGGGGGGGGTGAGGGGCTGAGAGCACGTGACAGGCCCGACAGCCAATGATAGAAGAGGCTGCGCGTGGCACGCGAAGGCCTCGGGAGTTGCGAGCGGGGTTCGTGGGTTGCGGTGTGGCCCTGCGCCGCGTGGAGCTGGCGGCGGGAAGCAGGTAGGACCTCGGAGCGCGCGACGGGAGCCGCCCGGCATTTTCACCCCCATTTTGAAGTTTTATTCGAGGAGGTGGCGTGAGGTAGGGGTGTCACGTGAGCTGAGCGGCCCAATCACAGGGGGTCGCTCTCCCCTGCGCCTGCCCGCGGCGGCTCGGCCTCCCATTCTCGGGGGCGCTTTTGAGGCGAGACCGAGTTGGGCTACTCCCCGGGCGGTGAGAGGGGGCGCGGCGAGGGAGTGGCGGTTCCCGCGCAGGCTGGGCCCCTCCTCAGCCGCCGGGAAACGGCTACCGCGAGCACGCGAACAGCAGGCGCCGGGAGTGGCGTGAGAGCGATCACGTGACGGAGCCCCGCTGCGGGGGTGGGGGGAGCGGCGGCGGCGGCGGCGGCGGGGTGATGGGGCAGAGTCGAGAGACAGACATTAGCTACGCTGCCGCCCGCTGCATCCGGGCTCCGGCGCGGGGTCTGACCTAGCCCCGCTCCGAGAGGCGCCTGCGATCCCCTGATGGCTGCGCAAGGAGCTATCGCCCCTTCAGTGATCCTAAGCGTGGCGGCGAGGCTGGCCCCTCCCTAGGAGCCGCCCTACTGCAGTCGATGTCCCCGTCGAGCAGACGGGACCCCGAGTTTACAGCTTCCCCGAGAAGCGCAGGGCGCCAGGCTCCGCACGGGCTGGGTGGCTGCGGGAGCGCGAAGCGCTGAGGCTCCTACCTACACGGGGTTCGGGGCTGAGGATGAGAGGGGCGAGTCGAGGATCTGGGGAGCTTCGGGCTTCAACTCAGTCCCTTTGGCTTATCTCGGTCATAGCTTAAGCTATACAGATCTCCCTGAGCCTCCCGTGCTGCTGGAGCCCTAACAGGTGAATCTACAGCAGAGTGTTAATGTGCACAGTCTCCACTGATCAACAGCGAACGCCCTCGGGAAAAATCTGTCCTGAAGGTCACAGCTCCTGCATGCCCCAACTGCAAACCGAAACCACACACCTGTCGGGAAGCAAGAACATCTCTAGTCTCAAGCATAACAGGCCACAGAGCTCCTCTTGTACGTTGTATGTGGCATCCTGTATGTAACGTGAATCTTCATTAAGATGATGATTCTTGCTCTTTTCATCTGTGTTGCCGAAACTCTTCTGACATTTATTGTTGAGCTATAACCACTCTTTCCATCCTTTTGTTGCATGATTTTTTTTTCTCTTGCATATTCTACTTTGCAGCCACTGTGTGCCACACATTCTAGGATATTCTTTGCTCCTTTATTTTCATAGGTTTTAGATTACAGCAGCATAAAGTGAAGAATATGTTGATATATTTCAAAAATCACATTTCAGGTTGTGAGATTGCACCCTTGGACATACAGCCCTGATCAGAGATGTCTCCCTTGGGCATTATGGTATACTTTCCAATTGGGAATTTTTACAAGCAATACTTACTAGCAGTGTTACCAGTCTTCATTGTATCAGACTCTGTGGTTCTTACAATGCTGTGGGTGGGGAGGGAGAATAGGTTCTGTAGTTGACAATGAGGATCCAAAGCTGGTGAAGCATTATTGGACCTGTGCTGTGGGATAAAATCCAACAAAGGGGATTTTTCTTTCAAAAATTGAGTGATTGGAATTCTCTGTGTCAGAGGTATTGGCACATTCAACCTTTTTAGGGTTCCTAGGGCTGGTCCTCACTAGCGTGGGGGATCGACTGTAGATACGCAATTTCAGCTACGTTATTAACGTATAATTGGTTATTAACGTAGCTGAAATCGGCATATCTACAGCCGACTTACCTGCCGTCCTCGCGGCGGTTGGCGGTGCGCTCCCATGTTGATTCCAGCTTGCGCCTTTTGGCGAGCTGGAGTTATGGAGTCGACGGGGGTGCTGCTGGTGATCGATTTATTGCGTCTTGACGAGACACGAGAAATCGATCGCCATAAGATCGATCTCTCCCCGTGCTAGTGAAGACAAGCCCCTAGTGAAGGTGGATGGGACTAGATATTTTAAACCATTGTGACTTCTTTTTTAGACATGTTCTGGGATAAATTGGTAGTCAGATTTGAGGTTGAAGGGTGAGTGTGGTGGGTTTTTGTTTGGGGTGGTGTGAGTTTGGTAGCAAGAATCTGGGCATGATGATAGGGTGCTTTTCCATTTTCCAATATGTTGGAAAATTATAGTGGGACACTTTGCTATACAGCAGGGGTGGGCAAACATTTTGGCCCGAGGGCCACATCAGGGTTGCAAAATTGTATGGAGGGTGTGGTAGGTAAGGCTGTGCCTCCCCAAACAGCCTGACCCCTATCCGACCCTCTCCCACTTCCCGCCCCCTGACTATCCCCCTCAGAATTCCTGACCCATCCAACCCCCCTGCTCCTTGTCCCGACCACCCCCCAGGACTCTACCCCATCTAAGAACCCCCTCTCCCCTGACTACCCCTGGGACTCCCTACCCCTTAGCCAACTTCCCCGCTTCCCTTCCTCTAACCTTGCCGCTCAGAGCGGCAGCCCAGATGGAGCTAGATACGCTACTGCGTTGCCCCACAGGAGTGCACAGCCCCACCCCCTGCCAGAGCACTGCCCGTGCGGCGCGTTAAGGCTCTGGGGGAGGAGGAGACAGCAGGAGAGGGGCCGGGAGCTCAGGCTGGGCAGGACAGTCTCATGGGCCGCAGTTTGCCCACCCCTGTGCTACAGTCAGATGATGTATCCCAAACAATTATATTCCTGTGGATTTTTTTAAAAAAAACTTCAGTCCTTTCCATTTTCTTTATTTCTATGAGTTGAGAAAGGAGTGGCAATGGGATGGGAATAAGGAGGATGATGGAGGTTTGGGATAAGAAGAAAGTAGCAAGAGGGATAATAGGAAGGAGTAATGTGAAAAGAAAAAGAGGATGCAGAAAATCAGGGGTAGATACATGAAAGTGACCTAAAAAAAATTGTGTTCAATAGAAAAGCATCATTTGTTCATCACAAGAACCCCACTGCTTCCAGAAAAGCCAGTTTGGGAAGTGGGAGGGCTAGAGAAGTAGGGAAAGACTTCTTAACCTAATTTTGAGTTAAGAATACAAGAGAAGGTAGGGGAAGAGTATGTCCCTTTATAATTTTTTTTTTTTTTAACTGGTGGAATACTATCCTGCTTTGACATGCTTTTATAGTATTAATTCCTTTTTCCTTCTGTCACACTTTCCATCCAATGATCTCAAAATGCTTTGCAAACATTACACCTCATTATCTCAAGTTTAAGATGAGAAAACAGACATGGAAGTAATTTGCCTAAGCTTATGCATAAGAAGTCTGACAGAGGTGGAAATTAAATCCAGATCTCCTGACTTGGTGCACTAGTCCAGCGTTCCTCAAAGATTTGCTGCGGTGGCCCCTTTCCGCGCTGCCGCGTCCACTTGTGGCCCTGGGGTATGTCCGCTGAAATGCCGCCGAATAGACAGCTTCCACTTTCAGCAGCATTTCGGCGGTACAAAAATAGACCGCTTCCGTTTTCGGCGGTCTCCCGGGGCTGATCCTGCGGTGGACCCCCTGGGGTCTTGCGCACTCCACTTTGATGACCACTGCACTAGTCAAGACCATCTTTCCCACTTTTCTCACACCTTAAAAAGTCAGGGCACTCTCCCTCCATCTGAACAGTGGTGGCAATAGGGCCTGTCTAAACTGTTTGTTTAGTTGGCTCAAAGTGATTGTTAGACATTCAACAATCTGGAGAGAATACTTGGTTCTTAAATCAATTAAGCCTCCTCCCTTGTTTTTGTTGTTGTCTCTTTCATTCCTGGTTTGTTCTCTTTCAGTTTCAGTTATGCCTCTGGGAGAATGCTCCCAGCAGAGAACTCCTGCACATAGTACATTTCAGGTGATGCTTGTAATAAGAGAGTGAAACTGATGAGAACTGCATGATTCTTGTCTGTTTCATTTTCCTTCTTCTACAGTTGCTATGACAGAAAGCACAAACATGCCCTTCCTCTGCTTTATTCCCCTGTTCTACAACTTTCAGAATGGAGAGGGTAAGGAGTGGTTAAAAATATAGCAGGCTCATGGTGACCCCCTGAATAGAGTGTGTTCAACTGACTTTGATATAATTTACTGAAAATAATATGATATCTTTTAAAAAATACAATTAAAAGATCATTCCATTTATCTAAATACTTAAAAATAATCACCACTGTTTTTGAGTAAAAACTTCTTAAAATTGTTTCCACTTGTTTGTGCATACTGATGTGTTGTAAGTCCTCTTCCTCTATGAACTCAGCAGGTATCAACTGTTGTGAGCCCTAACCCTGCAATGCCTACATAGATACCTGCACTGAGTATCAGGGGATGTTGTGAAGGCTTTCTATATAAGAAAGATGCTTTCCTTCCAGTTCTAACTTTTAAGGTCATTCATTTTAAGTATGGCACAATAGGTCATGTTCTACATTAAGGGCTTGTTTTGTTTAATTAAAAAAAAAGTAGTGTTTTGTTTTTAATTAAATTTCAATTACCATCTTAATGCAGCTTAACACAAATCATGAGAACAGAGTTAATTATCTAGTAAATAAGCAATATCATTCACCATTTTTAATACACTATTGCACAATTAAGAATCTGAAAATATTAAAGCTATATAATTATTTAAATAAGTGTTTGTAGTTAGTGTACCCTCCTACGTAGCAAAAAGATGTACCAAAACTAGTGTAAAGGCTCTATTTAGTTGTAAATCATCATGTTTAAATGGTTATATTAATCAATGAGAAGACACCTTTCTTTAGCAGATAACTGAAGTACAGATGGAAAAACTAATCAAAATCCATGTTAAATCACCTTGATGCAAATCAATCCACTGTTTGAAAGGTGGTCTAATTTCACTGTAGCATCTCCAACAACTGTGTATTCATTTTAAGATTTATTTTGTCATTTTCCAAAATAGTAGTATCCTGTAATCAGTTACAACAGATGGGTCATCTTGTACAGTAAGACCTTGTCTGTTTGCGGAAAATAGACCAGTATCACTATTCCGCAAAGGTATTCTGAAATACCTCTCCCACGTGAATTCTGCAATGTCACTTAATTCTTCTATAATTATATAAATTATAATTATTCTGCTTTGTAAGTGGAGTAATGATTCTGGAATAAAGTCACTTTTATTTTGGAAAAATGTCCACGTGGGGAGTTGTTCTGCTGTAGATATTCCAGAATAGCTATCCTAGTCAACTTCCCCACATAGACAAGCCCTAACACTATACCAAGGGGATGGTTCTCTCTCTTTCTCAAGTGGCAGGAAGCACAATAATGCCACAGTAGATTTCTTTGAAAGGAGGCAGTGTAGCAGGGCTGGAAGCAAACAGAATCTGACTAGAATAGCAAGACCCTGATACTTCCTCTAGGCTAGCAAACTTTGTAGCCATAATTCACAACTGGAGGTAGCAATGATGGAAGTTTTAGTGCAGAGAAAGGTTAGATGACAGTGGTAAAAACCCCTCAGACATGTCTGGGTTAATGCTCCCAATGTAGGTACTACCAGTGGAGTTACACCAATGAAGTCCTAAGCCCTACAAAATTTGCTAGTGTAGATGAAGCCTTAGACTTGTGCTGTGGTACAACTACTTAGGGGAGTAGACATATTTAAAGAGGAAAGAAGTGGGAAAACTACAGAAGCAGAGGTGAGACAAAGAAGAGTGAAACAGCCAAGAAGCAGAAATTATATATGAGGATCAAAGGGGATGGACTGATTTAAAATAATTCACTTAAATCATGGATTTTGATTAACTTTTCCATTTGTACTTCAGTTGTCTGCTAAAGAAAAGTGCCGCCTTATTAGTCAATATAGCCATTCAAATATGTTGATTTACAACTAAATAGAGCCTTTATACTAGATTGGGTACATCTTTTTGCTACAACAGGACTACATACGTTTAAGCAATTATATAGCTTCAGAGAAAATGGGAGAGTAAACACAAGGAAGAAAACAAGAAATTGAGGAAAAGTAGTAAAAAACCAAAAGAATGCAAAAAATATCAAAACCAAGAGGAGGCATACATGACTAATCCAGTGATAGATTTTTTTTAAATTTATATATGGTTTAAATAAATGTCTTATACATTAAAGCTACTGGAATACTTGCTTGACTTTCCAGTTTTCCATCCTACTGCTACTTGATAATTTGGAAAACAACCACTGATGCATTTCACTGCTTTCTAGATGAAAATGGTCTTCTGTGCGAAGAAGTTCTAGTAATTTCTAAGAATATTATTTGAAGCCTTTCCAAAGACAGTGAAACCAGACCCATGCTAAATAAATAACAGCAGCACCTTGTGATTTGCATGATTCTTGTAATGTTATAAACAAACAAAAACCCCAGCATATGTGTTAGTAATTTAGTATTGTAGAAGGAGCGGGCTCCATTTTAGTAGTAGAACCAGTATTTCATATTGACTTTTGCAATGATGTTGGGTACTTACAGTTCTTTTGTACAGTAGTGATGGATTTAATCTTCAGTCTACTGTCTCCTAGTCTTTTACTTTCAGGTCTTACTTTGCTGTTCCTGGCTTTTTGACCTAAAAGAGCAAAGGGGAAATATTTTATCTTCTCTGGAGAGATTGCTAGACTATCCATGTTTTTAAATCTGATGCATATGTGTCTACTGTGCCTGTAAAAAAGGATTGTTTTGTGCAGTTTCTTATTCTGTGATGCTCTTGGAATCCAAACTATGAGAGATTATCCCAAATACATATGAATAAGCTTCTGTTGCCTAGAAACAGTCATGGGAGGGCTGGTCTTCCCTGATGTTATATTGGGCCTGCTAACACTCAGTATTGAAAATTGTATTTGAGTGGCAAAAGGAAAATAATGCTAGCAAAACTGAAATAGATGCTTTTGATAACATTACTTATTATGATTGGTCATCTGTTCAATTCACATTTCTAGGTTGCTGGTGCTTTGGTAGTTTGACATTGAGCTATCAGTTAGGTTCCTCAACTTTCTTTTTTTGTCACCCTACAATAATAATCCTATTGTTCCCAAACTCTGAGCATAGTGTGTTTAAGGTTAAATGATCAGGTTAACACTTCTTTTTTTAGGGCTGTTAGAGTTTTGCAGGTTTTCAGATAAAATAAAATATCAAGGTGTATTTTATTAACCCCAGCTTCTAATGCTAAGAAATTTGTTTCCAGATAGTAAACAGGTTTCACCTCTTAGAATTCTCCTTTGCTGGGTTTATATTCAAAAATATTTAACTTGTTCTTGATCACAAAATTTGATGATTGGTTTCTTCTAGATGCCCAAGCACCTTCACCCTGGAGGGGACCTAGGAGAATTTTTAGATACATAACATAAAGAATGGTCTGGAATTTTAATGCCTACAGTGTGCAATTGTGCATCCTACAAATAAAATACAAAAGTAGACATGAGAAGCGATATTTGCTATCAGATTGGTAGTTAACCACTAATAATTCTTAGTTTAAAACATTTTACAGGATCTTTGCTATAAACAAATGCTCGTGGCATGCAACAAGGGCTATCCTGGCCCCTTGCCCCTTTTTAAATATACTTCGGTAAGAGAAGTGATCCCTAGAAGAAATACGTTGTGAGAGGGCTGTACAAAACAGCCTAACACACATTGTATTGACCTGTAGAGGAGCAGCGTTTCAGTACACACGGAAGGGCAGAGCTTGCATTGCTTGATGGTTGTGTTGCACGTTTGCCTGACTTGACAGTAGTTCAATGCAGCGTAAACAGTCAGGCGCGGAGTGGGGCGTCCAGGGGGCTGAGCTCTACAAGGGACCCAGTCGGAGTTTGACTGTGCCAGAGTAGACTTGGAACTTGTGTAGGGCGAGGGCGCAGCGCTTCTGTAAACCTAGCGGAGGAGCCCCGTCTTTAGCGGCAGCGCTGGGGCGCGCCCCTCGTAGTGGGCGAGGGGTCGGGAACCGAGCTGCGGCCGCTGTCTCTCGGGGCCAGCAGGGAACTCCGGGGCCTCGAGTGAGCGCGATGACTCCAGCACTCGCGGCGGTGCGGACCGGAGCCGGCCAGGCTTCGATGGCAGCGTCTCCCCGGGGCGGCGCAGCGCGTGCACGGACCCCGGGGCCGCTTCCCTTCGAGAATTTTCCCCTTTCCTCGCCTGTGGGCGGGATAGGCCGGGGCCCGCTGGCCGGGGCGGAGGAACCTGGCACGTGACGGGCGGGAGGGAGAGCGCGAGCCACCAGTGCGCCTGCGCATAGTGCAGCGTCCCGACGTCATGTGGGTGCGCACGCACGTTCCCCCCCAGCTGGTGAACACACGGTCCGTGTGAAGAGAAGGGAGGGGGGAGCGCTCTCTCTCCGGCGCACGGTAACTGCGGGGAACGGGCGGGGGCGCCAGGAGGGGGCTTGCTGGGCCCAGCGTTGGAGGTGGCGCGCGCAGGTCCGCGTGCCTCTCATGCGCCGCCTGCTGGCCGCGCGAGCTGCGAAAATTAACACTAGGCGCAGCCACGAGGCTGCGGGGCCCGTGCGGGGGCATCTCCCCGCGACCGCGCGAAGCGCCGGCCCGGCGCCGTAGCGGGCATGCGGCGCGGCTCCTCGCGCCGTATCGTCTTTGGTGCGGCCCGGGCGGGGGCTGCAAGCGCGAAGCGCCTTCGAGTGACTGGGGGTGAGCCAGCCTTGCGCGCTAGCACCGGGCCAGGCCTCAGCTGCCCGCTCGGCCCCTTGCTGCGGACTCAGCTATAGCGCAGCGCGATGCTCCTCTATGGCCTCCCCGCGCCCGGCGGGCAGGGCCTCCAGCCCCGGCTGATGACGGGGTCAGTCGGCGGCGGCAGTAGGGGTCGGCGCGGGCTGTCTGCCAGGCCCCGCTTGAGCGCTGGGCTCGAGTGAGGCGGAGTTTGCGGCGCTTCCTCGTCCCGAAAACCGGGCTAGGGCCGCTGCTCCTTCACTGGCCACAGCAACTCCTGGTAGAAGCCGATAAGCCCCTTCCCCCCCGCTTCGGGGAGCCCGCCTCGCCGCCCCGCGGCCTCCCGGCATCCAGTCTCCGCCCCAGAAAGCAGCGTCCGCTCAACCGGCTCCTGGCCGAGAAGCCACCTGCTCCCGCCGAGCTCCTTGCGGGGCCGGCACTTGCTGCGCAACTCCAGCCCGCCGGGGGCTCGCAGAGCGAGGTGCGGCCCAGTGCCCCGGGCTGCAGCGCGGCACCGCCCGACGCAGCCACCGTGCGGCACCCGGGAATAAATGTTCCCGCTGACTTGAACAGCGGCGCTCTGCGCATCTCTCCTGCTGCCATTGGCCTCGTCTCTCCAGCTCTCATTGGCAGTTGGAGATAAATACTCGCAGCTCCTGCCATTACTGGGCCTGTGACGTCCAGCTCCTTGCCAGTCTCTCACGGGCCGTTGCTTTTGTGGACACTGGAAGAGATAAAATGCACAGTATTATTATAGATGTGTCCTCTGAATGTGCATGTGAGAAGTGTCCTAAAACAGTGTCATGGATTGAACATATGTAAAACATGCATATTTAGGGAATTCTGGATCTTAGCACCTGTTATCTGTTTGTAGATTAGTAAACTATGTATTTGTCATCTAATTTTCAAATATGTGGCATTAACACTTTGCACTTCTCTAGTATCTTTCATAGAAGGTTCTTAACCCACTTTACAATGCCCCTATCCTTTTTTGTGTGTTCACGGGGGTCAGCCTTCACAGATCTTGCAGAATCCGCAAAATTTTCACAGCACAATTGCGCAAAACTTGAAAAGCAATTTGTTTTTGTATTATTCAAGCCCCCAAAAGGATCTGGAAAATTTTTAACTCATGGAAAATCCCTACACTATCCATTTTTCACCTCCATGTGCATTCAGAAACCAAACATAAAACCACATTAACTTGAAACTTAAGTATCTGAAAACATACCCAGGATGAAAATGTATCCTCAAACTTAAATGTAACTTTGTTACTACTACAGACAAATAAAACAAGTTCCTTTTATGAAAGGAGAATATGAGCAGTTTGAGGTTGACTGTCTCTTTTTTTCTGGCTCTGCTTCTTCATGTGATCAGCATGGGCATGCTGGTTATCCATGAAAAGTTTTGGGACCTTGCAGTTTGGGAAATACACTATACATGAAATCTGCTGTTTCTATTTTAGTAGATTGTGTAGGAGAAATACAAATTATAGTCCAATAGTACAGCAATTTAGCTTTTGTGTATTTAATTAACGAAATATGTATGAGTGGAGAGGGGGAGATTGCTTGCTAACTCAAAAACTGAGAACACTTTTGAATATTTTCTGATAAATATGAATAACGCACGTTGGCAGTAGTACACTTAGTTCTCTCTTTTTTAGTTTTCTTGGAACTTATTTTTTTGTAATTAGTTGATCCCTTTTTGGAACACAGGCTCAGCCATCCCAATTAATGAGAAATTTCACATTGTATTGCATATGGGGAAGTCTTGTGCCCCCTTGTATGAGTTCATCAGTCTTCAAAAACAGTGGAATTGATGCAGTTTCATGCACCTACTCTGGATTGAAGTCAGCTGCTTGTTGTTCTTTCAGGAAGACTGTGTCCCTGCATTCATTGGAGTGGGGTTTGTTGAAGAGTCAGGACATGCTGAGTTACATACACACACACACACATACATATAGCTGTGGGAGTAATTACAGCAGGACGGTGGCTCCTTATTTTAATTATTTGCATAACTATCTCAGAATCTTATAGTGACACTATTATAGGCAGAACTGATAGCACTGTCTTATAGTTGAGGTTGCCTGACACTTTCTACTATAAGACTCTGTTTTTAGTTGCTTGTAACTTTGCTACCCTTTAATAGTTTGGGCTGAAAATTTCCATGTTGGTTGCCTGGTTTGACTGAATTTTTGTGGACGGTTTCAGTAAAAATGGTTCTGACATTTCCAAGAATGAGATTGGGGAAAATGTTTGCTTTTTTAAAATCTTAGGAAATTACACACTAAAAACTTTTAAAAGAACATTAATGTTGCAAGATCAAGCACTTGGAGATTAGGAAATGTTAGGTTTAAGGTTGCCTGTGACCATAATTTGCCCCCCTTGTGCATTTGCATTATGGTACAATCTTTAGTTACATGAACACATAGTAATTTTTTTACAGGATGCTATCTCATTTAGTGGGCAAGATAGATGGTGCTCACTTAATGAGTAGATAGCCAATGTTTTGTTTTCTTCTTATTGTCAGTATGTGACTCCATGCTTTATTTACTGCACGCTATTCTAATTCCATAATCTTGAGTCATTATTAATTCTGACCACGATGCTTTATTGACTGCACACTTTTCCACTCCTGCTCTGAAGATCAATTTTTTTATTTTCTCATTGGCTTTTTTATGGCGTTTATCACAGTAATATATGATTTCACAAACATTAATGAATTTATTTTCAAAACACTCTTGTAAGGTGAGAGATGGTATTATCCCCCCTTTGCATATAGAGAACTGAGGCCTCCCATGAGTAAGATCTAAAGTGTCTACTAATTTTGGGTGGTCAATTTGAGATGATTAGAGCCTGATATTTGAGAATAGTTAGCACTAAAACCACTTATATAGTCAAAGCACTGCTCCCCTTGAGTGCTCAGCACTTCTGCAAATCAGACAGAACAGGGACTCTCACTGAGCTTCTAGAAAAGGAGAAACATAGTGACCATCCCCGAAAAGTCTGATTTAAATTACTTGTCCAGCATTACATAGGAGCTGTCTGGTAGAGGCCAGTGTAGAATCCCCTTCTCTTGGGCATCATTCAGCTACCTTTACCAAAAGACCATTTGTTTTCTTCCTGCAGTTCCCTGCCTCATTCACTACACATATTCCAACTTCTGCAAGAAAATGAGGCCAGGGTCTTACAGACAACTGTCGCCTTCATTGCATAACCTTGATTCATTTGAGGAGTACAGTCCATCCTGTGCACTGGATGAGGCTTTGGGTTCTGTGGAAAAAATAGTGTGTGATCATTTAATTAATGACTGTACACGTGCAAAAGGGGAGCAAATTAGTTTCCCATGCAACATTAATTCTGGCATTTTCTAACTTTAGGTGCTTGACTTTGCAACCTTCATGTCCCTTTAATGTAGTTTGTTGTGTGTAAAAAAAATTGTTTCTGTAGTGACCCAGTTCCTTCAAGTAAAGGGAGGAGTTTTATTGGTATATTGCATTTGATTAATGCTAATTGGGTCTGCTTGCTTGTTTTCCAGGATGGTGAACACAGAGGAAAGCCTGTCAGAACCGTTTCAAGTTTGCAGTTTATTTAGAAAAATTTAAAGAAGTGCCCATCATCATCATGGAGAAACAACAAATTGTGTTGGGTAACCGGGACAGTGGAACAGTGTCTGGTCCAGCACCTGCTTTTTTTGTCATCCTGAAACAGCAGCAGGGCAATGGTAAAGCTGATCAAGGAATTCTAGTAGCAAACCGGGATGCCTGTACTCTCACCAGTAGTGTGTCAACGCCAGTAAAATCCAAAGTAAAGACTTGCCTTCCAGCTGATTGTACCTCAGGTAGCATCACTGTCACCCTGGACAACAACAGTATGTGGAATGAGTTCTACCATCGCAGCACAGAGATGATTCTGACCAAACAGGGGAGGCGTATGTTCCCATACTGTCGGTACTGGATTACAGGCCTAGATTCCAATCTGAAATACATCCTAGTCATGGACATCTCTCCTGTGGACAATCACCGCTATAAATGGAATGGTCGCTGGTGGGAGCCCAGTGGGAAGGCAGAACCCCATGTTCTGGGACGGGTATTTATTCATCCAGAATCACCCTCCACTGGTCAGTACTGGATGCACCAGCCGGTATCCTTCTACAAACTCAAGCTTACCAACAATACTCTGGACCAAGAGGGTCATATCATATTGCATTCTATGCACCGCTATCTGCCACGTCTTCACCTGGTACCTGCAGACAAAGCCACAGAGGTTATCCAGCTGAATGGTCCTGATGTACACACCTTCACCTTCCCACAGACAGAGTTCTTTGCAGTGACAGCCTATCAGAACATCCAGATTACCCAGCTAAAGATAGATTACAACCCCTTTGCTAAAGGATTCAGAGATGATGGACTGAACAGTAGACCTCAGCGTGATATGAAGCAAAATAGTAGCTCAGAGCATGAAGGAGGTAGTGTTTCCAGCTCTCCCAGCAATCGTGGCCGCCATACCGAAACCGATGGATTAGAGTCACAGCAGAGAGCTCTAGATTCTTCATTTAGTGGTCAGAATCCATCAGACATTGATTTGGAGAAGGAATCCTTTAATGCAGAACAGGACTTCCTGGATTTCCTGGATGCAGACCTGTCTCTTAGTGATATGCCTAGGTTAAAACAAGAGGTTTCAGAAAGGTAGGAATACATTCCTTTTTTTGGCTAGTGGGGGTGGGTTAGGCTGGGCTCCCAGTAAAATGTCAAATGGTGTGGGTTTTGGGAGTGGGGAGTGGGAGGGAAAATGGATTTACAACCAAGTTTGGTTGAACTGATGTTACAGAACATTTTGGGTTTACTGGCGGTCTCTCTTCTCATACATGGGCATCCATTGATTTGGAGATTTCATCTTCATTTTGCTGGACTTATGCAGTACTGCACTCTGACTCATTTACTGTGACTATTTGAGAGAGAGGAGCTGGGGGATCACTGTTCCCCACAACAAAGGGATTTAGAGGATTAACATTTAATCTGATAAACTGCCAGGAACGTCAAGTAGTTCAGTAAGTAATCAGAGCCTATTGATTTTCCTTTTTGAGGCACCTGTGTGTTGAATCTACTCTTCTTCCAATTCCCATAAAGCATGTATATTCAGGTGGTCTTACCTAGCATTCCACCCTCTGGCACCTTTCACTGGCTTCTCTCAGCAGTGTAGCAGAGCAGTTATCCTATGCCGCCAGATGACCTGTACCAAGTGGACCTCTGTGTTCCTAACAGTTCCCATTATGTGTGCTTGTGTTAGTGTAGCCTAATCAAGTCCAGCATTTTACCGCACCTTTCTCTGGTTTCCCTAAGTAATGCAGCAGAATGTAATGCAGTAATACACGTACTGTCAGTCTGCCTGTGCAAGCATATTATTGACATAGTTGGCACCTGCAGAATGAGGTAGATCTGATTTTCTCTCCTCCCAGAGTCCTTGATGTATATGCCAGAGTCTAGGATGCCACCTTAATGGATTTGCTGCCTATTCTCTGCCAGTCAGTGCAGCAGAGAGTAGCCAATAGCTCCTATCTCTAGTTTACTGGTGAACAGTCAAAATAACTGTAATCCTATAGTGAAAAGTCACTATTAAGAAAAAAATTGTCCCACATGTGGCATAGCTGTAAAGCCACTGCAAGAGAGCCTAATATACACAGTGCCTTTTAGAACCAGGAGAGGTTCCCAAACATCAGAGCTCCTTCCATAATTTCAGCTTTGATTTTTCAGATGTTCCTCAGTCCCTTCAAGATGGTTGTGGTGGGTCCTGCTCTGCAGCACCCCTTTATGTCAGGGGCAGGATGTGGCGGCGGACCCCAGCCACTTCAATCCGCAATAAAAAGGCGGCATGGCCTGATGGCCAGAGTCTCTCTCTCTCGCGCCCCTGGTGTCAGGGCAGCGTGGCCCTATGGCCAGAGTCCATATACCTTTCCCTTAGTCTCTGAGTAGTGTGGCCCAGTGGTCAGAGTCTATGTACTCCCCCCCAAGCCCTAGGGTAGCGTGGCCCAATGGCCGGAGTCCATATTCTCTCTTCCAAGACCTAGGGTGGCGTGGCCCAATGACCAAAGTCTATATACCTTTCCCCATGTCTCAGGGTAGCGTGGCCTAGCAGCCAGAGTCCATATATTCCCCTTGCAGGTAGGGTAGTGCGGCCTAGTGGCTGCAGTGGTAGGGGGACCCGGGCCTGCCCTCTCCACCGGGTCCCGACCCAAGGCTCACCTGTTAGTGGGGCTCCCTCTGCCCCTAGCTTGGTGGGGATCCACCCACAACACACCAAGCACCTGTATGTCTTTAAAGTTCCCCTGGGTCTCTTCCTACCCGTGTCACCTTGCCTTCTAGTTCCAGGGGTCCTCCGGTCTATTCCTCTTCAGGGCTGTCTTCGTGCAGGGCTTCCGGTTGCGTCTTGGCTCGGCTGGCCTCTGGAACCTGGAGTCCTGACTGTCCATCCTCAGGAGCTAGCGGCGTGCTTTCTTCCTCTCCAGTGGTCAGCCCAATTGAGCTACTCTGCAGGCTTTTATACCTGAACTTCAGTCAGAGCATGCCCAGCAGAACTTCCGGGGCGTGGCTTCCCTTGCTAAGAGGGAAGGGTTAACCCCCACGGTACCAGTGTGGGACCGCTCAGCCCTGTTACAGTGGTCATTGGTCTGGGTAGCAATGAATAACTGTAGAAGTGGTAGTTTTCTAACCCCATAAAGCCACCTGAACCCTACAGCAGTAATACCGCACAAGAATGTTGGAATCATATGGGGAACCAGGGGATTATTACTGTATTTATTTTGCAACTTTTTCCAGTTTTGAGGCAGGACAAATAAGAGTTTCTCCTAAATTTCTTGTGTAGTCATAAACAAAAGGTAGAAGTCTCCTAAGGACAACCTCTAGGTCAAGAGACCTGTATCCAAACTAATTCTTTAGTAAGAGGATTCTAATTTTTAAGAGCACCTAGGACCAAAATGCAAAGGAGTTGGTGAAATGTGTGTTTTATTGTCATGTTTTTGCTGCCTTATTTTCAATATCAGCTTTCAGAAATTCAGATTTTAAAAAAAACAAACTAAGATTATGAAAAATTTCTCGAAAGTGATCCTTCTTCTTTAGCCCGGGCCACCATCAATCCCAAAAGATTTTGATTAGAACTCGGAGCAGGTGTCTTTGGAAAAATGTTATAAGTTTATAAGAAGCCTCAATCTTGTAGCTGGACATATTCAGGCACAAGTGGTTTTATTGAGTTCTTTTTGCGGGGGCTGTAGGAATGTCCTGCATAATTTTAGGCAATTCTACTTTATCTTGGTCTAAATGGCAACACCCACCCCAACGCACACCTACCTAAGAAATGCAGGTTCCCTAAAGCCAACGAGATCTTTCTCATGGTTCTCTCATTCTTGTTCTTTTCGATTTGACAAAAATCTGTTCAGAAGTAATGTGGAGATATTCTCAAAGGATTTGTTCAAACTGAACAATTTGCTTCTTCAATCCAGCTCTTTCATCGGGGATAAAAAAATCCCTTGTATCCAATGTACACATGAACAACAAGCAGTTCTTCCAGGTATTTTGATGTTTGGGAGCCTTTTTTTTTTTTTTTTCCCCCTTTTCTCCCGCTCTGCAGGACAGAGATTGACACTCGGACTCCTTCAATGACAGATCATGTAAATTTGCCGACTTATGACTCCTTAAGTCTTAAGAGAAAATTAAACACTTTCCTTTCTTCAGAATAGTTGTCACCTCAGATCGAAAACATACTAAAAATTTATTCAAAAGGGGATACTGCTCTAAATATACAGTGTTTTCCTCTTTTTTTCTATCCTCTGTGCTATACTTTTTTATTAAAAACTTTTATTAAAAACTTTTTTATTAAAAACTAAAGACACTATATATATATATATAGATATATAATATTTTTGTAACCATAGTCCTAGTGCTACTCTCAAAACGTTGTCCAGATATTTTCTTTAGGTTTTTAGTATCCACCTTCTATACAGAAATAAACTCTTCATTCACTCTCTCACCTGGGAAAAAAATTTAGAATTGGAAATATTCCAGAACTCAGTCAAGAAATGGCTCCACTCTATCTTTTTTATGCTCTTTAGGTATCAAGAATCTTGCATTCTCTCTTCCATTAAATCTGTTCATCATTCTCATGACCTGTAGTTAATGGGAAACAGTCTATCACTCACTGTCTATCATTTTTCATAGTTTATTGTTGGCTGTGCAGAAGTGCCATGTGTTATGGCTGATCAGGACTTTGTGTGTGTAATATATGTATTCCAAGATGCTGAATTTCTTAAAAGGTATAATTTTAACTCATAAACTAATTAATGGATTTCCCCCCTGTAAATTTTCAAAAACTTCCTTTGGTACTTCAAGTGAGTCATTTGGGAAGGAAAGGGTGTGTGTGTGTGTGTTTTTTAAATACATAACAGAGGTTGAATATTGGCTTTCAAGTGTGAAATGTAATTCAGTCAACTATGGTGCCATGATGGACACCTCCATAATGTCTCTACTGACTAGAGTATACAAGGAGTATCACAAGGTTTTTGTAAGGAAGGCTCTATTTTACAACATTGTAAATAGCTATGAATTCCACATTTTTTTTAAACTTGTTTCTCAGGACTTGTAAACCTTGTAAACTTGTTGTTTCTCAGGCCTTGTACACTTGTACAGGCCTCAGGTACACTTAAACTGATATAGTGTACCACAGGGTGTTACCACTAATTTACTTAAATCAGTTTCAAAAGCTTTTTCTTTCTTGCCACTTCCCTATTCAGGGTCAGTGACTTTATAGCTTTCTTTCAAACTCACGATTGTATGCCAGGCTGTTGTGCAGATTGGTCTCTCTGAGGTCCGTTGATGTCCAGCTCACATACCGAGTCCTTTGTCTCCCCCTTAGTTGTCCTCTGTCCACAGTCATTCCAGAAGCCGTCCTACTGATACCTCTCAGGTCTCTGCTGGATATTATCATTTGAAGTTAACCTAGCCTCCCTCAACCTGTTTTCAATTGGAGTATCTGCATTAGGCTCCTTACAACCACTTTTTTTTTTTAATGGCTTGACCGTCTCAACATCTTTGTTTTGAGGCGGAGAACATACTGATTTACATTATTGTGTCTGGCCTAATATCTGTTGTTTATGTTGTGATGGGTTGAAATCAGTTTATAAAGCGATGTAGAATAGATAAGGCTTTGGTCTTCAAATCAGTCTCTCACTGGTGATACATTGTAAAATGTTTGAGGTTTATTCAGATACCATCAGTACCTTTTTAACTTTCATTGCTATGAGATCTATAAAACATCACAAGAAGAACATAATTGCAGATATTTTCGTTTCTGAGAAGAATCGGAATCCTATTTTAGAAGGTTACCGTAATGAAGCATCCTTATGAACAATTTTGACCATGTTTTTGAAGTTCATTTATTGCTGCATTTCATGTTTGCACAAGAATTCTCTCATTCTTCCAAGGCATTGGGAGTCTCAAATATGTGTCCATTTCTTTATGGCAATAGTCTCCAAACTAAGGGTCATGCCTTCTAGTGGGGGAATGGAGGAATGTTGGGAGCGGGGGCATGTTGTGGCCCAGGCCAGTCCCCACAAGGGACAGGGAGGGAGCGCCTCCTAGTCCCACTCTGCCCTCAGCTCTGCTCTGGCCTCATCCCCAGTTGCAGCCTCTGGCCCCTGTGCTTTGGCCCAGCTCTGGTGGGTGGGGAAGCATGGATGGACAAATGGGGGTGCGCAACCCTGAGAAGTTTGGGGACCACTGCTTTATTATTTGATATTGTAGCCATATGATTGTAATTTAAATTATAACAAGTAAAAAATGTAGTTATATCCAATGCGTTTTAGGAAGAAGAATTTTATTCAGTTGAAAGTGGTGTATATTCAGATCTCCATGAATGAACTGTTCAAGGCATGAAAAATTTACACACTAGCAACCGACTAAAGTTCTAAGCCTACAAGCCCAGATGCCAACATACCTCCGCTTCCCCCCAAAAAAGCCTCCTCCCAAAAACATGGCCATGAATTTTAAAGAAATAAAGCAATAATGTAGAGGTATTTTACTGTATATAACTGTATTGCCAATCAACTTTTCATCTGATAAACTTAAAAATGTAATTTACTTTGTGTCCTGTGCTTTTGATGTACCTTTGCCCTATTTTGTGGCTTTACTGCCCTCAGCCATTCCTATTTTGGATATAGCTGTGTCTCTTTTTGCATTGTTCAGAAAGCATGTTTTTGCTTCTCTCTTCTTCCATCCCCTTAAAATACTTTCCTCTGTTTCTCTGCATTGTGGTTTTTTAAAATATCTTTTACTTTAGATTTTTCTGACTTTCCTTGTCCACAAATATATCTCACCCTTTTAAAAAATGTAATCCTTCCATTTTATCCCTTCCTCCCTTTCTCTCCCTCCCTTCCTCCCTAAAAAGACAGAGGTTTATCTAATTCAGTTTATGTAACTGGGCAGCAACTACTGCTAAATATCTTAAGGAACAGTTAACCATTCATTTTCCTTGGCAATGGTTTTACCATCCCAATTAAAGTTTAGCATTGTGGTCTTTCCCATATTAGTATTGGAAACCTGAAAATCTACTAGACCAGAGGTTCTCAAACGTGGTCCGTGAGTCCATTCAGGTGGTCCGCTGATAGTTCCTTGTAAGATTTGCATGCGGGTGACTGCACGTGAGAAATTAAAGGGCTGCCCACCTAATTAGCGGAGGCTCACAGGCGTAGCTCCATTATTAGGTGCCTGGACCTTGGAGGAGACACACATGTAAGGCGAGGTGATGGCCTTTGTGGGGAGGAGGTAGGTGGGAAGGAGAAGTGGGGTGAGAAGAGTGGGTAGGGGGAATTTGGGATGTGCAGGGCTGTGTCTGCCAGAGAAAGAGGTGACACTCTCCAGCTCCAGGGCTGTGGTTTCCAGGGTGAGACGCCCCTCCTTCCGAGCCAAGACCCCTCTCCTTCCCAGCCCCAGCTTGAAGGCTGCCATGGCAGGGGAGAGAGGGAGAGTCCCCTCTACTCCCTTCTCGACCCAGCTCGGTGGCTGCCACAGCGGAGGAGAGACTACTGATATTAAAATATGAGTTGTGTGCTTTTATTTGTAGAACAAAAAATCATTAATTATTATTACTTTTTTTTATACTGCACTTGTATCCAAAGTGCTTTACAATAGTTAGTAATGGTACAAACAACATTTGGAAAGATCACTAAGTGGTCCATAAAGACCATCGGCTATTTTCAAGTGGTTTGTGGGGGGAAAAAAGCTTGAGAACCAATGTACCACACTTTAAAATTTTTGGTTATATAAGATGTCATGAGGCTCACTTAAAGTGGGGCATTTTCTGAATACAGAAAACAATACTGTCTTGTGGTCAGCTGATTTTTATATATACAATACCAGGTATTGAGGAAAGGATTTTAATATCACAAAAAGGTGGTAAGAGGGCAAACTTGTATGGTTCAGCTTCCTAACAGAAACTTTTGGTTCTTGTGATAGTCATATGTATTTTAGATATTGATTTAATCAATTTTACAAAATAAGGAATGAATTGAAATTATTAAATGTTGTAAGAAGTTCATCCTGCTCCACTCTGCTAAAGACTTTTTTGAGTCATTTAAACTTATGAAAGCTGATGATCATCTTCTTGGTGGTTTGATACCTCTACTATAGCAGAGCTCCTCTAATCCTGCTTCAGTTTTCAATGGTCCCTGCCCCACAGAGTTTACAATCTAAGGACAATCTAGCAACCAGTATTGTGGAACTACTAGAGAAACTGGCTTCCAGATTCATCTGATGAAGTGAGGTTGAGTACTTCACTCTTAACGTTTCCTAATCAGTTAGCTATAAAGGGTATGGTCGGTTGGTTTTGTTTTGTTCCATTTTATGTCTAAGGATCTTAACCAGGAAGGTCAGATGAATCCTTGTCTGCCTAGAAAGCCCACTGATTTTTATCTTGTCCTTGGTGTTGAGGGGTTGCTGAGTGAAATTTCAGGTCACCTACCTATAGGTAGGGCCCAGCCAAATTTATGGCCATGAAAAACACGTCATGGACCCTGAAATCTGGTTTTCTCCTGTCAGGGTGGATTTGATTTAAATCAAATTGATTTAAATCACTAGTCATGGATTTCTACATAAATGTATTCTTGTTGGTTGTTATAACCTAAATACATATTCTTCACAACTCAGAGATAGATGTAGGTTTCATTTTTAGAAAGTACACACTATTTTTAAAGTGATTTATTTTGAAAACTTTTCATATTAGTTTTACAGCTATATCAGAAAATGAATGATTGGTTATTTCATTTACCAAACATAATTGAAGCAGATAGTTCATCTACCACAGACTTCATAAATATCTCCAGTTCAACAGGTTAGTCATTAATATTTGGAGGATTTTCTTGCCGTGCTGTATTAGGAGGAGAAATGTCTAAGACAGACATTTAAATTGTTTTATTTAACTATTTATCACCTCTATTTATTTAAAACTATTTTTCTGTTAGCAAGCATGTTATTTCTGGAGACACAAATCCACAGTTTGAGAACTGCAAAACTAAGCATCTCTGATGGTATCTTCTAGAGCACTGAGAATTAGAATTTATAATCCTTATTCCATGATGAGATATCTTTGAGCTATAATGTAGCTTAATTAAAACTATTTTGAGAGAGATTTTTTCC
This sequence comes from Dermatemys mawii, assembly GCA_007922305.1. Classification (NCBI taxonomy): domain Eukaryota; kingdom Metazoa; phylum Chordata; order Testudines; family Dermatemydidae; genus Dermatemys; species Dermatemys mawii. The sequence goes on along the minus strand of ML677332.1, from coordinate 42,962,511 downwards.
TTAAAAAGCATTTTATCAAGAAATCTGATTTAAATTTAAAAAAAGTTGTTTTTTTAATTTAATTTACTTACTTTTATTTTTATCGGCCCTGTCTTCTGTGAAATTTGGTCTTTTGTACGCTTTTACCCTATACTTCACAGATTTCATGGGGTAGACCTGTGTTTCTCAAATTGGGGGTCCTGACCCAAAAGGGAGTTGCAAGGAGGTCACATGGTATTTAAAGGGGGTCACAGTATTGCCACCATTACTTCTGTGCTGCCTTCAGAGCTGTGTGGCTGGAGAGCAGTGGCCGTTGGCCAGGCACCTAGCTCCAAAGGCAGCACCCCGCTAACAGTAGCACAGAAGTCAGGGTGGCAATACCGTACCATGCCACCCTTACTTCTGCCCTGGTGCTGGTGGTGGCTCTGCCTTCAGAGCTGGGCTCCTGGCCAGTAGCCACTGCTCTCCAGCTGCCCAACTCTACAGGCAGTGCTGCTGCCAGCAGCAGGCAGACGTAAGAGTAGCAGTACTGCAACCCCCTTCCCTCAATAACCTGGTGGGACATCCCCCACCCCACAACCACTTTTTGAGTCAGTACCCCTACAATTACAACACTATAAAATTTGATATTTAAATAGTTGAAATCTTGAAATTTATGATCCCATGGCTGTGACGTTGACCAAAATGGACCGTGAATTTGGAAGGGCCCTACCGTTAGGCTTGCTTCTTAAATTCCAACTATCATTCTGTGAGATGTATTATGAAAAAAACCTACTTCTAGCTCCACATTATATTCTTCAGGTGCATTTCTTCTCCATGGCTGGCTGCCAAATTTTTATAGTGTTAGCAAAACTGATGGGAAGCAACCAATATTTACCTCCCAGAACAGCCTATTTATAAGAGTAAAATTGCATCTACAGTTGGAGTTCTCTAATGTCTGGCCAAGTTCTGTTTTTACTGATACCCATTTCAATTCAGAGTAGGTCGGTTGACTCAGTGGAGCTACTCTGAATTTACATTGGAGTAATTGAGAGCAGAGTCTGGCTCAGTGGTTTCCAAATGTGTTGTGGGGATTTCGTATGGGACATGTTAGAATACCAGTAACTTTTAAATATAATTCTAATGTAAAAGGAGGGGAGAGAGTGCTGCTACCTAGAATAAGAAATCGCTATATTCTCTGGAGTCCATATGATGAAAAATCATACGAGATTATTATGCCAACTATTACGCTAAAAATGAAAGCTTGTCCTAGCTAGCAGTAGTTGCTTTAAGGTCACTATCAAGCTCAGCTGACTTCAGTGTTGGTCGAAAGTCCCTTTTGAAAGAGGCCTGAGAATTTTATAGGGGGCGATGTCCTGCTATTTATTGTGCAGTACTGAGGAATCTTTTTGGGGGGAGGAAAATACAAGTGATTTGACAGCATATCTTTTTTAATTTTTGAATTTTGTATCTTTCATCTGTGTGGTAAAGTTCTTGTTTACTTTCTCCAGTCCCATTGCTAGCAGTTATGAAAGCAGCTCCCGGGTAGCATCCCCGTTGGACCCAAATGGACACTTCAATGTAGTCATTAAAGAGGAGCCAGTAGATGACTATGATTATGGGTCAGGTGTGTGCACCGAAGGGATAACTGTGAAGCAGGAAGACACAGATGAGGAAACAGATGAATATTCCAATAGTGATGATGATCCCATACTAGAGAAACAACTGAGAAAACACAGTGGGATGCACAGAAAAGATGCAGGAATCAGGTCCACCAAACGAATGCTGGCTACCCCCTCAGGCGTTGCCAAAGCCAAAATGTTAAAATTGGATAGTGGGAAGATGCCTGTTGTCTATTTAGAGCCCTGTGCAGTCACCAAGAGCACGGTAAAGATCTCTGAGCTGCCACAGACCATGCTCTCCTCTTGTAAAATGGATAAATCCCCAGTTTGTGCAATATTGGACTCCATGTCTGTTTGTTTTGAAAATCATACGGACTCTTGCTTAGACACAGTCATGGAAGCTGAAGAAGTAGCAGTGAGAAAACAGTACTCTGGATACAAAGTGCCACAGAAATACTGTTCCATCAAAGAGGCACCATGGACCACATCTAAATCATCTAGTTTCAAGCTTGGGAGCGCTACAGGTGGTCCCTTTTCAGCCAAAGACATTGCTGGAAGAAGAAAAGCAGGTGTACTAAGGAATCCCATGTCCCAGAAGAGTACTGGTACTAATCAAAATCCTATGTCGTCAGGCCCAAGTAGAAGAGGAAGGCCACGGAAGCTAAAGTTCTCCAAGGCTGGACGACCCCCTAAAAACATAGGGAAGAATGTAATGACGAGCAAGAATGCGTCCCTGGGATCAGGAAGCATCCTTCCAGATGTTAAGCCAGATCTTGAGGATGTGGATGGAGTCCTCTTTGTGTCCTTTGCATCCAAGGTAAATCACTCTTCCTTCATCATCCTTAATAAAACTTAATATGCTCAAAAGGAGCGGTGGCTTAACTTAGCTTCTCACTGGTCACAAGCTGAAAATAATAAATTTCTCCTTTGGGATCCCTGAAAAAGTTATTTTAAAATTTGAAGCACTGTTTGCATTTGCTACCTGCATAGCACTTTTGGTTCTCACTGGCTCAGAGAGAATGAGGGATTGGGATCTGGAGTTTGGTGCATAGTAATGTGAAGCACTATTAGGCTAGTCTAATAACCTGTTTTCAGGATATAGCTGTCTAGCTTGTTTCGAGATGAGCATTTGAATTTAAAGCATTTTACATTTATGTGAGGCTCTTTTTGCATGTAGGAAGCTCTTGAAATTCACACTGTTGATAGAGTTGGAGGAGAACAATCACAGAATCTGCAGACATCCTTGCTAGCTACAAGTGATCCAGGTAAAACTCAATAACCTTTTTATTTTTTAAAAAGGAGGAGTGGAATTTGAGTGGTTTGGCCTTGATAAAAGAAGGTATAAGGACACAATGGGAGATAATTATTTAAATGAACAGTGTATCAGAATTTTGCATAGCATGTGCTGTCTCATTGCATACACAATAATATCTTTCATTCTCTGAGCAGGTTATCGAGCAAGAATACGCTTGCTGGAAAAAGATCTCTTGGAAGATCTGAAGTCCTTGAGGCATAAGCAAGTGATACATCCTAGTCTCCAGGAAGGTATATATGTAAAACTCTCTGGAGCAGGAATTGTTTCCTACTGTGTTTTAATACTGTGCTTACCTTAGTGGGGACCTGAGTTTGGGTGGTTCTTCAAGTATGTTTCGCTGTGGATCCCACTGTAGATGCTCATGTGAATGGAATCAGAGACTTTTGAACAAAGTGTCTGGTGTGGCCACTGATGCTTCTTCTTGCGCCTGTGTGAGGGCATAAATGGCAGAACTGGAGCAACTCTCCTTTAGTTTCCCTTTAGTGCCTGTGGTAGAGAGAGTCATTTGTTCCAAAACCAGAAGGGATCAGTTAGCGATGGAGCACTTCAGCCAGAGAACAGTGTTCAATTCCTTCAAAGACCACATATTGGCACCTTATAGAAAACATACAGGTAACATTCCCAGCAGAGACAGAGGGCATTATGTTGCTCCTGGAGTCAGTGACCAGAGTAATCACAAAGAAAGAGGCCCAGGTGCTCCAGGGGCTGCCCATTTCCCACCTCCTGGGCTAACCCACGTCCTTCTCAGTGACCACAGATTTGACAGAAGCATCAAGAGTTGCACGGGATTCATTCTGGACCCTCTCCCCACCTTCAGCAACTGCCTGGTCCCTTTCCACTGGGATAACTGACAAATGGGCATTAGACATGGTATCTAAGGCTCTTCTGTACTTTCCCATTCCATACCCTTTCCCGTCTCACAAAAGCTTGTAACAGACAGACAATGTGGGTGAGGTAATATCTTTTGTTGGACCATCTTCTGTTGGTGAGAGATCACCCAAAGAAAAGCTCAGTGTAAGCTCAAAAGATTGTCTCACTCAACATCAGAAGATTTTTCCCTAGCAACCCCACACCGGGTCGGCTGTGGAGCCCCTGAAGTGGCGCCTTCATGGCACTGGATATATAACCTCAGCGTCCCGCTTTGTTCCTTCTTACGACCCGTGACGGTCGTTGGAACTGTGGAGCTTAGCCCTGCTGCTCTCCACTCTCCCTAGCATTTCACTTCTTTCAAAGTTATAGTTGTTTATCACAGTTGTAAGTTTAGTGTAGTTTTAGTTTAGTTTTAGTGTAGTTTTAGTGTAGTTAAAGTTAGTTGTATAGTATTCATAGGTAGTTGGGGGATAGGGATTTCTTCCCCTTCCCCACCACGGACTTCGCGGGCTAATGCCCAAGTCACTGGGCTTTAAGCCCTGCATGTCTTATGGGAAGCCTATGCCTAGGCGAACCACACGACTCTTGTCTCAAGTGTTTGGGAGAGAGTCACCAGGCAGATAAGTATAAAATCTGCAAGAGTTTTCGTCCCCAGACCAGAAAGGAGCGGGACTTTAGGTTAAAACAGCTCCTAATGGAAGCGGCTCTCAGCCCTGCACTGCCAGTGGCAAGTCGAGACTTGGCTCCTGGTTTTTCGGTCTGCAGTGCTCCGGCATCAGTTCCCACCTCAGCACCGAAGCCAGGCCTGGGTGATGCGCACCGGGGACCTTTGGCACTGCAGACCACTGTTCTGGCCCGGCACCGATCTTGCACTCCTCCCCCCGCAGCGGAAACAGAAGACGGCTCCCCCACTTCCGCTAGGACAAGTACAAGCGGAGCCGCGTCTTGCAGTGGACTGGCCGAAACCCATCCACAACGCCGTTGACTCCAGCACCCAAGGACTTGCTGTCGAGTCCAGTGCATTTGAGCTCCCCACCCAGAGTGCTGGTAGAGCCACGCCTGCCTTCAGCACCAGACACTTGAAGCCCTACAGGCTTCTTTAGACTCAGCGGCACGCACCCTGGCATCTGGGGTGGCTGTGACTCGTATCTCATGGTTCCAGATGTCTGGACTTTCGCCAGAGTTGCAACAAACCTTCCAGGACCTACCCTTCCAGGGGACGGGCCTGTTTTTGGAAAAAACAGACTCCAGAGCCTTAAGGACTCGAGAGCCATTATGCGGTCTCTCGAGATGCATGCACCTGTGATGCAGAGGAGACCGTTTAGACCACAACCCCAACGCCCTTACCCTCCATGTAGACCCAGGCAAGACTTCTTTAGACGACATGGGCATAGGGGCTGGAGATGTTTGGCCACCCGACATTCTGGGCAGCCCCAAGGGTCCTCAAAACCCGCTTAAGGGCTGAAGCAAAACTTTTGAAGACATGCCTGAGGGTGGGCTACTAGATCTCAGCAGGGATCCCATTCCCCTCCCTCCTCCCTGCCCTTTCTAGGTCGTCTATCCCGTTTCCACTGTGCTTGATCTCTCATAACCATGGACTGCTGGGTCCTTCGCATGGTGGGAAAGGGATATTCACTCCGATTCTCTACCTCCTTTCCTTCCCACCCACCCTTTCTGTCACTCTTCAGGGACCCCTTCTCACAAGGAACTTCTCTTACAGGAGTTGCAAACGCTCCTTTCCAGTGGGGCAGTCAAGGAGATTCCGGTGGAATTCAGGGACAGGGAGTTTTACTCCCGATATTTCCTAATCCCCAAGGCAAAGCAAGGCCTACAGCCTATCCTGGACCTGCGAGGGTTCAGCAAGTTCATGACAAGGTTGAAGTTACGCATGGTATCCTTGGGGACCATTATCTCGTCCCTGGATCCTGGAGACTGGCATGCTGCCCTCGACATGAAGGATGCCTATTTTCATATAGCCATCTATCTGCATCACAGGCGCTTCCTTCGCTTTATTGTCAGCCGAGATCATTACAAATTCACGGCTCCACCATTCAGTCTCTCCACGGCCCCAGGAGTATTCACAGAATGTATCCCTGCAGTAGAGAGAACCAGCCAACTTCCTGTAGAAAAGGAAATCTGGAAGAGAAGATGGAGCTGTATAGGACATACCCTGCAGAAATCACCAACTAACATCACCAGACGGGCTCTGAGGTGGAACCCCCAAGGCAAGTGGAAGAAAGGCCATCCAAGAAACACCTGGCGACGTGATCTTGAGGCAGACATCACGAAGATGGGATACAATTGGAGTCAACTTGAAAGAATGTCCCAGGACAGAATCCTCTGGCAATCTATTGTTGGCGGCCCATACCCTGAGAGGGGTGGAGGGCATAATGAATGAATCCCTGCAGTAGCAGCCTTCCTCCGCAGGGGAAGGGTGCAGGTTTGCCTGTACCTGGACGACTGGCTTATCAGAGGCAAGACCAAGGAACAGGTTCAGTCCCACGTACGACTGACCATAGAAACCTTTCATCATCTGGGGTTCCTCCTCAATGTAGAGAAATCAACCTTGGGGCCCATGCAGAGGTTGGAATTTATCGGAGCAGTGCTAGACTCCACTCTAGCCGATCACTCGTTTCCAGACCATGTCAACTCTTATCACAGGTCCTCGGGCTTTTCTGGCCTCCACAGTAAAAATGTACCTAAGCTTGATAGACCATATGGCCTCCTACACTTGCATCACCTGCCATGCCAGACTATGCTTGTGACCTCTTCAGTCGTGGCTGTCAACAGTTTACCGTCCGAACTGAGACAGTCTAAATATGTTGGTCACCATACCCAGCGTAGTCCTGGATTCTCTATTTTGGTGGCAGGATCAGTCAACAGTGTGCGAAGGGATTCCCTTCCACTCTCTCAGCCATCACTACCCCTTGTAATGGATGCGTCATCTCTGGGTTGGGGTGCCCGCTTAGAGAACACCAGGACACAGGGCCTGTGGTCATCAACCGACCTGTCCCTGCATATCAACAAGCGAGAACTGAGGGCAGTTCGCCTTGCATGCCAAGTGTTGAGAGAACAGCTGCAAGGCCGTTGTGTGTCAGTACTAATGGACAACACAACGGCCATGTTTTATTTCAATAGGGAGGGAGGGACTCACTCCTCCCCTCTTTGCAATGAGGTCATTCTCCCCTAGGAATTCCGTACAGCCTACGCCATACATCCTGTGGCGTCATTTCTCCCAGGGGTTCGGAACACGCTGGCAGATCAACTGAGCAGATCTTTTTACCCCGACGAGTGGTCGATTCTCCCGGATGTCATCCACACCATCTTCCTAAAATGAAGGTTTCTCCAGGTCGACCTCTTTGCTGCCAAAGACAAGTGTCACCTATTTTGCTCTTTCAGAGTCAGCTCTCCTGGGTCCCTGACAGACGCCTTCCTGCTACCATGGAAGGGCCAACTGATGTATGCTTTCTCGCCGTTCCCTCTGGTCCACAAGGTCCTTATCAAAGCAAGGAGGGACAGGGCTCGTCTAATTCTGATTGCCCCGGCATGGCCCAGGCAACATTGGTACACTTCACTCCTAGAGAAGTCCATAGAGAGCCCAATACCTCTACCGCTCTGGCTAATATCCCAGGACCATGGCTGCCTCCATCACCCGGACCTGCAGTCGTTCCACCTCTCGGCGCGGATGTTGCTTGGTTAACGAACTCTGAGCTTTTCTGCTCTTGCTCGGTGCAAGAGATCCTCTTGGCAGTAAGAAGCCATCCACTCATGCTACCTGCCTCGCAAAATGGAAGCACTTCTCCTGCTGGTGCATTCAGCGTGATATGTCACCCCTGGTGTCATCTGTACTGCTAATCCTGGAGTATTTGCTTTCATTAAAAATCAAGGTCTAACTGCGCACTATCCTTTATCAGAGTACACCTAGCGGCCATCTCTGCATTCCACCCAGGTGAATCTGGTCACCTGGTGTTCTCAAACCCAATGGTTGGTAGGTTCCTCAAGGGCCTGAATCATCTCTTCCCTCAGATCCGCCAACCAGTCCCCACGTGGGACCTGAACCTGGTCCTCTCTAAGCTTACAGGGCCTCCGTTCAAGCCAATGACTACCTGCTCTCTCCTACATCTCTTGTGGAAGACAGTGTTCCTTGTCGCAATAACTTCAGTGAGAAGAGTTTCGGAGATCAGAGCCCTGACCTCGGAGTCACCTTACACCGTTTTCCATAAAGACAAGGTGCAGCTACGACCTCACCCTTCATTCCTCACGAAGATGGTATCGCCGTTCCATGTTAACTAATATCTTTCTACCTGTGTTCTTCCCTAAGCCGCATGCTACTAGACAGGAGCAACATCCGCACACTTTAGATGTGCGTAGAGCCCTTGCGTTCTATACTGAGTGCACAAGACCTTTCAGAAAGACCACTCACCTTTTAGTTGCATTGGCCGAATGAATGAAAGGCCTACCAATTTCCACACAGCGCGTTTTGTCATGGATCACTTCATGCATCTGCTGGAGCCCCAATCAAGCCTTTCACCACCCACTCCACCAGGGCACAGGCTTCATCAGCGGCATTCCTCGCACAAGTCCCAATCCAGGAGATCTGCAAAGCTGCCACATGGTCCTCGGTCCATACCTTCAAGTTGCATTATGCAATAGTACAGCAGTACAGAGACAGTGCTGTGCTTGGCTCAGCTGTGTTACACTCAGCGGTTGCTCACTACGACCCCACCTCCTAGGTAAGCCTTGGGAATCACCTAATTGGAATGCATATGAGCAAGCACTCAAAGAAGAAAAAACAGTTACTTACCTTTGTAACTTGTTCTTTGAGATGTGTTGGTGATATCCATTCCAAACCCACCCTCCTTCCCCTCTGTTGGAGTAACCGGCAATATGGAACTAAGCGGGGCACCGGCTCGGCTGGGGTATATATCCAGCGCTAAGAAGGCGCCACTCCAGGGGGCTCCACAGCCGACCCAGCAGGGGGTTGCTTGGGAAAAATCTTCTGACAATTGTGCAGACAGCATGCACACACCTAATTGGAATGGATATGAGCAACACATCTCAAAAAAAACAATAGTTACAATGGTAAGCAACCGTCTTTTACTTTTATAAGCTTAAAAGAGTCACTGCTGCTTTTTGCTAACACCGTTTGCATAGCTGTGTGATTTTTCACTGGTATTTGCTTCTTGCAGTGGGACTGAAGTTGAACTCTGTGGACCCAACAATGAGCATTGACCTGAAATATTTGGGTGTGCAGCTCCCGCTCTCCTACTCAAAAAACTACTCTTTGTGGAACTACTCAAGAGTCAGTCCTGGCTGTGTGGGTAGGTAAACAGTGCTTTCAAAATACATTATTTATTCTTTCAGCATTATTGTCAAGGGTTGGAGGAGTTGGGGTTAGTTGTGTATGTGGAACAGGAGTTTTAAATAGAGTTGAATGTCAATGACGAGAAGGTAACGCATAGGAATTTTTTGTTTTTAATCAGGAATCTTTATATGAAAGCCATATATCATAAACTTGCTGTTAATTACTATGTACTACTTGGCCAAGTGGTCTACCATGTGACTGTCAGGCTCTGATTTTCAATAATGGCACTGACATGCAGCAGTAAACCTACTTAGTGCGTGCACGCATGTATGTGTATAAAATTAAGTTTTCCCTAATGGACGCATATAGATTGCCTGTCTAGCCATGAGCTCAAAGAAAATTTCCAGTTTGCATGTATACATGGGGTCATTTGTGTGTACGGTATTGGTGATATTTCATATAGACCTGATTGCTAAAATTGAGGCTCCAAATGTCCATTCTAAGCCTTTTTTTTAATGTTCCTTTGCTTTAGGATGCTGTAGTCACCGTCAGTTAGACTTGCATGTTATTAGGGGGCTGAATTAGAAGTGGTGGTGTTCCCCATGTAGAGGATCATTATTCATGTAATGTTGTTTTTGCAACTGGTTGATAAGGTGAGGCTGGCTTGTTTTCTTTCCAGAAGCTGGGTTTCCATTTGTTTCCAGGACAGGGAAAACGAATGATTTCACCAAGATCAAGGGCTGGCGAGGGAAGTTTCACGGTGCTTCTAGAAATGAAGGTAAGAAAAGAGTGTTTCCATGTGATAAATGTGGTCCTTTTTCTGTTCTAGGAACAGATCCTTTCAGTTTACTTACTGCTTTATTTTAATTTTTAGTGACATTTTTGAAGCGGAAATGGTTGTAAGTAAAGAATCCCTTGGTTACTGAGATTTCACTGGCACAGATTTCAAAGGTCTGAATGGGGTTTTGTGGGAGGAGATTTTATTTTCCCATTGTGATTTATTCTATTTTTGAAGTAGGATAAAAGTGTGATTTTTATTTTATACAAATGACCTGATGAGAAAAGGCAAAAGCTAACTGGAATAGGTTTGTTATTACTGATCCATTTTGGACTCTATAGAAGCAGCCGTTGTTTGGAGAAGTGTGGGAACTCTTATCTTCAGTACTGCTTTAGATTGCCCTTTGGGGGAAGAATCTGCAATTTCTTTCGGTATATATGCTTAAAATTATAATGGGAATAGATACATCATATGTTGAGGAAACCCAACCTTTGCCTAACAGAAGGCTGCTTTTGGCAACTTGCCAGGAGCGAGAAGGCTACACTGAATTTAAATAAACTGTAGTATAGATTGCAACCACTGTAATATTTTTTAATGCAAAGGTGTAGCACGGAGAGACTACATATCTCCAGATAGGTCTTCATAGTTGCCCATTCAGAGCGAGATGGAATACTACACCCTGAGACTTGTAACTTCCATGAGCCACCCATCCATATCAAAGATTCCAGTGACTACCAGGTGCATTGTTGAACTGAGTGGCCATATTTGGCATGCATGTTGTGCTATGATAACCCATTTCATATCCAAATGTTGTCTAGAAGCTTTGGAAAGTTAAAGACATTACTGTTCTCTGTTGACTCTACTTATTAGGAGAACTGGCAGTGTACTTTCTATGGAGTTATTTCCTGTGTATTTGGATTCCATATTTATTCAGGTAGTGGTTCAGAGGGCTCTTTGAAGAATCGCTCGGCTTTCTACAGCGACAAGCTGGATGAATACCTGGAAAATGAAGGGAAGCTGATGGAAACAAGCATGGGATTCTCTTCTAGCACTTCCACTTCTCCTGTGGTTTATCAGCTTCCAACCAAGAGCACTAGCTATGTACGAACACTAGACAGTGTTCTAAAGAAGCAATCTACCAGCACTCCATCCACCTCTTATACTTTCAAGCCTCTCTCTATGGCTTCTGCCTCTAGGAAGATGAAAACTCAGAATAAACAGACAGCTTCAAAGAGCCGAGTAAAACCATCCTACAAGCCCATACTTCCTTCACCTGTTGTATTAAAGCAGAAACACAACTTTTCAGTCCCAGGAGAGAAGATCCCTAAGTCCCTCCCAAGTAGCAACATGACTAATCAGGTGGATAATTTTATGGTGCCATCTCTAGATGAAAACATGTTGCCAAAGCAGATCAGTCTGCGTCAGGCACACCAGCAACAACAGGCTACTCGCCCACCAGGTTTGTCTAAGTCTCAGGTGAAGTTGATGGACTTAGAGGACTGTGCATTGTGGGATGGGAAACCACGGACCTACATCACAGAAGAACGAGCAGACATATCTCTGGCAACTCTGCTCACTGCTCAGGTAAGCTACTGTAATTGCCTCCCTTCCCTATCATACCTACTACTTCTGCATTCCACTGCTTTGTAGCTAAGGTTTAACAAAGAGATATTGATGCTAATAAAAATATACAGGATGAGGGGTCACCTTTTCTTATTGGTTAGATGTATTGCTCTGTAGAGAAAGTCAAGAAATTTTTTTCTTAATTTGTCTATCTGTACCAGGCAGTTTAGACAATTGGCGATAGCACTATTGAACTTCTGACTAAATTCACTCGTACTATAAAGAAGGAAGGGGTTTGCTATTTTAGAAGAACAGTTTCCCAGCAAAAGTGTATAGTTATATTGACAGTCTCCATCCTCATCCACACTCTCAGCGTCTTGTCTTGGCCTCGTGTTTCTATTGTAGCAACAGCTATAGTTTGAATTAAAAATTGTTGATACAATATAATTTTCTTAATCAGGACTCCCCAGTGGAGATGCTTTTGTCCACTTCGAGAAGAATTTCTAACTCAGAGAAGCCATCTTTTTTTTGTTTAATAGTATTTCTGCTATTCTGAGAGCTACATTGCCAATAGTGGCGTTGGATTTGCTAATGGCATTGGCAAGAGGCACTACCCACTAGGGATAGAGTGAAAGCCTACTGTCTGCCCAGTAGAAGTGACGGTTGCAAGACACCTAGCATGTGAAAAGATACATATATAAGAAAGATTAGAGGAATAGAAAATACTAGATAAGAGCAAGCATTAATGTTGCTCTAGGAATCATAATTTTATACATCCTGGAATTTTAAGTGTGCAATCAATGTTATTAACATAGAATTTTGATATGTACCTTAATATATTCTGTTAATTTTTGTTAACTATATACCATAAATCATACAGGTACATGGTAACATGGTATTTCCTGATTTTTTAACTTTGCACAAAACTGATGTTCCTTTAATGTATTGAAAATAAGTCCTCCTTACCTCAGTTCCTGTGTGTATCATGAATAGGGGCCTACCAAGTTAATGGCCGTGAAAAACGTGTCATGGACCTTGAAATCTGGTCTCCTCGCATGAAATGTGGTCTTTTACCCTATACTATAGAGATTTCATGGGGGGAGACTAGTGTTTCTCAAATTGGGGGTCATGACCCTAAAGGGAGTTGCAAGGGGGTGTCAAGGTTATTTTAGAGGAGTCACAGTTTTGCCACTCTTACTTTAGTGCTGCTGCCTTCAGAGCTGAGTGGCTTGAGCATGGTGACTGCTGACTGAGGGCCCTCTTTTGCAGGTAGCAGTTTAGAAGTAACAGTGGCTTGCTTAGAGGCAGAACCAGAACCGTTAATCAGAGTGGGATGGGTGTGACCATCCCCTTGAAGACACCATTCTGTGTTCTGTCATTCAGTTTAAATTACAGATTCTATATTTTATGTAAATTGTGCGATGGCTTTGATTGTGTATGCAGATCTTGTACGCATGCATGTTTTTTATCTCCGTAGAATATCAAATGTATATGTATATATTTTTTTAAACTTTAGGCTTCTCTTAAAAATAAACCTATCCACAAAATAATCAGAAGGCGAGCACCACCTTGCAACAATGATTTCTGCCGTCTGGGTTGTATTTGTGCTAGTCTGGCACTGGAAAAGCGTCAGCCTACCCATTGTCGCAGGCCTGATTGTATGTTTGGCTGCACTTGCTTGAAAAGAAGGGTATTACTAGTAAAGGGAGGATCCAAACACAAGAAAATCATGAAGAAAGCTGTGCGTGGAAGCCTTGTATTCTATGGGCCACAAGGGGAAGAGCATCAGGAAGAGGAGGAGTTGGAAGAAAAGGGTGATGGGGAGGAAGATGAGCTGAAACAGAAAGATAGGAGGAGAAGAAAGAAGGTGGAATACAGTGAGTATTACTGGAGCAGAGTGATCACTCAAAGCAATTCAAAGCCATGTGCTTTTTCATGAGATTTTTATGCTGAATTTATAGCAAACACCTTGCTGAATCAAGAAAGTAGGGTGAGTTCTAAGAAATTTCTGTACATGCAACTTTTACCTACTTTGCCAGAAATTCACTAGAAGCAAATCAGAGGCCCAGGACGTGAGTCACAACACGTTGATCATTATGTAATTTGGGACTTCAGTATTATTCACTCCCTTCTTTGTTAGCCCCACATTTCATTAATCCCCCTCACAACAACTGAACATCAAGGACAGTGGTTCTTAACCTTTACTGCAGCCTGCACCTCTTTGGTTCTCAAAATATGTTCTCGCACTCCTTGTCAAAAATCATTGAAGTAGGTCAGTTCTGTAAACCTAGATATATTATAACTATAGAATGAAAGAGAGAGAATTCTATATTTATTTTAATTTTGCAGTAAAATTTAGAATACATGAAAAATTACACACTTCTTTTTAAGTTTACCGGCTCAGTGACTCTTCTGCTGTTGCTTTTGTTCAATTATGTTTGAGAAACCTGCTAAAATAATCTGGCATGTCTTGCAACCCCAGAAAGGGTATCTCGTGCCCCTACAAGGTGCATGTGCCCCAGGTTAAGAACCATTGATCTAGGGCCATCTCTTCAGCTGATATTTTGTGTCTTAGCTTCATTGAAGTTAGTGGAGCTATGCTGACCTTTATACCAGCTGAGGGGCTGGCCCCTAATGTGTACTTGGGGACATAAATGGCAGCTGTCAGCAATGTAAAGAGAGATTGAAATTGATGTGGACTATATTTTGTTCCTATTCTTAAATATTGATAGCATTGTCTCATGTTCCGGTCACTTTCATTTATGAATGAATATGATTCTCATGCTACAGAGAAACATCACTAAGTCTTGGGTTTCTTGATTTTATTATACAACACTGAAGAAGATTGCACAATGTGTAGAACTACTTTCTTTGTTTTTGTTTAATATAGAAATAGTGACAGCATTCTCTCCTACTTTTGGCATTTGGTAAATAAAGTTGAAGTTTAATGTCATTTTTACCTTGATTCCTTTCCACTTCTCCTTGGTGTGGACAAGCACCAGTCACTCTTGCCTAAAGCTTGGGCCCAGAAAGATAACCAGTGCTATTTCCTGGGAATGTGAGTGGTTAACTACTAGGTAGATAGTGCTTAGGCTTAGATGGATATGTCTGTAATTACTATAGCATTAGACTAGACATTTTCACTGCAAAAATAAGATGTTTTTTAAAATAAAATTTCCTCTTTCATTTTTCAGCTATCTGTGATTCAGAGCCAGAGCAGCCTGTTAGGAACTGCCCATTGTGGATAAAAGTAGAAGGAGAGATAGATCCAGAACCAATTTACATCCCAACACCATCTGTCATTGAACCAGTGAAACCTTTGATGCTGCCTACCCCAGAGGTCTTGCCTTCCTGTAAGAACAAATCTTCCAATGGAGTCAAACCAGGGAGAGTGTATACTCCCAAACCCAACCCAGTGGTAAGCAAGAAAAGGAAGATGTTCTATTTTGAAACAAAGAAGGCAAAACTTCCTTTTGTGTTAAGAAAACAACCAGCCTTCACCTAAAAATCTGAACAAATCCGGTATCTGAAGTAGGTTGATATGAGATTTAAGTCCATAATTGGATACTTTTGTAAATAGAATTTTAATGAGGTAAGATTGACTTTTTTTTTCCTTCCCAATTTTAAAATCAGTTTGTCTTTTATAAACACATTATTGCACCAGTACAAGTATGGACAAAAGGGGTTGTGAATTTATAGCAACCTTTTGTATAAAACCACAATAATGCGTGCTATTTTGCGAAACATACCATTTCATTAAATACTTGAGTTACTCAACATAGCTTATCTAATTAATGAATGACTTGCAAGACAAGTGAGGAAATATATTTTAAAGCTAATGGATTTTTTGTTTTATACCATGAAAACATTTTGATTTCCAGTGCCAAAGCATTGAAAAGTCTGCTTTGTGTTTTAGCCCATGAAAATGTGAAAAGTAAAACCTTCCACAGGGATACTGCTAGAGAAGCATCTAGAGATGTGACCAGAATTCAGCAGGTTGCCTCAAAGCAGGATCTCTCTGTTTATCATCTACCAGGTTAAGCAGAATAGTTCTCTTTGCACCTAGATTTTTTACTTAAAAGTAAACCTAACTCAGAAGTAAAACCTAGATGGAGATCTGTACTAGGAAGGAAACTGCAGCTTTGAAAGAAGGAGTGCCCCTTGCTATTTTTTCTGTTTATGGAGGCACTGCTGAAGGTAAGGGATACTAGAATGTGTAGCTGTTTCACAGCTCTGATATATATCTTGAATGAAGTGGTTCTCTTTGAGTTGCAGATTCGGGATGAAGACAAGGATCCTGTTTACTTGTACTTTGAGAGGATGATGACTTGTGCCCGGGTCCGAGCGTATGAATGCAAAAGGCAGGAAAAAAAGCAGCAGAAGGACCCATACGTCTGTAATTCAAATAATTGTACTGGAAAGGTGAGATGTCACCTTTTGTCCACAAACTCCTCTGTTGACCATTTCATGCATTAAGATGTTGGACAATATTTTCATAAGCCTCTGTCATTTTAAAGATGGACTTAGGCTCCTAAACCACTTATGTTTTTAAAAAATGTATCCACACATTCAGTATGAAATTGTCTTATCTGGAATCTTCCTGCAGCCAGATGTAAGATTATGTGTAGTGCTTTAAATGTCGATTCATTTATAGAGCCATCCTGAGATTGGAACTGTATTTTTGGAAATACCAGTGGATATGTTTCTTTACTCTGTTGAGCTCTGGACATTAGAGTGGTAAACATGTTTTAATGTTGAAGAAAATGGGATGTCATATTTAAAATATTTTTTTTCTCTTTCTTCACCTCTCCCGTCCCAAATTATTCTCTTTTCTTCTTCAAGGAGCATGATCCCAAGCACCAGGACCTTAAAAAAGAACTTAGTGAGATGGAGAAAGACACTGATAAATCAGGAGGTAAGATTTGAATTTTGAACTTAACTGCCTGCTACATGTAAGTTTCTGGTGAAAATATTGTAGATATTGATGAAACCAAGGGCAGCCGTGCAGGGGAGAGTCCAAGAAGGTAATACACCTAGAACTTAAGGCAATCTGAGACCCATTTAACCAGGTATGGTACCTTTAAATGGTATACCAAAGTACTCTCTTTGTAATTTTCAACACTTCTGGTCTTGTGGTATTACAGTTATTAATAAAATTATCTTTTATGTTTTTGATTCAGTCACCTGATTTGCCAGGAAGTGTGTACAAGTACAGTGGGAAGGAAAATAGGTTAAATGTCTAGACCCAGTGCTGTTCTAAAATTTAAAATGGTGGTTATTACAATGGCTTGGTTAGTGGTACAAGGCTTTGTTGCACAGTAGACTTGTGTTCACAGGTGACCAGAAGATGCTTGGGGGCTTTTTATTACCACTCTCTTGTTACAGAAGGCTCAGATACCCATGTTACACAGTCAGGCTTGTGGAGTCCTTTGTAGAATATTCCAACTAGAGTTATATGGGGCAAGGGAGTGCCTTCACATAGTATAAAACTGAATTTGAGACTTCCAGTCCATAAGGAAATAGATTAAATAAGTGTCTGGAGTAATATCTTGCATTTATAAGTTATCTTTCAACTCAGAGTGTCCCAGAGGGTGCTATGAGCTTTAAAAATGTTATATAGACTAAAGAGAACACATCATCCACCACTGAATAAGCCTTCTTTGAGGTGAAATGTGGCAACTATTTATAGTGCATAGCAATACTCTACAGTTAACGATGGGAAGTGGAAAAAATACATCCATTTGAAAATGCCGGTGAATTTGGGTAGGCAGAAATTATTTACCAGATTTAAACTTGGCCAGGACATAGGGCTCAACGTCCTTACCATTTTCAAAAAGTGCCATTGAATCACTAATGACAACAAAAGGTCAAGCCTCTGTTTTATGTCTCCTACGAAAGACAGCACCGTGCTTGCTCCCTAGTGCCATTGTGGGACACTGGTTCTTTTCTGACTCCCAGGGGAAAGTGCCACCTGCTGAATCACCAACACCACTCTCTGCTGCATGTTGGTGTTCCTTGGAGTTCTTGCCTCCCTGTGCTGAACTGACCCAGCCTTGTTTAGCTTGTGAGATGTGATGGGATTGCAATACAAGGTGGTATGACTGCATGGAATGAACCATAAGGAGGTTGGAATTGTTAGCTTTCCATTGAGGTTTTATCGGTTTTTGAATCACTGTGAAGTAGGGAGTGGTACTCTGAGCTATTATTTTACTTCTGTTTCCTTGCTGCTAATACAAGGGTGGAGGTGGGGAGAATAAAACTATATTGAATGTCCAAGTATTAAAATTCCATAGTATTGCAGAAACCTATTTCAATTCTTTCTCAGAGGAAAGCTGGTGGTCTTCCCGTAGTGAGGAGGAATCCTCCTCCACCTCCTATGTTCGTCACACTACTCCAGGTGGGCCAACCAAACTTATCGAGATTATCTCTGACTGCAACTGGGAGGAAGATCGCAATAAGATCTTAAGCATCCTATCACAACACATCAACAATAACATGCCACAGTCCCTCAAAGTGGGTAGCTTCATTATTGAGTTGGCTTCAGAGCACAAGTCCCGGGATGAGAAGAACCCTCCCACCTATTCCTCCAGAGTGAAAATCTCAATGCCTTCCTGTCAGGACAAGGGTGAGAAGCCTGAGATGCCTGTCTTGGAGACTCCTGATAGTGCAGTGTCATCATGCAAAATATCAGAAAACATAAAGTTCTTGCGGGCAGATACCTTGGACAAACTGCGGGAGAAGTTGCAGGGGGGAAAAGGCTTGCCTTTTTATACAGGGCTTTCTCCTGCAGGAAAGCTGGTCGCCTACAAACGCAAAGCTAATTTGAGCCCCTCAGGCTTGATTCAGGTGGGTCCTTCTGCCTTTACTGTGGAGATTAGATTCCATTTCCTCCAGTGTTCCTGAACTCCTTCATGGTAGAAGAACTTACTGACTGCCTGGCCCTTTGTCTATCAAATAGACTTTCATACTGTCTGGGAAATGTTGAGGTTAAGTCCACAGTCATTTACACAGGCTTGTTATTTTCAGGAGTCAGTCAGTAGTAACATTCTGTATGTAGATTAGAAGTCTGAAGCACAGTCATTTAGATTGTCCTGTTGCTTATTTTGGGGGCTGGGTAGCCAAGATGCAAAAACTTCATCAGGGTCTTTCTGATACTGTATTTGGAAAACCTACAACAGATGCAGTTGGCTTTGTCTTTAATCAATGGGTTCCCAGGGCCACAGAAGAAACATGCTTAGAGAGAGATGCACGCTGGGGAAGATCTTTAAAAGGAGACTGAACAAACTTAATTGCTTTGTGCAAAAACTTATCATCCTTCTCTCTCTGCTTATCCCTTTCAGACAAGGGGTTTGGTCTTGAAATGTCATAGTCCTGAACCTTAAATCAGTTGGTTTCTTGGAAATTATTGGTATCACAAATTCAGCATTATCAATTAACTGTAGGATCAAGTAGGAATGGATAAACTGTGAAGTCAGGTGA
Organism: Dermatemys mawii; assembly: GCA_007922305.1. Taxonomy (NCBI): domain Eukaryota; kingdom Metazoa; phylum Chordata; order Testudines; family Dermatemydidae; genus Dermatemys; species Dermatemys mawii. Next base: position 42,943,621 of record ML677332.1, on the reverse strand, counting down.
AGCCTCTTGTTAAATACAGCTATCTTTGATAGAGAAAGCAGTGAGAGCATGTTAGTAAAAGCATATGAATGCAAAAAGAGCAAACTTTGTTTGCGTGAAGTTATACAAATACAGTGCCAGCATAAAGAGAAGTCGGACAAATATATACATTTTTAACTTGACTAAATAATTCTTCAACAAAAACAGTCTTAGATCAAGATTTTCAAGAGTAACTAGTCATCTTGGGTACCTTCATTTTTGGGACACCTTAAGTAGGCCTGATTTTCAGGAAGTGAATGTTCATCTCTCTGAAAATCAGTCCCCTTTAATATGTCTCAAGTTAGGCATCGAAAATAACCAGTCTGTTTTTTAAAATATTGACTTTAGTCAAGGAGGGCCTCTTCTAGACTTTATTTGGAAGCTTAGAGGGTGCTGTTGACATCATGAAAATTAAAATAATTTAATATAGCCAGAAAATAAACAATAAAGCTTTACAGTTTAGAGTTGGACTCATTGCAGTAACCACAGATGTGTAGTCCATTCTTCTTGAAGATGTTCTACTCCATCTGTCTCCCAAACAACCACTCTTGTAGCCCTTCCTTTTGGAATGGGAGGGAGAAGCTGAGTTGAAGCTAAGCCCTTATTCAAATGGGACCAAGTAGTGTCCTACGTCCTGTCACAATAACAAGTAATAGCAAGAGTAATAATGAAAAATATTGCCAACGTAAATTGTTTTGCAGTCTCTTTTCAAAGACTTATTCCAATGTACATGGCACTCTAAGCATTCTTTCTTCTGCATCTCTGGACAGCAACCAAAGGTAATTAGTTTAGTTAGAGTGATACATTCAAAGCTTCATCCTCACCAAGTTTGAATATCCATCTTAAGTCAAGAATGAGACATAAGCTGAAGTGCAGGAAAGATATGTGCCAGTTTCACTCTACTTCATTTCAGTATCTTTAGACTCTATGGTTCTTTCTGAATATCTTCCTCCTAGAGTCTGAATGGCATCTAAAATCTATGGGTTATATAGAGATGTGAAATAATTGCTTGGAGTTATCCCGAGCGGAAAGCAGATTAATAATGCCCATTATGAATTGCAGTGTTACTCTAAAAGCACTTTTGGAAATCCCATGCAATGAAACACCTTGTCCAAAGGTGGTAAGTTAGCAAGTTTTTTTCCTTTTTTTTTTTTTTTTTTTCCTTCACAGAATCTCCCTTTTCCACTTCTTTCAGGTTAATGGTAAAAGTTATCCTCAGGCCAAACTCCTTTTGGGACTGATGGGGGCATTACATCCAGCCAATCGGCTAGCTGCTTATATCACAGGCAGGCTGCGACCCACAGTACTTGATCTCTCAACCCTCAGTACTGTGATCTCCAAGGTAGCATCCAATGCTAAAGCAGCTGCTTCCGGGACACCGTCAGTCCAGGTGTCCACCACATCAACTCCCCAAACTACATCCTCCATCAGCATTACTTCAACCCCCACTGTGACGACTCTGAAAGCTCATGTCCCAGCACAGAGACAGATAGGTAGGTTGGAACTTACTTACTGTATTTTAAATTACCTGAAGCATAAAATAGAGAATGAGTTTATAGCATTGCTGTTGATTTCTGTCCAACAGCGCACATTGCCTTTGGTCTTAGAGTTACCTACCTAAACTGCCTCTGCAATAAATAACCTCTTTACCTAAAACACTACATTTTATCTTAGGTTAGAATTATGTTTGCAAAGGTTGAAAATGTGCTGCGGTAGTACTGGTTAAATAAAAAAGGCCAGGACAAAGGAGATTGAATGGAAAAGCACTAATTGAGTGTTTAAAGTTGGATTTCTGTTCTGACTGGATGTTTCTGATTTGAACCTTCTTATCTTTGTCATCGGCCTTTATTGGTGAGAATTTCTTAAACTAAGGGGTTAAAAGAATTAGGATGAGTCTAGTCTGTTGTTCTTCACTTGTATTTTTATTTTCCTAATGATGGTGTTACACTTGAACTTCAGATGTAAGGTATGAAAACAGAAAAGATACATGAAGAGGTATGAAAAGCAAGATATTCAAAATCTGGATTAAGAGAACAACACGAGCAGTTGTATCACACTGGTCTCTAATCTCATTAGGTTTCACAAGCTAAGCAGGGTTGGTCCTGATCAGTTCTTGGATGGGAGACGCTCCAAAGTGTAAACAAAAGGTTCTTCGAGTAATGTCCCTATGGATTCTCCTCTATGGGTGTGTTTGCCTCCCTGCGCTGCTGACTGGGGAGTTTTGGTAGCAGTGTCCTTTAGGCCTGCACACATGCAGTCTTTCCTCATATGAGGCGTGTGGGCTAACCTGCCCTCAGTTCCTTGTCAGTTGCCCCTGGCTAGAGATGGAGCCATTAGCAGTCCATTTGTGACCATTAGCTTCTTTAACATTTCTATAGTTAGTTGTATTTTTTTCTCTTAATTTTTTCTTCTTGAACAAAAAAGACTTTATTTCCCCCTCCTTTTTTTTGTTGGGACCCTTCCCCCAACAGGGTATGCCGGGTTCACCCGGCTTCAGGAAGTGACTCTCCTGTAAAGAAGCCATCCCTGTAGCAGACAAGCATTCCCCGGTGCATACACTGCCTTGGGGAAGGCTACATCCCACAGAAGTGTTGTCTCTGCCAGCAACTCAGACCCATGTCTCGAATGGTTAGGAAGCTGAGACAAAAGATCATCTTCATGGAGGCAGCCCTCAAACTTCCTCCCCACCCCCACCTCCTAGACCTGCACTGCGAGTCACCTGGCAGATGTGAGTCTTCCCCACAGCCCTCAACATCCAAGGACTGTGGTTCGAAGAAATCAGCTGCAAACTCCTCTTGGCAGCTCATCAAAAAAGAGAGTATGAAGTCACCAGAGTGAACCCGAGAGGGACGGTAGGTATTATCGATACCGTCTGCACTGAGATAATCCCAACCTGGTACCCATGGCTCACGAAGATCTGGAATGGCAGGTACCAGTAAGACGCTCAAGGCGCTAGTACTGAGTCAACAGTATCAACACACAAAGGTAGGAGCCAGCACTCCAGTAAGAAGACACTGCCGCAACACACTGTACCATTGGAGCTGTCATCAATGTCCTGTCCAGCACTAGTGTGGTTGGTACAGGCAAGATCCCAGACTCCCTCAGTACCACCAGCAGCACCAGGTTGGTCAGAACCACTGGACGTCCATGGCACTCAAGAGAGCTCCAGCATCTGATGTACCTTTTTCTGGCAGTGGGATCTTGGCACTGAGTCTCCTCTGCTACCCTGCCACACATTCCGCTCTCTAGTGTGGACTCAGACAGTGAGCCAAGGAAGGCCATTTTCCCCTGTTCCTCTTGTGCTCCCTATGGTGTCCACTATCAAGAGGTCCCTGAGCATACCCTCAGATGGCCCCACCACCACCACCTTGATACACTAATCATAGGCTCTACCACCAGTGGTATTCCTGGTGGTAGAGGTTTATTCCACCTCCCCAGTGGCTGTACTAGGATCCTTGGGTTGCGTATCGTCCCCACACTTCTAGGGTTTCCAGCTTTACTGATAAACCCTTAGACGTTCCTCTTCGACCATGGCATCAAGAACTTTGGAACCTCTGCAAGAGTTTGGAGGAACAGGAAAGCGGCTATGAGGAAGAGGTGATTCTAAAGATGCAACATATGCCCCCCCGCGCCCAGATGAGGCCATCATGCCTCCACCACTGTCCTTAGCTGATGACTTCCAGCTTTTCCAGGACTTGGCGAGAAAATTACAGCTGCTCTGCAGGTACCCTTGGAAGTCAAGGACATCCGTTACAAACTAGTTGACACACTACACTCATCTTCTAAAATAGCCCACCCCATTAATGAGGCTCTCCTGGACTCTGCAAAAAACATATGGCAGACCCCAGCTTTGGTGATGCCTACTTGTAAGCTGGCTGATAAAAAATATTATGTCCTGGTTAGGAAGATAGAATTTCTCTTCTCCCAACTCCATTAACATGGAGGCTGTAAACTCTCGGAGCTGTCAACACCAAATGAGGTCCACTCCCTATGACAAGGATTGGAAACGTTTGGACTTCTTTGGGAGGAAAGCCTATTCCTTGACCCCTCTGTAGTTCCAAATCACTTATTATCAAGCCATCCCTGTCAACTATTCAATGCTATCATCCAAAAGGGACAGCTAGTAGCGAAAACAGCGCTACAGTCTGCCCTCGATGCAGCTGATACAGTGGTCCAGTCCATTTCCACAGCAGTGGTTATGCAACATGTGTCATGGTTGCACCTTTCAGACTTCCCTACAAAGGTGAAGTTGACTGTCAAAGACCTTCCCTTTGAAGGAACCAAGCTTTTTGTGGTGAAGATGGACTTCTCTCTTCATACCCTTAAAGATTCTAGACCACTCTCTGATCATTAGGGATCTACATGCCCAGACAAAAGAGAAAATTCAGTCCACAGCCCTAATACAAACCACGCAACTTCCAGTACACAAGCGAGTGCTATTACAGATCTCAGAAGAAGAAATCTAGGCTCCCCAGGTGTAAACAATCTGGCCCACAGCCTTCCACATCACAATCATTCACCTCCAAACACCAATTTTGATGCGTTGGTCAAGGCATCGATGGACAACTTCTCCCCCAATAGCTGACCAATGTTTCCTACCCATGTGGCCTTTCATCTTGCAATGTTCTACAGCACCTGGGAACATATAACATCAGATCAATGGGTCCTGAAAATTGTTTGCAATGGGTATTCCATCTACTTTACCTCCCTCCCTATTCCACAGCAACCTACCCTGTGGCCCTTTTCAGAGACCCTTCTTGTGAGAGTTAACTACAACGAGAGAGATTGTCTCCTCTGGTTAGGAGGCATGGAACCAATACCTCGATATCTACGAGACAAAGGTTATTACTCTCACTATTTTCTAATACCCAAGAGGAAGGTATGTTGGAAACCCATAATAGACCTCAGATTTACCCTGGGCTAAGACCACTAACAGTATGGAGTACTCCTCATTTGGGCTATCATCAGCTAAAGAGTATTCTCCGAGGTCCTCTCCATAATGGTCATTCATGTGTGCTCCCAAGGGATCATGATTTGCCCTTACCTAGACAATTGTCTCCTCAGAGCCAAGTTCTTCCAAGAGGCTCACCGAGTCACCAGATCTACAATAGATTTGTTCACAAAACTGGTCCTACAGATCAATGGCCAGAAGTCAACCTCACTCCAGTGCAGCACCTGGAATTTATAGACTCCGACCTTGCTTATTACAGGCCAGAGCACTCCTGCCTCAACACAGATTCCTGTCTTTGGCCACAATCATAGAGACCATTCAAAACAACCCACAGATATCAACAAGACGCTGCCTACAACTCTTGGGGCATATGGCAGTGGACACAGTGGTAATACTCCATGAATGGAAGATTAAACCCAGCAGTACTCCATGACCTATTCAGGCGTTGGGGGACACCAGGTGAATGTTTGCCATTCAGCTGAACAAGAAAATGTCCACATTACTGCTCCAGAATAGGGATAGGGCAACACTACCTGGGCGATGCTTTCCTTCCCTGGGACAGGGAACTTCTCTATGCCTTTCCTCTCTTTACTCTGCAGTTAAAAGTCCAATTAAAAAGAAAAAGAGAAGGAGCACATGTCATACTGATCACTCCCACTTGGCCAAGATAGACTTGGTACCCTTACCTATCACAACTCGTGACTTGCCCACTAACGTCTCTCCATGCCATTCCATACCTCCCCTTGCAGAGCGAAGGACGCACTGTACATCCCAACCTGGGATTCTTAACCTCAGGGTGTGGCTCTTCCATGGTTCCAGTGCATAGAGAGCTCCTGCTCGAAGGAGGTACAAGAGATATTGTTACACAGTAGAAAGTCCTTGACATGCCGTACTTACCTGCAAAAATGGCCCAGGTTTGAGATTTGGTGTACTTCCCAAAAAATCTCCCCAATATCTGCTGCGCTTCCAAAGATCTGAGACTATGTACTGGCTCCAAACAATATTGGGACTCTCTCTCAGTTCTCTTTTGAGTCCACCTAGTGACTATAGCAACCTTTCATGGACAAGTAGAGGGATACTCAGTGCTATCACACCCAAACACTAACTGATTCCTCTAGGGTATAGTAAACCTTTTCTTGTAACCCTGACATCCTACCTCTACATGGGACCTAAACCTGGTGTTGAAAGGCCTAACTAGACCTCCTTTGGAACCCATAGACACCTGTTCACTTACATACCTCTCAATGAAAATGGCTTTCCTGATAGCAATCACCTTGGTGAGGAGAAGATGAGAAATGGTGGCTCTGATGGCACATTCCCCCTATACAGTATTCTTTTGGAACAAGGTTTAAGCTCAGGCAAAATACAAAATTCATCTCTAAGGTAACCTTCCAGCACCACATGAACCAGTTGATTCACCTTCCAATATTTTACCCCACGCCTCTCCATGACAACAGGGAGGCTATATTGCATACACTAAATGTCAGGAGAGCCCTAGCCTGGTAAAAGGCTAGGGCAATTATCTGGTTTGTAACATAACCTCTCCAAATAGTATCCACGCTCACTCCACAAGGTTGATCTCCTCATCCGTTGCCACCTTCAGGAATGTCCCTGTCTCATAAATCTGTAAAAGGGCAAGATGGGCGTTAGTCCATGTCTTTGCAGAACACTGTGGTTGCTGGGGATTTCACCTCTGATGCCGTCTTTGGCTCCACAGTACTGCCATTTGTAACTGACCTGACTGTAAAGCCCCAGCCCTTCATTAGGGATATTGCTCGGGAATCACCTACAGTGGAGCACCCGTAGGGACAATACTTGAAGAAGAAGTTGTTACTCACCTAGTGCAGTAACGATGTTTTTTCAAGATGTGTCCCCTTTTGGGTGCTCCACAATCCACCCTCCTCTCCTCTACTTAGTAGTTCTTGTCTATGACTTTGTGGTAGAGGAGCAATTGAGGAGGGTCAGCTTGCATGTGCCGTTTAGCCTTGTGTCAGGGCATAAAGATAGGTGATGCATGTGCGGGCCAAATAGACACTGCTACTGAAGTTCTCCGATCAGCTGCACAGGGATGCAAATTCACTTTCAGTGGAGCACCCTTAGCAAAACACATCATGAAGAACGGTTGTTACCGCACAAGGTGAGTAACTTCTTCTGAAAGACATGTGTGGCACTCTTTTATCTGAGTCAGAACTGAAATGGAACCCCAGCATGGAATGATGGGATACTATGCTATAAGAGGTGCTATCTTTTGGGCAAGATGTGAAATCTAGGGGCCCAACAAATTCGTTATTAACAATTCCAAGAAGCTCTGGGCGAGAGAAGGGGGTGTTAATTTGTGTTTTGTGAAAATTTTGATTTGTGATTAATCCACCCCCTGCAGTGTAAACTGGATGTGCTGTTTTCTCCTCCCTGTAGTAAACTTTTGCATCATATTTCTATGCAGTTTTGAAGAGGTAGCTGCATTTCAGTGGTGGGTGAAGTAATTTTTGCATATCTAATGTGTAAATTGTTTTGGAATCTTTCTGGACTAAAGGTGCTACATACATGTAAGAGTTTGATATTTTTTATTAAGAGTTAGGCTTGCCTCATGGTAATCCTTTGTGCTGTCACACTAGATAATCCTATTCTGTTCCCCAGCTGATAAGGATCCGGGGTGCTATGGAGTCAGCATTCTGAACCCTGGAGAGCAAAGGATGGAGGGGAGGGGGCTTCTCCATAGTGATTCCCTCTGCTTACTTGAACATTGTGTCAAAGGGAAGTCCCATCCAGTCCTCATCTGAAAGGGTGGTGATTGCAATGTAAAGGGCTTGGCAAACCCTACCCCAACTAAAAAATAAGTGGCTGGCGTAACAAGTGGATGCAGTGGTAAGGGGATGGAGACCAAGAAGGAGGAAGACCTCACAGAGAAGCTTTTTATGGGAAGAGTTTAAGAATTAGAGAATCCCTTATGAGCCAATTATTTCCTGTTCCTTTTTTCATGTACTGAAATTGTAATTCTCTATTTGTAGTATCACAATAAAGATCGTAATGTCATAGAGCCTGATTCTTTTGCATGACTAGGAAGAAATGCGGCAGAAAGTTGTAAATCTTGAATAAAACATAACTTTTTAATAATGCAAAGCCTGTTCATGACTACAATAAAGTGAATGGCCATGTTTTGAAATGTTTCAATTCATATACAAGGTGCTCTTTAACAACATTGGGGCCTTAATTTTTGCTAAACTGACTACTGCAGCACCTCATGCAGGGCAAAGAGGGAACCTGTTGAGATTTTGACCTGCAAGTTTTTATTTGCAGCTGCTCGACCCTCACCTGGTGGTGTGTTCACACAGTTTGTGATGAGTAAAGTTGGAGCTCTGCAGCAGAAGATTCCTGGAGTTAGCACACCCCAACCCCTGACAGGCCCACAGAAGTTCAATGTCAGACCTACACCAATAATGGTCGTCACTCCAGTGGTTCCCTCAAGGCCATCTCCAGTTTACTGCACTGTCTCTCCTCCCGTCACTGCAACTACCACCACCTCTCCAGTTATTTTAGAAAGCGTTACCACTGTGGCATCATCTATTGTGACCACTACTGGCCATACAAGAGCTAATGAATCTACCCGCTCACCTCCTGGCATTGCCATTACTGGTGCTCCTGGAACATCTGAAACCAGCGCCTGTACTACTGTCTCACCCACTACCCCTACGGCCGCTGTGAACATAACAAAAGCAACTGGAATGACTACACCAGTAGCAACCATATCATTCCCTAAATCTGTAGTAACTACACCAACCATTAATCATCCTGTTCTTACCACCACCTCATCCCCAGTTGTGGTGACAACAACTGCAGTCACATCCATGCTGACCACTCCAACCTCATCTGTTGGTTCTGTTCCTATTATACTCTCTGGAATTAATACAAGTCCTTCACTGAATCCAAGACCAGGTAAGGTTCAGGCACTACTGGCTAATTGTTGCTGGAAACACTGATTGCATCAGAATTGAAATAAGTTTGCAACTGTGCAGTTCATCAGAAAGAAAATAGTGAGAGGAGGCTGCTCAGTGGAATGGGGTATAGAGCCTTCACCTCTTAAGTTTCTGCTTTGAATTCAGGTCAGGCTGTTAGTAAACAAACTGTAGCCATGTGATGATTGTTCGCTGTGTAATGTGAAATGAGTTGGTGGTTTCAATCTATTTCCTAGCTGATAAATGTCTTATCACAAAACCATGACTACAGCAGTTGTTTCTGACTGGTATACTCATTGGGAGTCTGGTAAAAAGGCCAAGAACTAGCCATGGAAGCAGATAATTACCCTCTCAGTCCATGATTCTTCCATATGGTTGAAGAGATTATTGACAGAGTAGAGCGGAGAAGATTGTATTTCCCTGGTGCATGCTATGTGTGTTTTGTGGATAAATGGAGGATGTTAAAATTACATGTTATAAAATAGTTTTGAAAGGGATATTGTTAGTTGAAAAATGATACTTCTGTCTGAAAACATCTTACCTACTTTTGTTAAAAGTAAAGCTAAAAGATTTATGTGACTGTTTCTGTCAAGGAGTATCGTGAATCATATTATGAATCCTATTTTTATACTAACTTTTCAGAAGATGGTTCTTCTCAGACTACAACTACAAGCCCTCAAGGGCTGTCTCCTGGAACAGAGAAGCGTGTGGGACCTCGATTACTGCTGATTCCAGTGCATCAAGGTTCTCCTTCTTTACGACCCCTCCATAATGTGCAGCTTGCTCAGGGACATAGGATGATCTTGCAGCCCCTTAGAAGCCCTGGTGGGGTAAACCTATTTAGGCATCCCAACGGACAGATCATCCAACTTGTTCCACTGCATCAGCTCCGAGCTGCTGGCACCCAATCCAACATTCAGCCAGTAATGTTCCGCAATCCAGGTACAAAGTCATCACCATTCTTCAGTGTATTGTTTGGGGGTAAATCTTGTAGCACATGAGCTTTCCTTTGTCACGTGCCCCTTTTTCCACTGAAAGTCAAAGTAATTGTTTAGAACTTGTACAGGACACTAGGATTATTTGTGTTTGAGATTTCACCACCACACTGCCAAGAAAAAAAATGCCCATAATGTGTCTTTCTTATGTAGGTTAGGAGAGTAAAGTATAATCATTCAGATATGATGTGATGTAGGATCAAATATCACTTTTCTTAAACTGAAAAAGTGTTGTCAGTACTTCCTTTACCCAAAATTTAGGAGTTTTGTATGCTAGGTAAAGACTTTTTAGCAAAGTCTAGATCTAGCAAAAGGGTCAATGTACTTTCTCAGCGTTATTTTAAGGAAATCAGATTGATCACTTTGGTGAGTACAAATCTGACCGTTTGCCACTAGCCAAAATTGTTTTGACAAATAATGGCTTTTTAGATTAATGAAAAAAATTGTGAAAAATTAATTTTTCATCACATTTCAGAACTGTTCATTTTGTTTTGGGAGGAAAATTACACTATTTTACATTTTAAAGACGGGAAAGAGGGACAATGAAGAAAAAAGTGAATGTTCCTTCCCACCACCACCAAAATGAAATGAAATATTTTAAATTTTGAATTGTTTTGAAATTTTCCAAAAAAATTTGTAAAGGAGAGAAAATTAGTTTATTTTGAATTGTTTTTATGAAAACTTTTTCTCGCCCAGTCTAATGACCGTGTTTTCAGCACATTGATTAAACTTGTGCATTAACTGACAAAATATGGAAGAATATCTTTTCGTGGGAATCTTATGGTAGCATGCCTCTTATGCAGCACTAGTTATTATCTTGTAATTCTGTGGTTTAATACTTAATGATATTATAAACCTTGGAAGAAGATCTGTCTGCTTTAATTTATGTAACAGCAAATACTAGAATCGGGAGGAGTGATTCCAGGAAATAGTGATTAGTGTTTCATCTCTTTCATAGGCTCTGTTGTAGGAATCCGGTTGCCTGGGCCTTCTAAGCCTCCTGAGACACCTGTATCACCTACGTCCTCCACTTCTGTTACTTCGGTTTCCCCTGCCAAAAGCCCAGCAGTACAAACGATTGGATCAAAGTCTTCACTTACAGCTAATTTGGTCACTCAAGCATCGTCCATCCTTCCATCAGTACCCAGTTTTGTGTCACAAGCAGGCACCCTGACTCTGAGGATCTCTCCTCCAGGAGCAAGCAGCATTTCAGGTCAGATAGGCTCTGAATCTAAAATAACGTGTAGCTCAGGTGGTCAACCAGCTAATGCTGCCAGTCTCATACCCCTTCAGTCTGGCAGTTTTGCCTTGCTTCAGCTTCCGAGACAGAAGTCTGTGCCAAACTCTATTCTTCATCATGTTGCATCCCTCCAGGTAAAGAAAGATTCCCAGAGTGTAGGCCAAAAGGATGAGTCTAGTCCTGCTAAGCAGCAAGAGCCTGAAAAGGCTTCACATTCAGAAGTTGTAGAAGTCATGGAGTCAGAGATCACAGTGTCAGATAGCAAACAAGAGGAAAATGAGTTGCCAGCAAATCAATCAAATAGTACTGATGAGTCTGCAACTGATGTGATCATATCTGACAGAAACTCCACTGCCTCAGAGATGGCTGAGAAGGATCCAGAGATGCTGGAGGATTACTCAGATGACACTCCCACCTTCCAGCATGATGTTTCTGCAGATGTCATATCATCAGACCACTCATACATCAGTGAGAAGCCAATCAGTGAGACAAACAAAGTGATTATTGAAAAGCAAGGGGACTCTGTACATTCTGAAGACGAATTGGAGGAAGTTTCAGACAACTCAGGGACTATTTCAGAATTACTGGGTCAAGCAGTAGTTGCTCCTGCAAATACTGCATATCCAGAGAGTCCCAGGGAGCAGGATGAGACTGCAATGGTGAAGAGCCATGTGGAAGAGTACACGAGGACTGTACAGGCAGAGTGTCCAGATACTGAACAGGAGGGAAATGTAGAGCCACAGAAAAAAGGGGAAGAGAAGGTGAATGCTGCACAGTCACAGAGTCCGCAGGAAAAGCAAGAGATTTATGCACAGCTGCAAAGCAAAGACAAGCAGGAGGAAAGGACTCAACCACTTCAGAACCAAAAAGAGCTCCAGGACAGCAGTGCACAGCCAGAGGACAAAGAGAAGGAACGTGAGGACTCTATAGAGACCGAGAACATAATGGAGGAACATCAAAATAAATCTGAGATCATTTATACAAAGGAACCTGATAATTCAGGGGAGATGCCTGTGGAAAATACAGATGAGTGTAAAATAAATCTAGATAGCCAGGAAAAACTTAACAGTTCTAACCAAGAACAAGACATCACTTGTTTTCAGAAAACAAGTGAAAATGCTAAGGATAACTCAATTCATGTCCACAGTTCTTGGAACACAATATCTAGTAAGACAACTGATTTAGACAACAAAAGTAACACTGAGAGAGAGAACAAAGTTGAGAAATCTGTTAAAGGTTATTTCCTGACCCCAGAACAGAGATCACAAGAACCCAAACACCACAAAAAGGGTTATACTCCTACTGTTGGTACTACCATTGACGATGTGGAAGAGGAGGAGGAGGATGAAAAAACTGATGATTCTGCTGATGAGATGCTGGATGGAGCTTCTGATTTTCAGAGTGAAGAGGAAGTGGATGTAGAAAAATTGGTGAGTATCTCTTTTTAAAACTAAAAATTCTCTGATTTTTGAAAGACACAATAGAGACCTAGAAGGCTGACTGGTAGTTAATGCACTAGTCTTCTGTTACTTCAGAAGACTTGGATATGGGTCTCAAGTGAGAATATTTTTTGTTTCATTCTAGTTATGCACACTCCTGACACAACTTGGCACTATTAGTGGCATTTCTTCTGTTTGAGAAATTCACAGGACTGGTAATAGAGTTGTCTGTTTCAGATAAGGATTGAGATGAATTGGCAGAGCTCTAGTGTGAATATTTCTCATTGCTAGGGCCCTACTAAATTCATGATCCATTTTGATCAATTTCATGGCCAGAGGATTTTAAAATTTGGTCAGTTTAGCATTTTCATATGTCAGTGTTGTAAATGGGGGCATCCTGACCCAAAAGGAGGTTGTGAAGGGGTTGCAAAGCTTTTGTAGGGGGATCACGGAATTGCCGTGCTCTTTCTGGGCTGGGCTCTGAAGATAGCAGCCACGGCACTTCCTGCAGCTGGGGGAGATTCCCAAAGGTGGAGGTGGTTCTGATCTCCCCTGTGCTGCTGGGAGCCTTCAGAGCTGGCAGCAGCCGCAGAGCTTCTTGTAGCTGGGAAGAGGTACCTGAAGGTGGAGCTGATCTTTCCCCGAGAGTGGCCTTGCAGAGGAAGAGGAAGTCCTGTTCCTCCCTAGTCCAGCAGGCTAGCAGCTGGAGCCTGGTGAACGGTGGGTGCTCCCAGCCATGCACCCACTCTCCGATAGCCAGATTTCCTGGGGGAGATCTGAGTTTATGGTTCATGGCCAGGAATTTAGTAGGGCCATATTCATTACCTTTTTGCAGTATATAGTATCAGAGGGTAGCTATGTTAGTCTGGATCTGCAAAAGCAACAGAGTCCTGTGGCACCTTATAGATTAACAGATGTATTAGACTTAGAGTGTTGTATAGAATAGAGTAAACATGTTCAGAGTATTGTCTCCAAGCATTGGGCATACACAGGGAGTCAATCAAGGATCTGCACTTTGAGGGCATGGAGTTAATTGAGCAAGTGAACTGACAGCATTGTGCTCCTTAAAAGAATCTGAAGCCACCCCATGCTCCCTAATGTAGTACAAGCCTGACTTGTACTACAAACTGTACCATCCTTAATCCCAGTCAAGACAAGAGACCTCATCCTACAATTCCAAGCAGCCTGAGTATTACGGCAAGATACAGTAGGGGTCGCCAGCCTTCCTCCTGGACAGTGACACATACAGATCACTCCCGTAACATGTCAATAAATTTGACAGGACTGTCACTAGCCACATAAAATCCAGTCCAGTAAGCATGACCTTCAAAAGCTGCTTCACCCTGTTCCACTGGGCTTGGTCTGCCATAACACTGAACAGATGAATGAGATTATCTAGAGATCATCACCCAGGGCTACCCCATCCAGTTCTACTCTTTACCCCAGTGGTTCTCAAACTTTTGTACTGGTGACCCCTTTCGCATAGAAAGTCTCTGAATGCGACCCCCCCCCCCCCCTAATAAAAAAAAACTTTTTTTAAAGCAGGAAGGTCGTGTGTTAGGCTTATTTAACATATGCGATTTCAGCTTTACACGGTCCGCCAAAAAAAAAGGGTGGGGGAGGATTTAAAAAAAACACTTCCTGTAGGGGGCGTGATTTTGCCTCTCATTGAAGTGAATGGGTTCTGGCTGTACGCGGTTTCCGCTTTACGTGGTAACCGTGGAACGGAACCCTCACGCAAGACGCAACATGCCTGTATATTTAACACCATTATAAATCTGGAGGCAAAGCAGGGTTTAGGGTGGAGGCTGACAGCTTGCGGCAACCCCCCGCTCCATGTGAGAACTACCTACTCCTATAGCTACATCTTGGGGAAAAACTTATATAAACATGCTACCTTATCTGTCCATAATGAATATCTTTCATTTTTATTAGAGGTCACAAAAACTAGAATCCCAGTTTAATTGCATAGTTGTTGGATCCGAGTGGATTTGATTTAAATCAAATTGATTTAAATAATTTAAATCACTAGTCAGGAAGACTCGATTTCATCATGGATTTCTACATAAAAGTGCATTCTTGTTGGTTGTTATAACCTTAATACATATCTTGCCCAGGATGAGTAAGGAATGGTGTCCCTAGTCTCTATTTGTCAGAGCGTGGAGATGGATGGCAGGAGAGAGATCACTTGATCCTTACCTGTTAGGTTCGCTCCCTCTTGGGCACCTGGCATTGGTCACTGTCAGTACACAGGATACTGGGCTGGATGGGGACCTTTGGTCTGATCCAGTATAGCCATTCTTATGTTCTTCACAACTTAGATGTAAGTTTCATTTTTAGAAGGTACACACTATACATTTTAAGTGATTTATTTTGAAAACTTTTCAGATTAGTTTTATAGCTATATCAGAAAATGAATGATTATTTGGTTATTTCATTTACTAAAGGTAATTGAAGCAGATATTTATGAAGTCTTTGAGAGGTAAACAATCTCCAATTCAACAGATTAATCATTAATATTTGGAGGATTTTCTTGTCATCCTGTATTAGGAGGAGACCATCACCAGACAGACATTTAAATTGTTTTATTTAACTAAAACAACAATATTATGTATTCTGGATTTTTTTCTTCAACAGCAAATATAATATTTTAACAAAACAAGCGTATGCATTTTTGAATTTAGTTGAACATTCAAGATTTTTACAATCAGGTTTGTCTTTGTTAACTATTTTAGTTAAAAGCAATTTTAAATGAAATATTTTAAAAAAAATTGAATCAACTGTGTCAACCAGATCAACACAAGAAACTTAAAATATTGGCTTCTGCAGTTAACTTGGTTGTCTTTACTTTCATTTTCCTGTTTCTTCAGAATCTTGAAAAGAAAAACAAGCTTTCCTGCTTTTTCAGGTCCCAAATGATTTCTCAGTTTTTAATGAATTAGTCCAAAGGAAAGAAAATGTTCTTTCTACGCTGGCAGAAGAAACTGCTGCTGCTAAAAGTGAGATTATCACTTCAACAGTCTCTGAATCCAAGTGCTTAAGTGACTTCCACCAGTTCACTGGTGTGACTTTCTTTAAACATCATCAGCAAACATATATTTCTTGAATGGTTCACCCTTATCTCTGAAGTTTACTATAGTTGATGTTATGGAAGGATGATTGCTGGATGTCCATATCATAGCCAACTCTTCTTCTTCAGCAGTTAAGGCTTGACCCTGGTACCAAGTATTAAGAATATTTGCAAGAAAATGAACTGACGATAGTGCTTGTCCCATTGGTTTTTTTAATGCTTGTAATTTAACTCTGATTGTATACTTCTCTTTTTAAGATCTCACGCAGGTCCTTCCAAATTTCAACAGCATCAGCAACAAAACATATATTTCCTTGCATTTTGTATAAGGCTACAGAAATAGGCTTCAGGGTACTCAGCATGTGTTCAACATTTCTCTTAACATTTCTGTGACAGTGCCATCTATTTTTTCATGTTTTTGTTCACAAACTGTCATCAGATTAGGCCAGTTCTTGATCTAGTGCTCAAAACATCCACTACTGAGTTCCATTTCACATCTTGTGGGAGAGTTAGCTTGGTTCCTCCCACTTTTTCAGAGCAGCTGCTGCAAAGTGGTTATTACAGAAGTATTTTGCAATTTCAACATTAGCCTTTATTTCTGGAACACTGAAGTCTTTGGCTACGAGGTGCATCAAATGAGCACTGCAACCATAAGTTATTAGCTTGGGACTCTCTTCTAAATGATTTCTTCTCACCTTGGATGTATTTGCAGCATTGTCTGTGACCAAGCTGCGTGCTAGACATCTGAATTTTTTTCAGTTTGTTGTAGCTTTTACTCCTACTTCTTGTAAATAATAATAATAATAATATTGCTGTATGTGCATTTCCTGATGTATCAATTGTTTCTGAAAGGAATACATTCCCTTTTTCTGTTAAGACCTCTTCTGTTCAACCTCTTCTGCATGTAATGCAGGTAGGAAGATGTGTACAGTAAAGTAAGGCTGGCAGAAAATGGGATGAGGGATGGAGGTTCCTATGGCAATGGTGCTGTTGAATGCTGTGACTGACTAAACCCAAGAATTCCTATCTGACTTTACTTCCTAGCAGCCACAGAGACTTGTTCTTCTCTGATACAGTACTCCTAGACACTCTTTCTCCTCCCCTCCCCTTTGGGGAAACTGGTCAATCCTGGAGGTTTAAAATGCATCAGAACTGGTCAGTGTTCTGCCTGTTAAACCTGTTTTGTATTCATGTCCCCTCTTAATTTCATGATTCTTTACTGTAACCATTAATCTCTGCCAAGGTACATTAATCAGATGATTCTTGAAAAACAGTTCAGTACATAAGCTAAACTTTCATTATCTGTCACTGAATTACTATGTGTTAATAGTATCATTAGATTGGATTCAGATATCTTGAACCATTCTGGCTATCCCTAATCAAAGAAAATCAAAGTTGAGATTTTCTTGCACAACATTCTGTAAGATAGTATCCCTGCTACAAAGGTTAAGTTTCTTGTTCTGGTTTTCTGGATCCTCACATCCTTTTTTTGAAGACATCTCCCTCCAGCATAACAGTTGTGCCTAAATACATCCTTGCTGCTTGCTTTGGAGAACCCATCTGTCGCCTTGGCATGTAGAATCACAATGATGTTCTTTCTGTAGAAATTGGGAAAGCTGTTCCAAATATTTCAGTAGCCAGGAGGCTGGTCAGTTTGGATTCACCAGACATGTCAGGAGAAGGGATGAGGGAGTATAGTGCCATGTGTAACATTAATTGTAGCTCCATTGTGGGGAAAGAGGTTTTTTTTCCCCCTGACTTGTTTATACCTGGATTATTTTGGACCTTTGTTTAATGGGCAAAAATATCAGTTCACTACCAGTGTGTCTTTTAATAACTGTATATGTTAAACAGGGTTAGTTTTCTTTTTTCTTTTCTGCAGCCCAGGGTCTCCCACAGTTCTGTTCCGGATGGGCTGTACCTCTTCTCTGAAGATACCGTAGGTGGTTCAGCACTGTTGGTAAGCTATGGCACTTAGTAATATCTTCTTGTGAAGACCATCAGAAATTCTTTATCTGGCAAGTGGACCAAGTTGGTGGTTCAGTATCTCCTAACCCCATTTTTTTAAGTTTAATTTTTATTCATTTTTTATGCAGTAGTGAGTTAATTTCAGTTTAAATCTCTTCTCCCTACTTGATCAACCACGGGAGCATTGAGGCTCTAACTCTCTGGCTCCTCCCAGTTGAGTACTTCTATAAAGGTCTCTCTGTGGGCCCCACCACAGAATCAGAGAAACCCTGCAAGTATTGAGCCAAGTCTGAGGGGTGATTACAGCTTATCAAGAGCTTCATAGGCTGCTACCAGCCAGCCCTTGCTCTGCCAGGGCACAGGGCTTTGACTCTTTAGCTCATCTGGAGATTAGCTCTTGACCAGTTAGGCATCTCCTCTTTTTGTTTTTCGCCCCACTGTCTCGCACTCTGTCTCTCTGGAGTTGGGTTATTTCCTCCTAGTGGCTTGAGGTTCTCCTTCTTCTCAACATGGCCCTCTGGCCAGGCCACTGTAGTTTCCTTCCTCCATGATATCAAAGTTCTACTGGATGAATTGTCTCAAGCAGTCTTCTGAGCCACTGCCCAAACTATGCCACTTCCCCAGAGGTTGATGAGGAATCCAGGCCTGTCTTCTACTCTGGGTTCCAGCCCAGGGGGACCCTGTCTCTAGCAACCATAGTCTAAGCAATGTCAGACCATGTTGCTGTTTCCCTGGACTCTTGCACTTTCTTCCCTATTTTCTGGCCTCCTTCTGGGTTACCACTGAAACTTCCTCTGCTCCCTGCAGCTCCTTCATCCTCACTCTGGTTCTTGCCAGAGTCTGTATTCCCAGGTAGGATCCAAGGGTTTACTCCGCCCTAGAACTCCTCATTTTTTGCCAACTCTCCTCCCCTCTACAGAGTGACTGCAGAGTTCCTTTCTGCAGCCCCTGTTGCTCTGTTTCCTGGTCCTGAGTCAGGTTGCCCCTGCCCAGCTGAACTGCTTCATCCATTAGGCCGTATCAGTCCTGACCACTGTTCCCTCTAAGCTGTGTGCATATACACGCACTCTCACATCCTAAACCCCTTGCACACAGCGAAACAATGCACACACATAAATTTGCACAGAAGCACAAAAATTTGAACAAAAGAAATTTTTTGCGCACACAGCCTGTCAAAAATTAGAGCAAACATTGGACCTGACTGTCTTCCAGGAGCAGCCCTTTTAAATCTATATAGGCCTTTTATGAGTTAGACACCCCATCATGATCTTGTTAGGTTCATTATATGTTTAGGACTCCAAAACTGCAGCAGGTAAGACCTTGAAATAGTGTGCTGGTTGGCATACTAGGCAGTGAGGACATAATCCCAGAGGGAATCCAGGCTCCCTCTACAAGGTTCCTAATGGCATTGTGAGTAAAAAGCAACTGAGACAATGTACAGAGCACCATTTTGGTCTTCATAGAGTACATTTATCAAACTCTGCAAAGTATGTTTCCAGTCTTCTGTGGAGGACATTCATTGATAGGAGGGTATTGCATATTGTGATCTCCTGTTCAGACACATTTTGTACTGGAGGGGAGACACAGTGATTCTGTTTCTTCTGGTTGTTGTTTTTTGCTTCTTTCCTCCCTACTCCATAATTTGACTGCTTGATGCTTCCCATAGGTTCATAATTGTGGGAGAAGCTGGGCTTCAGAATGGGGGAACATTTTTAATAACTTCCTTTCTACCCTCAATGTCTCCTACAGTTCATCCTCCTTAGTACAGTAATGTCCTATTAGGAGTTTTTTATTCAACTTTGAGACAACTCTTGTGGTAGGACTGCATAATGGGGCATGTCCAAGTACCATAGCCTCTGGTGTCTGCAGAAAGGAGGCGAAGCCCATGCATCACAGAACTGTGGGAGATGCTACCTAGTAAAAGGGAGATTATCAGCTAAGAAATTATTTTATTTTTCCTTTTATAAATTATTATTTAAAAGGGAAATTTATTTTTTCTTTTAAAATCCACATAATCTGAGGTTTCACTGACATTGACAATTGGAAGTACTGCACTGCAAGTATCAAGGGGTAGTGTAATTAATAAATTATGGTATGGTTGCTTTGTGCAGCTGTAGCTCAAGTTTGCTGATTAATACTTAGCTTCATAGATAATGACAATCCAAGATTGCCAATAACTTGAGATTTAGTACAACATTTTAATTTTCTTTCCTACCTATCAGTAGCAAGAATTTCTTAAAGCAGATTATAGCTCAGCGTATTTTGAGTAATAAGTGAATAATAAGTAGCAAGTTATGATGGTGAAATAAAACGAACTAGTTATTACAGGCCTCACTTTTCTGTTGTAATAAGTGCGCATTACTTCTTTTATTCCATCTGTGGACTGCTTTTTTTTGTGTGTGTGATTAAATGTCTGCATTGGTTTCAGGTAAGTATACAATTCACAGAAGAGAGGAAACAGCTCAGCATAAAGAAGGAAAGGACAGACAGAAGGAACGAGACAGAAGAAAAGAGCAGGAAGAGAGAGCAAGATAGGGGTAGTTCAGTGTATTTGAGTGAAATAAAGTTTAGAATGGAGGCATGATTATAGCTTAAGAGAAATTAAATTCCCATTAAGTGAGAGAGTATTATTGTATATAAGTAGACTATTCATCATCAGTACCAAAAATAAAGACTCTTCTTTCTTTTTGCAAATTGTTTGTTGGTTTTTGTATGTCACTAATTCCATGGCTGCCACGTCAAACTTCACTGTTCCAGCCCCTATAACCACTGGCCAAAGATTTTCATCTCTGCAGCTGGTGGTCTTGGGTATTTTTTAACATCACTTAGGACATTTGTAGACGACCATATTCTTGGGAGTATTTTTTAAAAGTGCATCGTCCATGGGAATTGTCCTTATTAAAAACAGCTGTAGGAAAACACTTTAAAGTGAACCTAATTGATTTTTCAGTGGGACATAAGCAGCTTACACACTTAGGTGCTTTGAGAACTTTTATCTGTAACTTGAACACAGTCCCTTCTTGGAGAGTGAGGGGTGACCCCGCTATGCATTTACTTCCACAATCCTTCAGTAGTGAGCTTCTTTGTGCCTGACAGCTCCAGCAGACTTCCTTGTCATTTAATTTTCATCCTAGCACATTTTAAAAGGACTCTGGCAATTTGAAATTTTTTAAATAGACAAATTTCAAAAAATTCAAGTTTTCTGACAAAGCACCTTTTAAATAACGTGTTGTTTTAAAAAAACTATTATGTCTTTTTCTTCTCTATGTTGATGTTACGGTACATCCAAGAGCAACTGTACCAGACATAGCTGAAGCTCACCCATGTTCCTACCCTCCTTATTTTCTTAATGTGCCTGCTTGATAACTATTTGGTTTCATTTTTACTGCCCCTGTCACAGGGCTAAACATCCTCTTGCCTGGCATGGAGAAGACCATGGGCACAAGCTGCTTCTGCAGCAATGTAAAAGATTAGTGATAACATGCTAGTAGCATGAGAAAGAAGAGCAGTGGATCATCGAGTAAATTGATTATGCATTAAGTGCTGTTAAATTCACAAAGTAAACACAAACACAGTCTCTCTAATCTCTGCCACTTAAAGTAATCTTTGGTATTTCCAAGAATCTTCAAATTGATGCTATAATTTTAACTGGAGTCAGGTTAGTGCTAGTCAGTGGCAGAAGTCCAGAGAGTTGCCTTTAGATGTAAGGATAATGTAATCATAGCCCATTTGAAAATGTGAGCTGGAGGACTCTGCCTCTTATAGGCTTTGTGTAATTCATAATAAAAGCATAAATGGCAGAAATAGGTATTCCTGATAGCTCCCATCCAGTGTGAAGAGTTGCGGGGGATAATCACCGAATGGGACCCTAATGGTTAAGGGTCAGTCATAAATCACCTGCCTCATATATCTGTTTATTGGCAGATGCAGCTGGTGACTTTGTTTCCTAATGTTCTGTTGCAATCTATCTTGAGTTTGGAGTGAAACAAAATGTTTGGCCTGAGCTAAGGTGCAGAATTCATGCTTGCTTTTTAAAAAATTAACTATTTCAGAATGACTGTGAGTACAGTGAGAATGATGAGCCTGTGGACATTGAAACTGTGGAGGAGCTTTCAGAGAAGATTAACATTGCTCGCCTGAAGGCTACAGCTTCCGGTATCGGATCTTCCAAACAAAAGTAAGAATCTTTTGTACCAGCCAAGAGAACTGAAGTTCTGTGTTATCAATGAATTGGCATGAAAGTGAACTGGTTAAACGAGGTTTTAAGAATTTGTAAGACAAGGTAAGGCCCCAATCCTACAGTCAGATCTCACAGCACAGTGGAAATCCGCATGGACTGATTCGGGTCCATTCAGATCTGATTGAAGAAATGAGGCCTCTCTGTTTTTCATTTTAATCAATATGGCCATTAGGATATCTGTCTTATGAGCACTTTATCTTAACAGGGCCAATGGTTTGTCTGATTAGTTACTGAAAATAAGCAGAAACGTCTGAGATTTTTAGTTTGTTTTTTGCAGTCCCATTTCTGCTGATCCTCTGCCTTCACTAGTAGATATGCTGCTGTAGCTGAGGGATTGCCAGTTAGTTTCAGGCAGTGACATTTTGTTGTCTTAGATTCCATTCCTACAGAAAGAACAGAGCAGGGCATTGTTGACTTTGTTGGGAGACCAGAACTTGAGTGAACAAACTGTTTTATCTACTTTTAAAATCTACCTTGGTTTGTTCATTGTTTGTTGCTGCTGCTGTTGCTTTTAAATGCAAACTACAGACCAAAAAACCCCTCATTTATTGTGTATAAAGGTGGCCTCAGATGTTTTCCTTTATTTCTTCTGGTTTGCTACATTAGGAAGGAATACACTGCTCTACAACCAAAATGCTTCTGAAATAAATGTAGTCAAACTTTACTAATTCTGGGTCACTGAGAACGAAAATGATGCTTAAAATTGTTGATTGGCTCTAGTTTTCAAGATATGCTATTGGATCAGTATATACAACCCTTGACATGGGAATGGCGGAGGATAAGTGAGTTATAAAGGGAAGGGATCTCAATTTAAACCAGAAATGACTAAAATACATCTTTGACTGGATCTATGAATAAATCTATGACTGGGTTTGGACAGTACTTGCTTTTTAGGCAAAACAATGAATGATGCAATCTGAAGCTGGTATTGCATCATACATGATATAAATTGCATCATGTTGTTCCTAGAAGTCATGGATGATGCAATCATAACGAAGCTTATGTCACTCTGCTGAACAAATTGCCCCATATCAGCTCTAGAAATCATACAGTGTCGTGCTCTCTTATTTGTCAGTGTTTGATTTTGCAAAGGGACACATTTCTGTTTAGCCAAAGTGAGCAGAGATGCCTCGTACTTGTGTGAACAGTGCAGATAACTTCTGCTACATTTGTGGTGAAGTGACTTTTGCATCACAAAAGCGCAATATAACCACTATGGTTAAGAAAGCCTATCACCTTTATTTTGGCTGCAAAACTGGAGATCAGGACAAGAGGTGGGCCCCACACATATGCCGCAACACTTGTGCAACAAATCTTCGCCAGTGGTTGAACAGGAAAAGGAAATCTATGCCTTTTGCAGTGCCAATGATTTGGAGAGAGCCAACAGATCATACCAGCAATTATTACTTCTGCATGGTGCCTCCAGTTGGGAAAGGTGTGTCAAAGAAGAAAAAGCGGACTGTGCATTATCCAAACATTCCATCAGCTATACTCCCAATACCCCACAGAGAAGGACTGCCAGTTCCTGATGCACCAGAATCACTCACTTGAGTCAGACGAGGAAGAGGATGAAACTTCTGGTCCTGAACCATCAGTGTCACAGGACCCACATTTTCTCCCATCCTCCTCCTCCGAACCACACCTCATAACACAAGCTGAACTGAATGACCTTGTCAGGGATTTGGAACTACCCAGGAGTAAGGCAGAGCTGTTGGGCTCCAGACTACAGCAGTGGAATCTCCTGGCAGGTGATGTTAGGGTTTCCATGTTCCCTGACCGTCAAAAGGATCTTGTCCCATTCTTCTTCATGGAAGGTGATCTTGTAGCCTGCAACAACATTGATGGTGTGATGGCAGCCCTCAACATCGTTCACGATCCAGATGAGTGGAGACTCTTCACTGATTCATCGAAGACGAGTCTTAAAGCTGTTTTGCTGCATAATGGCAATGTTTTGCCATCAATTCCAGTTGGTCATGCAGTCCATATGAAGGAAACCTATGACAACATGAAACAACTTTTGAGGTGCATAAACTATGACCAACATCAGTGGCAGCTGTGTGGTGATTTGAAGGTTGTTGCTCTCATGCTTGGTCTGCCGACTGGATACACAAAGTACTGCTGTTTTCTCTGCGAATGGGATAGTCGTGCAAGAGATTCCCATTACATCAAGAAAGATTGGCCACTCCGACAGTCATTGGAGCCTGGGAGGAAAAGTGTTCAGCATCCACCCCTTGTTGAATCGAGGAAGATTTTGTTACCACCCTTACACATCAAGCTGGGTCTGATGAAGAACTTTGTCAAGGCCATTGACAAAACACAAGCAGCTTTCAAGTACCTCCGTGGAAAATTTCCAAGGTTAAGTGAAGCTAAGATAAGGGAAGGTGTCTTTGTTGGTCCTCAGATTCGTGAACTTCTTTGAGATGATGCATTTGACCATGCACTGCGTGGCAAGGAAAAGATGGCATGGAAAGCCTTCTAGTCAGTGGCAATACATTTTCTCAGAAACAACAAGGCAGACAACTACCAGTTGTTGGTGGAAAACCCCCTCAAGGCATACAAAAGCCTTGGTTGCAACATGTCACTAAAGATACATTTTTTGCACTTTCATCTAGATTTTTTCCCACCGAACTGCGGAGCAGTGAGCGGCGAGCGATTTCACCAGGACATTGCAACAATGGAGAAACGCTATCAGGGCAAATGGAGCCCATCAATGCTTGCAGACTATTTCTGGACAGTGACGAGATGTTCCATTTAACGAATACAAGAGACAAGCCAAGAAGCGCCGAGTAGACACTGAATAGGACTAAACTGTGTACATAATAGTTTTTTGCCTTTTGTTTCATAATACATTTTATTTATATAACCCTTTTGCTGATTTTTAAAGTGTTACATAAACAGGACAGGTGAAATATTATCATGTAAAGCAACCATAAACACATGAAAAGACCTAGGTTTAAAATTTATGATTAAAACTCTACTATTTACACAATATACATAGACATAAAATGTAAAAACTTAAATATCTTAGAAACAGTAGCCAATCAGTTGTTTTAATTGTCATATTTGAATTCAGCACATCAAAATACATAATAAATATCACATTTTATCTTTGAAGCAGACAACTTCTAAAAAATTGTAGACCAGTGATATCAGATCCTGAATTCCCTCTGTTTGCTGAAGGATTTTGGCAAGATCTTTGCAGAACCTGGATGGTGGTATCGCATATCTCAAAACATTTCCTTTCCTCCTTTGAGAGGTACAGCTTATGTTTCAGCCTCAGACAGTGATGTGACCATTCTCTAAACATTGCCAAAATCTTTCCGTAAAAACGGGGAAGTGAAGATATGGTATTAATAATGTGAATATTTCTAATGTTTAAAAAAATCTTGAGTAGACATTTGGAGTCTATATTTTTATGACATAAGGTAGTAGTAATAAACCAGAAATACTGGTTTTGCTCTATAGTCCACCTGTAGCCTATGCATTACTGATATTGCTACTGGCAGACATTGGCAGATTTTATTATCTTTGTTGACACATAAGAGAAGCATAAATTTGCCATATTGCCCTACAAGGTAATTTTACAGTTTTGAAACGAATTTGTCTAAAGATTGTGGTGTCCAAGATAGATCCCACTCTCTTGGAGTAGCACCGGCAGCAGTATACCACCTCCATCTAGTCGCAAGGAAAATTAATTTAAAGGAAAAAACATGGATAATTCTAAGGTTGTTGGGAATGGAACTAATGAGAATAGAGTATGAGATGAGTAATGTTCGGGAAAAACTTCTTGCATCTCTTCCAGGCACCGTATTCATAATCCTTTGGATGAGAAGGTGGCAGACAAGTCTACTAAGGTACATATTTACTCTTTTTCCTCATAGTATCACATTTCCATTTTAAAGGTAAACTTTCATACATAGATAAACTCAGCAAAGGTTGTTTATCTTCTGTATATTTATGGTTAAATACTAGAAACTGGGTAGGAGCCCAATTCCTAAGCCCATTAATATTAAAAGAGAGACTGCCATTGACTTCAGTGGCCTTTGGATCAGGGCTTGCATTTGAACAATAAGAAATAATTGCCTTCCCTGTCATCGCATCTTATTAACACCTAAGATGTCTTAGATTTTCTGTTTCTAGCATGTGTAATTTGCAGTGAAAACGCATATTATGTATCAAATTGAGAATTATGTTTTTTGTGTCTGGGAAGGGAGTACAGGGCTTATAAACTCAACTGCTGCTTGTCAAAAGGAAACTGGATTGCTGAAATGATAGCTTAGTTTAAATGGCCTACACTTTGGCAAAATTAAAGTGATCTCACGAAGACCTTTTGATCCAAAGACCATTGAATTCAAAAAGAGTCTTTCCATAGACTCAAAATGACCTCAAAAATTTAGACTAACTTTCTATTGGTTGAAGAGGCCTGTAAGGAGTACAGTTCTGCTTCACAGGGTAAAATAATAGAACACATACTGCAGCTGTCAGAGTAACAGAAAAATAAGACCTACCAGCCTAGAGAGGAGTAATTCATGCCTGAGTATGCCTTTGTGGCAGCCGACTTAATCAGAGACTGCTTTGTGGTACATTTTTAATTTAGTTGTCATCATAGAATGAAGTGATTAGTATCTTAAATTTAATTTGCTTATTAACTTTCCCCTACAATCTTATCTAAAGTGCCTTCTTGTCCCCATCCCTCCATATTCACTCACCTAAATATGAATGAAATTGAATTAACTACAAGGAAAAATTAATATGTTTTGTTTGAGTTGATGGTTTTCAAGGTTTACTGTTTTTTTGAGAGGTTAGACAAAGGTTTGGTTTTGGGGAGAGGAGGTTACAAGTGTGTTATATAATATTAAAGTCAAGCCTTGTATTGCAGTGTTTATCTTATGTGAAGATATATAATGTATCCATACATCATACATGAAAAGCTGTTATCTTCTGAATGCCTTTTGAGTCAAAAGGTTGCTGGACCTTCACCTGTGATTCTGATATTCTGGCCCCCTTTCATTATGTTCCACACATCCTGTAGTATTTTATGCTTTCAAGAATCTTCAGATTTCATGAAGACCTTGTAGCTAAACAGTAGAACTTTATCCAGTAGTGATGTGACTTACATAGAAATGTGTCTTAATGACTCTGTAAATCAGGCTAGCATTTCTTCCCCTTGAGTTAGTTTTTGATTTGAAATAGTCCCATGGTTTCTTTTCCAACAGAAACCCCAGTTCTGGAACAGAAAGCAGAAGAATGAGGCAGAGGCCTTCGCTCATTACCGCCAAACACACACAGCAAATGAACGCCGACGTCGCAATGAAATGAGGGATCTTTTTGAAAAGCTGAAAAGAGCTTTGGGACTGCATAGCCTTCCCAAGGTCTCCAAGTGCTACATCCTCAAACAGGTAGGCATTTTATAGCCCGAGCTCAGGAGGAGAAAAATTCCTTTAATGTGGGGCAAACTGACATCACATCTTTGAGAAATAATGTAGTGATATGAAAAATATTTTAGTGGTGAGTGTAGAAATTCTGTTCACTTGAATGCAGTCATTTCA
This sequence comes from Dermatemys mawii, assembly GCA_007922305.1. Taxonomy (NCBI): domain Eukaryota; kingdom Metazoa; phylum Chordata; order Testudines; family Dermatemydidae; genus Dermatemys; species Dermatemys mawii. The sequence goes on along the minus strand of ML677332.1, from coordinate 42,916,198 downwards.
CAATGAGGAGAAATGGGTTCATTCAAGAGCAAAATTTTAGAGTTTAATTCTGGACGGTAACTGCCGGTGTGCCTCAGCAATTTTAAATTGTACAACCAGACAGTTTTGATATTTAATGAAAACAAATCTCCCTAATGTAAGAAGAGAGAGCCCATCATAAAATACTTTATTTCAGCATAGCATTTAGATCAAAATAGTAAATGAAAGAAAACAAACAGCACATAATGAAGAGCCATAAATAATTATGCTCATCTGTACATTGCATTTCTAGGGCTGTGTAAATTACCTGTTAGACATAAATTTATGGAAAATAGATCCTGTCTAACCTGATATCTTTTTTTAATGAGATTATAAGTTTGGTTGATAAAGGTAAGAGTGTTGTAATATATGTACACTTCTGTAAGGCATTTGATTTGGTAGTACATAACATTTTGATTTTTAAAAAAAGATTAAGATGTAAAATTAACATGGAACACTTTAAATGAATTAAAAGCTGGCTAATTGATAGGATTCAGAATGTAATTTTAAGTAGGGACTCATCATCAAATGGCTGTGTTTCTGGGGGGGGCTCTGCAGGGATGGGTTCTTAGCCCTGTGTTTTAACATGTTTATTAATGATCTGGAGGAAAAAACAAAATCATCACTAATAAAGATTGCAGGTAAGACAAAAATTGGGGAGTGGTAAATAATGAAAAGGACATGTCACTGATAGAGTGATCTGGATCACTTGACAAAGTGGGCGCAAGCAAACAATGAGCAATATGATATTGCTAAATGTAAATGTATGCATCTAGTAACAAAGAATGTAGGTCAGACTTACAGGATGGGAAACTCTCTATCCTGGGAAGCAGTGACTGGAAAAGATTTGGAAATTATGGTGGATAATCTACTGAACATTAGCTCCCAGTATGATGCTGTGGCCAAAAGAGCTAATGTAATCCCTGGGTGCATAAATGGGAAATCTGAAATAGGATAGCGAGGTTATTTTACCTCTGTATTTGGCAATGGTGAAAGTGCTGCTGGAATAGCGTGTCCAGTTCTAATGTCCACAGTTCAAGAAGGATGTTGATAAATTGGAGAGGGTTCAGAGAGGAGCCATGAAAATGATTAAAGGATAAGAAAATGTGCTTTATAATGATAGACTGAAGAAAATTCCATCTATTTAATTTAACAAAGAAAAGTTGAGTGACTTGATTAAAGTATAAAGTACCTGCGTGGTACAAATATTTAATATTGGGTTCTTCAGTCTAGCAGAGAAAGGTATATCATGATCCAATGACTGGAAGGTGAAACGAGACAAATTCAGACTGGAAATACAGTATAGATTTTTAACAGTGAGAGTAATTAATCACTGGAACAATTTGCCAAGGATTGTGATGGATTCTCCATCACTGACCATTTTTAAATCAAGAGTGAGTGTTTTTTGGAAATACGTGATCTAGGAATTATTTTGAGGCAGTTTGGTGGCATTTGTTATACAGGTTAGACTACATGTACCTAAAGACAGAGTGGAAGAAACCAACATTCATCCTGTTTGAATTGCATTCAGAGAAACATTACTACATGATGACCGAACTTTCTTTTTCTGTCTCCTGATTTCTTAAAATAATGATGGGAAATGTCTGTAGGGAGACTTTCAAAATGCCTTTTTGTCTGGGAAAGAGCTACTTATTTCTATGTTGTATGCATTAGCTTGGTCTCTGAACTGGTATTCTGACATACTTCTAGGCCTATGAAGAGATCCAGGGGTTGACTGATCAGGCAGATAAACTGATTGGGCAGAAGAACTTACTGACTCGCAAACAAGATATTCTGATCCGTAAAGTATCCACACTTTCAGGTGAGGTGGTTTAAGGGACATAGTGGTTAGAATAGTGAAAGAAAGGACTTGAGGGAGTGGGGCGACCATAAGTGGATATGTGGTAGAATGTGCAGACATGAGATTTCGGGTCAGCTCTTCAAAGGTACATAAATACCTTAGTACCATTAAATACCTTTGAGAATCTGTCCATAGATTCTAAGAAAGAAGACAACTGATTTAGGGATTGGGGTGTATTTGTGATAATATAAGGTACAGTGTCATAAACACAGAAAAGGAAGTATTTATTTCTTCACGCAGTAAGGGCCAAAGATGCTACAGTGGATCTTAGCTCATCTGCAGCTTTGAGGACAGAACTCAGACCTGTCAGTCACTGGCTCAGGGAAACAACCCTCCTGCTGAAGAGAGATCTGCTACTTTTGTTTCACCTCCATGGGTAAAAGGAAGTGTGGACATTCCTTCCTGCTGCAGAGCTTTAGGATCTTAGTATCCAGTGCACTGGAGATATCCAGAGAGAAGCATATTTCACTTCCTTCAGAAATAGAGTTTTGTCCAAAGAGCCTTTCTCTGATATCCTCAAAAGAAACATAGGGTTTCAACTTTGGACATCAGTCTGGTGCTAATTCCTTTCATGACATCATTTGATAGAAAGGAAATGTTGGGTAAATGTTGATACATTTTCCTGTTTCTATGGTGTGCTCTAGACTGTTCTTTAGAGATTGAAGGGGATTTATGGCCCTCTCCCCCATATTGTATTGTATTGGGGCTAACCTGCTGGGTCCGCATGGTTCCATTCCAACTCTTAGTCCTGGAAGCAAATAGAATCTGAGGACATGTTGACTCTCTGTCTCTGCTAATCTTTCTGTAGGTAAGACAGAAGAAGTGGTCCTGAAGAAGCTAGAATACATTTATGCCAAACAGAAAGCAGTAGAAGCACAAAAGAAGAGAAAACAAGTTGAGCCAGAGGAGCTTGTTGTGTCCCCCAAGCCCAGCAAACAGAAAGAAGAATCCTCCACTTCCTCCAAAGAGTTGGAACAAATGATTGTGACAAATAAGCGGGGGAAGCCATTGATACTTGCCAGGAAAGGAAGCCAGTCCGCCGGTAGGCTGGGAAAGATACATGTTTGATCTAGATGCAAAGGGAAAAATGTATCATTGGATATCTTGGGGCGGGGAAATAGCAGCCTGCTTTGTGTAGCCATCTTGCTATAAATGTATTAATTTAATGCAAGGTAAAGGTGACATATTAAAACAAGAGTGTTTGTGTATGTTATCTATATTGTATGTTCTAAGAAAGTCTGGCAGTTTACAAAAATCACATTAACTTCTTCTGTGATTGATTATGTGGGATCTGAGATCTGCACATGGGGAAATTAAGATCATCTGAATTTGCCAGTTACTAGCCAATTGTAGCCAAAAAAAATTGTCCAAATTGAGGAAAGTGGGCTGAGGACACCAACATTGATATTCAGCCAAAAGAGAACTGCTGTTAGCTAGTAAGTTTATATAGGTTAAAAGCCTTTTGGCTTGCAGTGTCAGAAATATCACTTAGTGTATGATTTACATTTGTGTGTTTATACAGTTGAAACCACCTCCTCTCCTGTTACATTAACTACTGCCAGCCTAGTGATGACTCCCCAAGGGCAGGTACTTACACTGAAGAGCCCCCTAATGCCAGGACAGGTAGCCGCTGTTCCTTCCACACTCCTGCAAGCTGAGCTAAAGCCTCAGGTTGCCAGCAACACAGTGACAACACAGCCAGGTAAGGTCACATGATAGAAGGTTTCTTGGAAGGTAAGAATTGGTATTGAATCTGTATCTCTGTTCATTTATGCACTTCAGTTTATAAAATAACATTTTTTTTCCGTATGAAGGCGTGTGCCTCACCAGTAGCGTCCTTTATATAATTCTTTCTGTAGTCTCACAACTTCACTGAGTGTGGTGGATTCTTACTGAAATATATAAAGTCAAGATACTTGATTATACAGCCAAAATATTAACCAAGTCAATTGAGCTGTTTATGGTTTATCATCAGGTAAATAGAATTTGTTGTTAAATGTTAGTATTTCCAAATGAAAGAGAGAGGAAAAATAGCTGAAATGTGTAGAAGGGAGAATATCAGGCTGATCTGTATTAGAAATAGAACAAATCAGGGGTGGGCAAACTATAGCCCGTGGGCCGGATCCCGCCCATCAGGGCTCTGGATCTGGGCCGCGGATTTGCCACTCCCACGGTGCCCTGCTCCGCTCCGGGAATTGGCTGGCACCATGTCCCTGCTGCCAGTAGGAGCTACAGAAGAGGTACCCACTGGCGTGCAGAGCCCTCTGCTCCCCATCCCCCAGGGCCCTCAGGGATGTGGTGCCAGCTGCTTCCTAGACCAGAGCAGGGCCAGGGCAGGCAGGTAGGGAGCCTGCCCTGACCCTGCTGCCACCCCAGAGCCGCACTAGGTAAGTGGCACCGGGCTGGAGCCCAAACCCTTCCTGCCCCCAGTGCACCCCAACCCCTTGCCCTGAGCCTCCTGCCGCGCCCTGAGCCCCAAGCCTGAGGCCCCTTCCGGACTTTGCACCCCTCCCTGCATCATTGCTCTGAGCCTCCTCCCTCACTGTGCACCCCAAACCCCTTCTCTGAGCCCCCTTGTACACTCCACACCCCTCCTGTGCCCCAACCCCTTTTCCTGAGCCCCTTCCTGCACACCGCACCCCCTCCCATACCCCGCACTCCCTCCCACACCCCAACTCCCTGCCCCAGCCGTACAAGCAATTTCCCCACCCCGATATGGCCCTTGGGCCAAAAAGTTTGCCCACCCCTGAGATAAATATTTCTTAGACCACTTTCAGATGGTAGTATAGTATCAGATACGGCATGGAGCTGTAGTGCTGTATTTTCTGTTTTTGAGTCAGTATCTAAAAAAAACTGCTTTTCTTCCCAAATGAGGTATTGCATCTGTGATGATTCAGCTACCAGGCTCAACAGTTCCTGTCCAAGTGAAAGGCATCCTCACTAACTCAGCCATTCCCATTACGTTGTCAACCATTGCCAGTAACCCAGTGCCCCCCTCTGTAGGAACAGCTGCAGAGCCTGCTTCAGGTAATTTCTTCATTCACAAATCCCTATGTTTGGGGGTATGGAAAGCTCTCTTTGCAAATATTTATGTTCAGCTTTTCTTCAGGATAGTAAATAACATTACATCTCACCTTCGAAGTTTTCTAGCTCTCAGTAAAATTATGTGCAGGGGTGGCGGGGGCATTTATTTGACCTCCACCAGCACTTAAGGTTTGAGCCGTCTTGGAACTCTTATGTCTGACACTATTAAAGCTGAAACATTTGACAGAAGTGTTGTGCCTGGGATCTAGGCAGAAGATAGTGGACATTTATATTAGTAGAGCTTTCTGCCATCCAGTGCCTAGAACTCCAAGAGGAGGCCACTCACCATCTTGATGGAGATACTCATATAATAGGGCATATGGCGCTAAGGAGGAAAAGAAAAGGTCAGTTTCAGATGTAGGGCTGGGGAAAATCTGACTACCGTGTTTGGGAACTGTTTTGGATCCAAAGCAGATGCTATCCAGTGAGTGGGTGGGTATATAGGGTCCCTGAAATATGCAGTATCTTGCTGAGACACAAAACATGCAGGAAACATAATTTTCAAGTGTACAGCAAATTATTATGCAAATACAGTGGTATTTCTTGATAACAGTAACCATTACTTGGCTTTCACCAACTCACTTTAGAAATTCCTCTTCTCTGAAGAAGCTCTGGAAAAGCAGAGGCTGGTAACTTAGCTTAGTGAATGATGGCAGAAGTTCCACTAATAATTAGAATGAACTAATAATTATTCTGAAAAGTAATGTAGAAGTGGCACTTCTACACAGGCCTGCTCTGTAGTAGTAATATCTGCTGACTTCAGGGCAAATGAATAAACCTATTGCTTTTACTTCTGCTTACTACACAGCTAAGAGAGTGTGTGAGGATTTTCTTTCTTGTGTATCACCAGAAGAATTGTTTGCTAGATTCCAATTAGTTTCGCTTGTGTCAGTCCACTGAAAGCAAGAGGAATTACACATACGGCATTGAGGGACATAGCCTGAAGATACAGGGTTACACAGGTGTAACTGAGGGCTGAATTTTGTCTATAGAACTCTTACTACTGGTAGTCAACTGACAGATGGGAAAAGATCCTAAGATGAGTTTGCAAGAGCTGGCCTTAGGGGAAAAAATCTCTATCATACATGCTCAACTAAAAAACAGAAGTGACAAAGAGTCCTGTGGCATCTTAAAGACTAACAGAAGTATTGAAGCATAAGCTTTCATGGGCTAGTACCCACTTCGTTGAAGGCATGCATCCCACAAAGTGGTTACTAGCCCGCAAAAGCTTATGCTTCAATACTTTTGTTAGTCTTTAAGGTGCCACAGGGTTCTTTGTCACTTCTGAAAATCCAGACTAACACAGCTACCTCTCTGATTCTTAACTAAAAAACAAAAATTCTGGTAGACAATAGACATCCTGGGATTTCTTGTTATTTATATGACTCACTCTTCAGAATGGATTGAATGCTAAGTTTGTAGGGGGAAAAAGAAGGTACAAACAGCTCAAGATACTGTATTTGGGCAGATGCTTTAAGCTCTTTGTAAGGGTGGTTTTGTTGGGGGGAAAGATTGTCTTCAGCTTCAGTCACCAGTGATCGTGATGGGTGTTGCTTTGTTTGGTTTTCAGAGAGTGAAGATTCATTCATGATGCCAAAGATTGTTAATGTGACATCACTAGCTGCTGAAAAGGGTGTGAATTTAAACCTGAACAGAAACAAGAATTCTCATGTAACCCCAGGTGCTGGTGCCCAGACACCTGAGCCGTCCCTGAAAGCAGGACCTCATGAAAGTAGGCGGAATGAGGACATCCTTTCAGAAGAAAAAAACAAGGCATCTCCTGGAGACAGCTGTGGAGATGGGAGAAGTGCCACAGGGTCCACACACATTTTTCTTGAAAATAAAAACAGCAGCTTTCCACAGATTCGGAATGTACCCAGTGTGAAGGACTCAGAGTCCTTTTCTAAAAAGTCTTGCATTGGAGAGTTTCTTGGAAGCCAGGGGAGGAGGAAAGAGACTGATCAGGGAGGGGAAAGGTTGAATCCAAAGGATTCTCCATTCCGCAAGCTGCAGGTTAAAGATCTCAAAGACTCCAGGATAGAAATGGAACTAAGGAAGGTAGCCTCTGCAATAGAGGAAGCAGACCTAGACCCAAATGAGTTACTGGGCAGCATTGAGGAGAGTGATGACACTGATGAAACCCTCACTTCACTTCTCAATGAAATCGCCTTTCTCAATCAGCAGCTAAACGATGACACTTCTGGCATGTCAGAGCTGCCCAGCACCCTGAGCTCAGACTTTTCTCCAGAAGACACTGAAATTCGGAGGGGAACTGCCAGGGATCTGACCACTGCAGCTGGAGCCTCCTTCCAGTTTGGTCACTTGGGTAGCAGTTTCAAGGGCCTTTCTGAAGTTCGAGAGAGTAGTGGCTCCATAAGCCCCCTCCTGCTTCACCTGGAAGACGATGACCTTACTGATGGTGAGAGGAACTCTGCAGAGCCTTCATCTCAAGCAGATATTTTGAAGATAGTGATAGGCTCTGAAATGAAAGACCCACTTGCCAACCTCTCAGTAACTGGTGGTGGAAGTGGAAAAACCTTAGATCCCCTGGCAGAGACCAGTGTGTCTCCACCAATCCTGCAGATGAAAACTAACCTAGAAACTGGTAACACTGACGCATTGTGGAGGCCTATGCCCAAACTAGCACCACTTGGGTTAAAAACTGCAAATCTTCCTTTAGACTCAGAAGGGCAGAGTACCAAGGTGATGCCAGTATTGGCACCTGTAGTTGCAAAACTGGCACCTGTTGGTGTAAAAACTAAATTACCTGCAACTGACCTGGAAGGACAGGACAGTAAAATAATGCCCACATTAGCATCCGTGGTTGCAAAATTGAACAGTATTGGGACTTTGCCTTCAAATTCTTCAGGCAAATAAATGCTTGGATTTTTTTAGAGACTGAGAAGAACGAGCAATTTGGACGATGAAAGGAATTGGTACCTTGAGTTTTAACATTCCCTTGTCTCTTGATACTTGTTCCTGTATCCCTGCAAAGAAAATATGGTATCAGTGTGCTCTTCTGACGCAGGGCAGGCCCCAAGCTGAGAAATCAAGGCTATGAAACTTTAATTATGCTAACTTAAATTTTACCTCACTACCATGTTCTGGATGATCACCCCCAGAAAGAAACAATGATGATGTATTCCCATTGCTGGGCATATGGTATCCTTCCAATAGTGGATCCTTCACAAAGAGTTTATGAAACTAGAGGTTTGATGGACCCAGGCCACTGAGAGATTCATACCCTAACAGAGATGCAGTTGTTTCTGGATGAGGAGAAATCAGGAGTACTAGAATTTGTACCAGCCAAATTAACTATGCAGAAGTAGGGGTGTTCACATCTGCAGTTTGTGCACAGCCCACAAAATGTAATGAACTTGTGTAAATGAGATTGGAGCAAGCTTGTTCAAACTGGTTGCTCTAGGTAGAGGAAAGGGAGATTGGGGATAGATTTCCCCAAATGCTAATGTCAAGAATTTCCATTCTTCAGTGAGTGAGAATTACCATCCTGCTCAGACTCTCTCTAGAAGTTTTTGCCCACATCATTTCCATATGAAATCTTAAAATCCCATTTTAAGGTGAGGAAGGAACTTTTAATAATTGCAACCACCCCAGTGATGTTGGTTTTTTAGGTAGCTAATTTTAAAAAGAGAGACACTCCCCCCCGTGTTCTTCCTTGAGCATGCTGGGAGTGATACAGCATCCAGAACGAACAGATTCAGACAGGAGAAATCCATCTAGGTACCAGATTGCTAACTCTTTAAAAGCATCACTGAGGTAGTTTGAGTGTCATTTGTCTTGGTTCTCCTCTCCTTCCTTCCCTATTTCCTCCCTTCCTCATGGTTCTTGAAGACAAATACATTTACAGGAAGTGACCCTTTTAGGATTATTGGGACACGAAAATAAGTGTGTGTGTGCGCGTGCGTCCTTCCAACCATCCATTTCTATATGAATTCAGGAAAGGTACTCAGAGGTTCTCATTGCATTTACGCAAGATGTGTATAGCAAAAAAAAACAAATGCTCATTACCAGGGAAATAGGGCAGTATTTGAATCACAAGATGTATTTTTTATTCTCTTCTGCCACCACTTATTCAATAAACTGTAGTTACTCTTCACTGTTAAGCTGTTGGAAGTGAAGGGCCTGCAGACTGTAAAGATATTTATATTTTTGTACACAATTTTTGTTAGTTTCCTTGAAGAATGAAATTTTCAGCCTAGAAGAGACTATTTGTTAATGAGCGTATAAATGATTTTTTCCTATCTAGTTTGTAAATAATAGGAATTATGGTGGACTTCAGGGGCTGCTTAGGTGCTCCTCAAAAGTGAAAATCACTGCTGTGAAAATTATGTAGAATCTGGGAAACGGCGCATTTTTCCTTTCTTGCATAATTGTATTTAAGAATGTAATCCCTGCTCTTAATGCCTGAACAGCAGCAATTGGGATTCCACACGGGGGGGGCCCCCCCCCTCCCCTGATGCACTATTGCAGGAGCTTTCATCTCTCCCAGAGCCAAGGCTGTGCCTGGGTGTCTGACCTTCACATTCATGTGCTGTAAGTGATGTTCTTCCACTCTTCAGAAGCAGTGTCAAACTCTACATTTAGTGCAAAAGCATGCAGCTTCTGGATCTGTGTCTAGAACGGCTGTGTTACTGAGTATGTGTATTCTATTGGGCGCCAGAGCAAAGAAAGGGTTCTTAAACTGGATATGCATATAGTTGCTGCCGACACTCTGTAATGGGGTGTCTTCACCTTGGGATTCTATAAGGCGTGTTTGAAAACAGTTGGACAGGGTTGTATCACTTGTACAGCCTTTGCATATTTTACAGCTTAACCTCAGTTTGTGTCATAAACGCTAATCTCCTTCCTGCACTAAAGGTATGGGTTAGTATGAGAGCCATGCAAAGCCTTATAGATATCATTCAATGCCTTATAAAAGGGAGCTAGCCTATAAATACATGTTTGCACCTATTCCTTAGACCTTAGAGGCTAGATCCAAGCCTCATTTACACCAATATAAATCTGGAGCAACTATATTGATCTCAGTTGAGTTATACCAGATTTACACTGATGTACCTGAGAAGTTGGCCCTGGGTATTTTAAATTGGCTGATGTTACTTGTCAGCCAATTTACATTACTCTGCCCAAGACAGTTTAATTTGCCATTAAATTCAACTCTGCTGTGTGAAACAGCCATCAGCACTGCACTGATGGCGCCACACAAAAAAAAGCCACTAAATTTCCTCTCTGTCCCCTATCGCTTCTTGATCCAAAATGGCTGCTGTTCTCTTTAGTGTTAAAATTAACCATGCATTAATCATGCTGTACATTAAAAAAAAATATGCCTTTCACATTTCATAGAACACAGTTAGCATTAAAGTCAATCAAATACTCTTTTTTTTAAATAACCCTTCCTGTCTTGAGGGGCGAGATGATGGAAAATGCCTAGATATATATTTATTCTTTGGCGGTGGGCAGTCAGGAATGCCTGCTCTAACAAAAGCATATTGTTGAGATAAAAGCTGACCTATCTGATGCCAGAAAACTATCAATAAGTCAGCCAAGAACAGACCCCAAAGTCAAAAGAACCAGTAGGCACACAGCCAAGAAAGGTGTTTGGCGGGTTCTGCCTAGCAACAAAGCCCCTTTGGAAAACTCATTAGCCTTTGCTTTTCCTAACCCTCACATCCCATCTTTGCATTTCACTATCATTTTGAATGTCAAATGCCCTCCCACCCACAGCTCCAAAATGAATTGGTGTGGAACAAACCTTTTGGAAATTATGCACGCTATTTTTAAGAGACAATAATGCAAGAATGTGTTACTTTTGTAGCGAGTGGGTTTTGGAATCAGGAGTAAAATAGAAACCCCTGCAAGGAGCACATTCTCACTAGACCAAGAGTCCTGGAAATTTTGTTTGGTTTTTTAGACAGGTCTGTAAATAGACAAATGTTTTAAAGAATATAATGCACTGTCAGATTTAGCTTTTTTCCTTTTATATATTGAAAATATATCTTTCCCTCTTTTCAGCTTTTGAAAAAATGATATTTTTGTAGAAATCTAACAGTACAGGACTGTTCAATGACTGTATGTGAGAGAGAGAGAGGAAGTGTAAAACTAAAATAAACCAATCAAGTTCAACCAGGAACTGGCTTTGGAAGCTTTTATTATTGGGAGGGAGGGAGAATGGGATGGCTAATGAAGTATTGATTGCCTTGGTAGTGGCAAGTGGAATTGCACAACCAAGCAGAGCTAGAAGTATTTAGTCTTTAAGTATAGTTTGCACTTCTATTTGTTTTATGTGTATCATGCTAATGCCTGAGAGTGCCAGTCATGGATCAGGTGCTGTACAAACACAGCACAAAACAATAGTCTCTCTCCCAAAGAGCATAATTTTCATCTCTCTGCTTCTCCAATAAATCAGAAACAAATATGAGCTTCTCGTATAAAAAAAGGAGTGTTTTTGTTAATGGGAAATCTTAAACATTTGATTAGACAGTTTCCAAGGAGGCTTTGCTTTTCTACTGTTGTGTTTTACTGCAGTGGTACAGATATTGATGTACACATTTGAGCATTTTTTTCCATAAAAAAACATTTAAAAACAAATGGTTTTTGATGAGAGATTGCGAGACTTGAGCAAGAATACAAGCAGGGGGGATGGTGATTATCTATTTTAGGATCTGTTTTCAGTTGTTTTGACTGTTTTGTCTTGCTGGCATGGACAGATGCATTAATGGCCGGCTTCTCCATTGCAGCAGCAAACCACTGGAAATAATAATCTGTCCTCAGCCAGGAGTGCCTAAATGTGGCATTTAAGTTCAGCAAAGGCAGCTTTTCAGAAGCCCAAAGACTACTACATTTCTATATGCAAGTTAAAAACACACACCACTTCTAAAACACAAGAAAATGAATAAACTTCTAAAATGAGTAAACTCCCAAGAGCATATAGAATCCAGTCCAGGGGTTCGTGCACAGGGCTTTTACTTGCTCAGGGATGTGGGGTGAGGAGAATGTCAGCGCCACTTCTCCAGTTACTGGCCACTCTTACTGGTACTCATGCTCCCTTAATCGAAAGAGCCGATGCTGTTACCCCAAGGCCTTCGGTCAATTAAAACCTGCAACAACTCTTGGAGTGCCTATGGCGCTCACAGCTAATGATCTAACTCAATTCCCACTGCACTGTTGTAGTATTTCTTTATTTCCTTTGCTTCGCACTGCTGATACCTAGCTAGTTGTGCGTTCAGCTTTCTCCTGTCTAATCCATCTGCTTCACCTGCCACTTTCCTTCAGCGATGCCACGATCCATTTTGCCCCACATCACACTGACAAGCTACTATCATATCGTGAACTTGTGACATTGCTAGGTCAACCCAGCAAGTGGTACGGATTTTCACTCATTAAAACCAAAACGCAGCAACGCTGTCGCAATGAAAAGAAGTTTATCTTAGGGTAAAGGCACATAATCCTTTAGGAGGCAGGAAGCCTGGGTTATATTCCCAGCTCTTCCACTGGCTTTCTGGGAAACGGGTGAGTAATTTTACATTCCTGCACCTCAGTTACCACATCTGTGAAATGGAGCTATTGATACTGTTGTGTTCTATGAATGAAAAGGACTATATAAGAGTTAGATAGTACTGTATTATTAAACATTGCCTAATTAAATCCTATATTAGCAGCTTGCTTTCCATCTGGGATGTATGTGTTCTGCATAAAATGGAGCAGAAAGCAGCTGCCCTCACTTTGATCTAGAAATGCAGTCCAAAGAGATGACTGGTTCCAATATGCAATCCATCTCTATTCATGGGAGTGGAAGGATGCCCCTGGTTTGAGATGCTACATCATGACACACTGGAAGTTTAGTCACTGCAGAGGAAATCTCTATGGATGTTGAGGGTGGCTGTGAACTGCCTGGTAAAACTCCATGGCTGGCACTCTGACAACTGGACGTTAGGAGACGACTTGCAGTATTTATACTACGTCTGGAGGAAAAGACAGATGTTATTAAGTCTATAAAGGGAAGGAGGAGGGGACATAGAAACATTTTTTACAGTGTTTTATCAGAAGAATGGCAGCGGAGAACTTTCTCTTTGGAATATTTTGAGAAGAAGCTACTGGCTTCCAATGAGTCAGCGTAGTCTCTTTGGGCCTCTTTTGGGTGTTTCCTATTTAACACAGCAGTCCTTGAATCCTGCTATGGGGCTTGGCTGACAGCGCACACCTTGGGTTCCGTCTCATCTGCTCCCACAGACAGGCTGATGGCCAGTCAGCACCCAGTGGGGTGAACAGGAATCTCTTGTGCACCATCGAAAGACCCAGTTGAACTGGAGTCTGGGCTTCAGTCTTTGTTACGTTCTCCCATTTAAATTACTGTTGAGCTGGAGCTGCAGAGTCCAAGGTGAAATTTCCTGACAACCCAGGGGTTTGAATCCTGGGTTTTGCTTTGGCCCAGTACAAATGACAAGGGCCAGGAACAAAGTTCAGAGCCTGAGTCTGATCTAAACTCTTCTGAAGCTTGAGGGGTCCAGGACCCAGGTCTGTTTTGTATCTCTGTTCAGTGGGAGTTTTGCTGCACCATGATTTAATCAAAAGTGATCAGCTCCCCTTTGAGCACATGAAGGAGTCACCAGAATTTCTAAGGAGCTCAGCACCCAGCAGCTAAGTGCTGTGCATCTTTGGAAACTGGGTCACTTCAGATAGGAGTCTACAGGGTCTCTGGGCATCCTCGGGGGAGAAATAGCCCCTGCGGCTTAGCCATGCACTATGGCCTAAGAGCCAGACTCAAAGGCCATGACATGTTGATGAGCATGACATGACAATCCAGCTAGCTAGGGAAGAGAAGGGAAAGGAATGGCAGTGGGATTTCGGGAGGCTGGGGAAACAGGTGGGATTAAATCAGGGCTGGGAATAGGGAGAGGTGGGAGTTCAGAGGGTGTGATATCTGTTGGGAAACAAAGATCAGAGTTGATTCCACACAGGAAGTTTCCATCTAGTTTTTAACCTCACCCAATATGTCCCAGAAGCCTGTGTGCTGCTCTCACTGGGACAGATGAAAGCAAATCTGTCTGGGCTGCATGAGCACCACTGCAGGTAGCCAGCTGGCAGATAAGCTGTAAGTGGGCTCAAGAAGAAAGGTGAACATATTTTCGTGGTGCTGCAGGTTGTGGGAAATAACCATAGCTGAACCATAGGGAAAAGATGTTTTAAAATGTAAGTTTTGTACTGAGTAGGGAAAATTGAGCCTGGAGCAATAATGGCAACCTGTATGAGCCTGGAGCAACACGTATGTTTGGCACAGGTGGTTATGCTCACTGGTTGATATTGCACAAGACAAGGCTTTGGGAAGGGGATTTATAGCATTAAAAGGGCATGTAGTTCTCAACGTCTACCACAAGGGGGCACCATTAGCAAACAAGTTCAGACGCCCAGGGTTCCTGATTGTGAGTTGGAACCCAATCAATTAACTATATGGCAGTATGGGTTTGTATATGAGACACAAGAATTGTACCATTTTTAATGGCAATCAATTTTGTTTAACGCCTCACTCCAACGGCTTGAGGGGAGATGGGGCTAGCTGGCATTTTAGACATGTCGTTTATAGTAAAATGTAGAACAAATGACAGAAGTGCATATGTGTATATAAGATGCCTAACGATCACACCCCTCTCCTCTAATCCATAGTGCCTCACTTGTCTCTAGGGCGTAAACTTTCTTGGGCAAGGAGCATGCCCTTGTATGTGTTTGACCAGTGCCTGGCAGAGGCCTCTGGGCACTGCTGTAATATCAATGTTAAACAGCAATCATGGATAATCCACCAGATCCTTCACATTCCCACCCTCTCTGGGAGTGCAGAGCTGCAGAGAAGACCAGCTGTGGATTTGATGGCAAACCATTTTAAACACCCACTTAAATATTTATGTTAAGAAAGTAAAAACATCATTTGTCTAAAAATAACTACACAAAACTGACAACCTTACCGGGGAGTTCTGTATTAATTATCACTGTAAAAAGCTAGGTCAGAATTAGGCCATGTCTACAGTACAAAACTATGTTAACCTAACTTATGCTGACACACAGCCACTGCAGTTATTACATCACTTGGTTGTGTGCACACATGGCTCCTTGTGTCGGCCGTGTGCGTCCTCACCTTGGATTGATTGTATTGTGAGTGTGGGGTATTGTGGGATGGCTCCTAAAAGCCAGTAACAGTTGATGTAAGCAATGCAGTGTCTACTCTGACCCAGAAGTGAAATTTACTCCTCTGCCCAGGTGTAACCACTATCCATGCTCTTTCTTAGTAGCCCTGGGTCCATGAGCTCAGTTTGAGGTGTTCCATTGTGGTGGTTTTCCAGTGAAATGAATGATGCTTTCTGTCAATGACCCTCCTTTCTGCAACTGTCCAGCAAAAACTGTGTTGTGCATTTCAGTGTTAGCAGTACATTGGCACGACTGCTTTCTGAATGGGTCTACTTGAATTTTCATCATCTTGCAGAGAGAGACTGGGGTGGATTCCAGGTGGGAAAGTACAGCAAGATAATTTTCCTACCCCACCCTACAAGGGAAGTATCTTCCTGGGGAACTCCTGAACAGCAGTAATTTGTACCCAGAGGAATCCTCACTATAGTCTCTCAATCCATTATCACGTGGAGGCCTCCTCTGGATACTGGGTGTCCTGGTTCTATTCCAGCCTGAGCTCTGGGACCCTCCCACCTCACAGGGTTCTACAACCTGGGCTCCAGCCTAACCCTGGATGTCTACACAGCAGTGAAACAGCTCCGCAGCCTGAGTCTGCATCAGCTAGCCCATTGGTGTCTAGTTGTTGGGTAGATGGACCCTTAAAGGCCCAGATCTTAGCACAGTGACCTAGCTCTGCCTAGACCCAGCTGGCTTAGGATCAAATGGGATCTAGTGATTAGTTCCACTTATAACTGGAGCTGTTTAGAGATGAGCATTGAGCCAGGTTGAGACAGGCCCATCTAATCTTGAATGGGCCAGTCTTGGCACAGTTCAGGGACACAGTTCAAACACAGGCTCATATATATTTATAAAATGATTTAACTGTTTGCAGCGGGAGGAGACCTGCATTCCAACTGGTTTCCCTGATGCAGAATGTTGTAATGGAGACAGGATCTAATCCTGTTTTAATGTGAGTTAAGAAATGGGCTTTTGCTGCCAAGTGTGGAGGATGGGGTAGCATATAGCAAGGGTAATCCAATAATAATAATGTATACAGCTTTTATGCAGTGCTTCTTGTCAGTAGATCTCAAAGCACTTTACAAAGAAGAGCACTATGCCCATATTAAGAAAAGCAAAATAACAACAAAAACCCACCCTCTTCTCACTGGGTTGTGAGAATGTGCCTTAAAGTTGCTGCCCAGCGTGACTGTAACCAGGATAATTCAAATTTTATGGGGGAAAAGAAGTAAGGCTCTCTGCTGTACCCAGGCCCTCTAGACTTCGTATATCCCAATGCTGAGATATGTGCCAATCAAGTCAAACCAGCCACTGTTTACCTTAGTCTACAGTAGGGAAGTTTAGAAAATAATTCCCACCAGACCAGCTGAGCTAGTGGGAGCATCAGTGGTAGGAACTGTTTACTCCAATTCCTTAGTGGAGACAAGGCCTCTTTGTCTATCTGACAGGGGAAACGTCCAGCTTCACAAACTTTGCTGACTGAGGGGGGACAATAATTACACTGAAAACTACCGTACAACGGGCACATTCATGATGGAAAGAGAAGTTGATATTCATGCAGCTGGGAGAGGCGGAAAGGTCACCAGCAGCAAAGCAATAACCACAGAGCAAGCTGCATCACCCACTGAGGGTCCAGTCCAGGTCAGCCCCTTGGCTGTGGAGCACCTAGGGCAGGCTGTAAGGGGTGTGTGTGTGTGTGTGTGTGTGTGTGTGTACAGCTCCTTGTCACACACTGGCTGTACAGCTGGTCCCAAGGCAGGAGACAGTAGCAGAAAAGCGGCTCAGACACAGGGGCTCAACCTAACTGGGTCACTCGTTGCCACAGGAACAATGAGGGATGCACAAGCTGCACCAGCAATCTGTTCAGGCTCCAAGGCTCTTGCGCCTAGGAAGTCATTAACTGGAGCATTTGCCAGGGCAGCCGCCTGCATTACCACAACGCCATTGGCTGGAGGCATGCCAGGGGCTGTCTACACTGTGGCTGGGACTTTGTGCTTAGCAGGGCTCGAGCCACAGCTCTGAAAATAGCTCCCCAGACGGTGCTTCAACGTCGTACCTTGGGCCGGCGCTTGGGCTCTCAAGCTCACCCCCACTCAGGCTTCAGAGCACCCCGCTCCATTGCCAACATCTACACAGCTCATTTTGGAGCGCTAGTGTGAGTCTATGCACTGCGTGGGAGGCTCACCGTCTGGTGCAGTGTGCTCATACTGCCTGGAGCAGCTCAAGAGCTGGGTGCCAATCTCAGGGCAGACTGCTACAGACCAGGCCACAAACCCCAAACTGGCTGTGAGTTCTGTACTTACATTTCACCAACCAAGTATCCAGTGTGAACTCCTCAGGTACTGTAACAGCCTTGATATGGGGTCACAGACAGTCCCCTTGGGCACTCTGGTCTATCTTGCCACCCAAGCAAGTCTGCCTTTGTGATCGATGGGCCCTTACACCAAAAATCACAATATTCAGGTTATGCCCAGTCGCAAAGGATCAGCCACGTACCCCCGGTCAGTTGTACCTTAGATCTCGCACCAAAGACAATGCCTGTAGTCACACCTGTAATAAACTAACTAGATTTATTAACCAGGAAAAAGAAATGAGAGTTATTTACAAGGTTAAAGCAGGTAAACACACACATACAAATAAGCTACATCTTAGGTTTCAAAAAGTACTAGAAGCTGTTGTAATGGGCAAATGCTGTAAATCCTTTAGGGCTAACCCAAGTGAAGCAGCTAGGGATCCCTTGCCTATGCTTAGACCTATTGTCCTCTCTGAATTCCAAGCAGCACAGTGATGCAGTACCTTCTGGTCAGGGATTTTTATTCCCTTCCCTCAGAGTTCAAACTGGGATGGGATGAGGTTTGTCCCTGCTTCCTGGGTGTGGGGGGAGCAATCAACAAGGTCTTTTGTCCACTGATGTTCCACAATGGTTCATCTCGTGTCTATGGGCCTTCTTTTGTTGGGCAGGAGATGACACCTGGTATAGTAAAGTAGTGTTTTAGACTTGGGAATGCTTCTCTCCTGACTGAGGGGCGGCGTGCGGGGGGGGGGGGGGGGTGTGTCCCCAGTCTCATAGCAAGGCCTTTCATAGTCACAAAGCAAATACTTAAATATTACCTTATAACACAGGCTGTGGATATTCTAAGTCAAATTATTGCAGGCTGCAGCTCACAAGCATTTCCTAAAGTCCAAACGCTCAACACATTCTTACAAACCTAATGTCTGTTTTCACAGTGCTACCACCCAAGTGAGCCGGACTGGTTTCCAGCTGTGCAGTTGTCAGTGTTCACTGAGACCTAGGGCCTTGGTACAAGGTGGCACCTGACCTGCCAGCCTCAAAAACATGTCTCCAGGGTCCTACCCTCAAGCTCCCAAGTACTTCTAGACTCTGGCATATGGCAGAGCAGACTATACAGTACAGAGCTGAGTGAAGTATTCACGGGAAAGAGATGCACTGTTTCCCGTGAAATTGCCTGGTTTTGAACTCAGGCTGGCAGCACTTCTGTGACATTTCCCACAATATCTGAGCTAAATGTTGGCAATGTTTTTGTGTTTTCATTTACTGAAACAAGGGCGCAAATATTTGAGTTACGTGTTTTAACTTAGAGTTGGGTTGCTTGATTGTGATTGGTCATAGAGTATTGGTCCTCATCCTCTGATTGGCTGATCATAGCTCATGTAGTTACGATTGCTAATGGAAGCCATTTTGACTATTTCCTTGAAGATGTAATTCTTATTTGCAAGATACAAGATACAAGAAAACTGCAATGAAAAAAATGAAAACAGCAGTGGGAACTAACTGACCATCTATTTTTTTCCATCAAATCTAAAACTGAGTTCAAATATATGAGTCCACTAAAGCTCACTGGTTTTGTGAATATTTCTGTCTGTTGACCTGCTCACTAGTGTATTGTCAGTAATCAGAGACAATGGAAGCAAATGGAGTGTTTGATTTGAGCGATTATTCATTGGCATCTATTAGCCGAGCTCTAATACCTTCTCTGTGTGCTCCTTCTTAGGCCACTGTTACCGACTGGCCGGCCTTCCCTTATGTCATGTCAACCCTTCCGGTAATAGTTCAGATGCCACGCCGCTGGCTTTGTTGTTTATTTGCTGTGCTCGTTGTTTTTATTTTTCATCACTTCCACTTGTGTGTATCCTTGTCCCAAGGGCAGCCAGCTTTCCACTTCGATTCCTTTCCTCTCTTCTGAAATGTTAGCGTAGGCTGCTCTGCCTTGCAGAATTCTGTCTTATCAGTCAAGTTCTTATGCTCAGCACCATGGTACCTGAGGAATTCCTCGTGACCAGAGGATCTGTCTGCAGTGTCCTGTCTGCCCTTCCTTTGATCAGTCCTCCTGTCAGATGACTACCTGGCTGCGTTTTCTTGGGTTTGGCCTTTATTTGCTGCCTACCTTGGCTCTAATTAAGGAAAATGTCCCCAGTCCAAACAGCACATTAGCAATGGCAACAACTACATGCCTGAAGTTAAGTGTGTTCTTGAGCGCTGTAGGGATAGACACATGAAAGTGCTGTCCTGGATCTGCCCTTGGGTCTTGTCACCAGACTCACAAAGGGCATTGTCCTGGGGTGTATGTCTGTGTCTGGAAGGGCATCCACCTATTCTGACAGGACCATATGGTATTTCATATTTGAGCCTTCTCCTGCTTGGCTCAGATTTAGTATATTATGTCCTACTGGCAACTGTTCTCCAAGATCCATCCTGTTCTGTCCTGCCATGGTGAAGCAAAGGTGACGTTTCATGCTAGCAGTGGGTTTTGCAAGCTGCTGTTAGAGAAGTTTCTCTGCATTTTGTGCCTTTTCAAGGAGGAAAAAACAAGGAGGCAGAGGATGAATTGGTGAAACAATGAGGGTGGGTTTTCCCCAGGGGCCTGCGGTGATTAGGTGCTCAGCTCCCACTGAAAGGCAATCGGAGCTGGGCACATGCCTCCCTTTAAATTCTTTGAAAATCCCAGCCCCACAAAATAACAGCACTCTTATTGTGACTAGCTCCAAGCCCGGCTCAGGTCCTGGTCTCCACTGGAACCAATTCATGCTTTTCAGCCTGGAACTCTTCCTCTCTCTTATGGCTCAGTGAGGAGCTGGGACTTTCCTGGAAGCAGCTGGACCAGCGTTGTCAGCACTGTTGCCATACGCGCTTGTCCCAGATGGTAGTGAGGGTACGTCTACACTGCAGTTAAACACCCAGAGCTGGCCTGGGCTCCTGGGGCTCAGGCTGTGGGGTTGGAAAATTGCTGGGTAGACGTTCAGGCTCGGGCTGGAGCCCAAGGTCTGGGACACCACAAGGTGGGTGGATCCCAGAGCCCAGGTTCCAGCCTGAACGTCTGTACACCACAATTTTATGGCTCTGAAGCCTGCACCCTGCGAGCCCGAGTCACATGACAGGGGCCAGCCACAGGTGTTTAACTGCAGTGTATATGTACTGTGAGGGTCTGACTGTGACGCCTGGCTAGAATGGGTTAAACATCCTACAAAATAAATAACCCGCAAAAGACACGTGGGGAGATATGAAGCTCACCGTCTCTGCCATGACTCTGTACCACCATGAATCGAACTCATGTCTGTCTGTATTTTGATCTTTTAACCACACTTTCTCTCTCTTGTTTTTTAATACATTTTAGTTTAGTTAATAAGAATTGGCTATAGTGTGTATTTGCGTAAGATCTGAAACATTCATTAACCTGCGAGGTAATGTGTTGGATCCTTTGGGGTTGGTAGAATCTCTTCTTTTATATGATGAAATAAGATTTTCAGAAATCATCATATTTGACTTAGGTACCTGGATGGAGACCTGAGGCTGGATCACTTTAAGGGAACTGGACTTCTGGGTAACAAGTAAGGTAATAAAGAAGCTGTTTCATGCTGTCCTGGTAAATCTAAGTACTGGGGAAGATCCACCAGCTTTATGAGGATTGTCGTCCCCATTCTTTGCAGTTCTTCCTCAGTGACCACAGCTGGCCCCTACTGGGACTCCGGTCACACTGACACAGGCAATTAGTGAAAAGGGAAACAAACGGTTTCAGTGCTGTCCAGCCCTTGAACGTTATGGGAACCCATTTGTTCTGTGCGGCTTGTCCCCAGTGGGAACAAATGCAATGGGGGCTTGTGACAGGGCTCTGCTTCTGGAGCACGCGCATCGCTCAGTGCACCTGTTCCAAGGCTGGCCCTTTAAGGATGGTGGCTGAGTCTGTGCCTCATTTAGCTACCACCAAGGTGGATGGGGAAGAGCAGGTATCCAGGAGGAAAGCCTCAGCTGGAACACTGTAAAAGCCCATGCCTCCACCTAGGAGGCTGGGTGGAAGATTCTTCTATATTTAGAACTTGATTTCACTAAACCAGACACTGAAAATGTCATGTGGAGTTTGATTATGAGGGGAAGAAGGGGAAACTGAGGCAGTGGCAGGGTCCAAAGCCAGCTCAGGTAAGCCTTGCCATAGTGTGATATAGGAAACATCGCCAATATAACTTGCATGCTTTCGACCAGTTGATTTTCAGATGTTTGTGTTCGCTCCTTATTACTGGAGCGGGAGATTCTGATGACATTTGTGGTAATTTAGCAGATCAGCACCCAGCTGCCTTTAGCTGCTGTGGCCATTGCAATCCTGGTTAATATATTGTGAAAACTGATCCAAACAAATGTGCTTCAACTACTGCAATGCAAACCTCTGATGACGCCACTCTCATGAACTGTGCCTTGTTTTTCCTTGCCAGCAGTAGGGTTTGGGCAATACTCATTAAAGGCATGATCCAAATGGAGACAGGGCTGCCGATGGCAATTTAGGTAAGAGAAGTGATAGACAGTCCTTTTATTTTGCTGGCACTAGCTCATGACAACTAAAAGCATTTGGGTGGCTGGAAGCCACATAACTTTATGGCCTGAGTAGTGAGCTCCGAGATTGTCAGTGTCACAGAGCAGGGATGGAGTCTCATTCTGTGCTGTGTAACAGTGCGGACCATGTTGCTGGTGCTAAACAACTAAAGAGGAAGAAAATCTGGAACTCCCACAGCCAGCGCATTGTGTTGTTCGGGTTCACAGAAGTTATGTATGTGCCATTGTTCTCCTTAATTACTGTTCCCTAGACCTGGAAAGCACATGATGAAGGGAAATGGAGTAAACACGTTTATTAAGGTCAATTACAAAACTATGAGCTATGTGGTACTAGAAACATGCATGACTAGATTGCACTCATAGGAAAACAATGTACACTATGGCCAACATCCTCCCAGCATGGGCTGGCAAGCAAGGGAGGGGAGAAATGAGCACACATGAGAAAGCATGTGTCCTGTGGCCCATTGTCCCCATCAAAGCAGGCAGCAAATGCTGCAGTATCTCTCTGGCTAAAGCAGGAGTCCCTTGGAGCCCAGTGTGCCCAGACCTGGCAAGGGGAAATTGACGTGGCAATGTCTTAAAAGTTCCAGCTTCCGCTGCTGCTGGCCCAGCTGCCCTATTCACTGCAAGAAAATACGCGTTTGCCAGGTTACTTAGTTGGGTCGATGGGCACAGTGCACCTGCTGGCAGAGCAGAGAATTGAAAGAATGGCAGCAATCGGGTTCAAACCCTGTGTCTAGTATACTCAGCTGAGCACAGCTGGCTGTGCTCTGTTCTGACATGGGAAGGAGTGGGAGGGGGAGTCTTGTTCTGTTGCAACCAACAGCGAGAGCAAAGGCATGTGGCTCAGGGGCTAGTGAGAATGTGGTAGAAGGCCAGGAGGGCACAGATGCTGGGCAAAGGGCTGGGCCATTTGTGTGATTCTCTCACACCGCGCAATGGACTGAAATAGCAACATATCCAGGTGTGAGTGGGTGTCCCTGCATGCTGGGTGATTAGCAGGCATTATGTGTCACACAACCAGTCCACTTTACATACCTCAGCATCAGTCAGAGATCTGCACATCCCCTTCCCTTCAGCTACCATGTGCTGTGTTTTGAACCTACCTCTGCCAGCTTGAGGAGCTTTAAAGTGCGTTTGCAGCCTGCACTAAGGGTGAAACGTGTCCCACTGGGTGTTCCTACCATCCTCATGCCTACGATGCAGCTGCCTGCCCCTCATGGGATTCAAGTGAGGCTGAGGCTATGGGGCCGGCTTTCTGCATGGGAGAGTTTCACGTTGAAGCATAGCTGTAGCACACCCAGATTTGCACCCTGTATCCCACTTTCCACACGGGATATCTTCAGTGGGTCGAAAATCGCATAGCTTTCCCATTTTTCTTGGGATGCACCAACTGCGGGCAAATGGGACAATGAGTTCGTTGGCAGTTGGTGCAACCCAGAAAAAAGGAGGATAAGTGATCCTTATGTGTCCCTACGAGAAGTTGTCCCCAACACATCTCACGCAGGGAACAGCTTCTGGCTCTGGTAACACACTGGGCAATTTCCTTTGCTTTCCCTGAAGTGCCTGATAAAGGACAGCTCAGCTATAGACCTCCAGCTTGGGGCAGAGTTTTCCTTCTCCCTTACTCAGATGCCATCTCCATGAGTTCAATTAAACAGTCCCCAGAGGCAGTTTTCAGCTCAGGACTCCCCCAGTCAAGCCGGATGCCTTTCCAGCCCAGACCTAGCCATTCTGTGAGCTTTCCAGCCTTGGCCTCCTTGTCAATGAGTCAGTGATCACCTCACCTTAAGCATCACTATTTTGGTCAGTGTCCACTATCTAAGGTCCCAAATAACCATACTATGAAAGCAAATGAGCTGAAGCACTGTTGTAACGCCACTGAGTGTGTGTGGATAGGACCAGATTGTGTTAGGATAAGGATTAAAGAAAACTCTGAGTGTTTGACCAGATGTGGAAAGTTAGGACCTGTCTAAACAGCCAAATGTGCTATGGTGGAGAATTAATGTGCCCATGGACTGAGTTCTACCTGTCTCCATATTGATAATTCTCTCATCACATTGGTGTCTAGATAGATAAGACCGGTTGTGTTACATCTGTGTCCCAATCTCTTGTCATTGAAGATGACAGTGTAGAGGGGCCCTGAGTCTAAGCACGTTTCATGGTCCGCTCAGATGCAAAGTGTCGTAAATCAGTCAGTGATAACCAACTCAGCACTCTCCCCGGGCGGGGGACTCTGCTAGAAGAAAGGTGGTGGAGCTGGGGGCTACAAAGGCCCCTTTCTGAACTGAACGTTGCATTTTCAGGTAATCCCCTGACGCCAGGAGCAAAGCCCCGACTATTGCCGGAGTGCCATCAAATCACGGCACTAGCAGTGCTCCGGGTGCACCAACTGCCTTCTGTCGCGGCTGGGAAGGGAATTAGGGGGTGTCAGGGCTAAGCAAGGGGCTCAGCAGTAGACTTTGAAGGCAAAACAACCGCATGCTTTCCTGTAGGGGAGGGCAGTGTAAGTTTGTATGGGCTTCTGGAAAATCTTGGCCTGCCAAAAGTTAGGTCCCTAAATTAATATTTAGGGGCCAAAAAAATGATCAGTTCTGAGCACACAGCAGCTCCCACTAAAGTCAAGGAGAAGGGCTGGGTGTCCAGCCCTTTTGAAAGTCAAGCCACTTAGGGTATATCTTTGCAGCAATTAGACACCCGCGCCTGGCCCATGCCAGCTGACTTGAGCTGGGGGGCTCGGGCTAGGACCTCACAGGGTCCTAAAGTCCTGATTCTAGTGTGAGCCCAAGTGTATTATACTGCGATTAATAGCCTCTTAGCCCGGGGCCTGTGAGCCCCAGTCAGCTGGCACAGGCCAGCCTCAGGAGTCTAATTGCAGTGTAGGCATATCCTTCATAAATATGGATTTGGGAGCCTCATTGTGGGCTCCTGTTGTTGACAATCTTGTCCTTATTTTCTTTTCTTTTCTTTTTTATTTTATTTTATTAAAAGAGCCAGGAGGATCTGTGCTCTCACATACCTTAAGCGAACCACAGGTGTTGAGGGGCATTTGAGGTATGTAAGGGCTGAAAGTTCAAGGACAAAGCTTTCATGTCATCGTATTGATGTGAAGCGTGTATAGACATAACCCTGTTGGCCTGTGTTCTCTCTTGTGTTATGCCATGATCAGGATATTTCAATAAGAAAATCATGTTTTGCTTAAAATCATTTACAAAACACCTCTTTGCCTTAAGTTCGTCTGGGAGTTTACTGAATGATTGGCATGATATTGTTTAGTAGAAAAGCAGGGAGGTTGGGGGCCAATTTACTTACCATTTAAAAAATAATCAAGCATTTTGTTTCCATGGCATCTGTTCTCATTCCACATTTATGGTTCTTTGCATTAAACGTGCCATTAAAACAACCACACAGCCCAAGAAGAAAATTGCAGCGAGGAAAGAGAGACTCCCATTATAGTGCAATGTCTGAAAGGGCTGAATCTGTGACCCCAGCAGCAAAACTGAAAATTCCACTGCCTCCAATAGTTTTCATCATTTGTATTACTCTAGCACCCAGTGGCCTCCCTCAATCAAGATTGGTGACCCATTGTGCTTTCGACAATTAGCACAACGTCATCCGCGAATCTGAGATGAGATAATTGTTCTCCATTTATGTTGACACCACTCCTCCAACTGATCTTGTTCATAACCATTTCGAGGCAGGCGGTGAATAGTTTTGGTGAAATTGTATCACCTTGTGTTACGCCTTTCTCGACTGGGATGTGGAGGGGCGTTTTGAGGAGAGTAATGTTATGCATCTAGTGTTCGCTTCCTTCAACAAACCGATGTACTGTGTGTTAATGCCCTGCTCTACGAGCACCTTTAATATTGCATTGAACTCGATATTATCGAAGGCCTTTTCGTAGTTCCCGCAGTGGGAGTTTGTATTCCCTCGCTCTTTCTAGGAGCTGGCTGAGGGTGAATATATGGTCGATTGTGCTGAAATTCCTTCAGAATCCTGCCTGCTCTCTTGGCTGTTGTTCATCCAGACTCTGTGAGAGTCAGTTTATCAACACCTTTGTACAGAGCTTGTGGATGTGAGAGAGCAGGTATACAGGGCTGTCATTCTTGAGATTTTCTCGATCGCCCTTCTTGTGCAGCAAGATGATGTTCACCTCATTCCAGCTTGATGGTATTCTTCCTTCTTCAAGATATTGACCGAGTCTTAAAGCAAGGGCTTTCCAAAGTTCTTTGCCTCCTGCAGAAATAATTTCTGACGTTATTCCATCTTTGCCTGGAGCTTTTCCCTTCATCTGGTATAGTGTGCTTCAGACTTCATTGATGGTTATTCGGGGGAATGTGTTCTTCTGACTCTTGGAGCATTGGGAGAGGGATGTTGATTCTTGATTTGAACCGTTCTGTAAAGAAGTCCTTGAAGGTCTCCTCCATCCCTGCTCTGTCAATTACTGTCTCTCCATCCTTGTTCTTCAATGCTTTTACACTCAATCTATACTGCGTCAATTCCTGCTTGCATGTCCTGAGGCTCTTGCGTGATTCAGCTGTTTTGAGGAGCTTTTCTTTCCAGAAGTTCTCAAAGTCATCCTTCAGTTTTTGCTGTATAAGCTTGCACAGAACGGAGTACTTGAGGTTGTTGTTCGAGCTCCTTTTCATGTTTCTCCACTTCTCCATCAAGCTTTCTAGTTTTGTTCGAGATTCTTCCCTTTGAAATTGAAAAGCCGAAGAAGGCAGCTGCTTTTATGCAACGTCTCAGTTTGTCGGCAAAGATACTATAGTCCTCATCACATTTTTCCATCTGGCTCCATTCAAACTCAGAAATCGCTTTCTTCGGTTTTGCTTCATTGAATGTCTTTGGACACTGTTTCCTGTTTGCCATCTGTAGCGCCTTCTTTTCCACTGCTTAGTCGAAAATCAGCTTCGCTCTAAGCAGGCGATGGTCACTGACAATGTTGAAGGGCAGCATCACAGAGAAGTCTTGGATGATGCGCTTTTTGTTGACTAAAATATAGTCAATTTCGTTCTTGCTCTTAGCGTTTGGCACGATTCACGTCCACCTTCTTGCGGTCATCTTTTTGTACCAGGTGTTTGTTATGTACCGTTCTTTCATTTCTGCCATTGCCACCAGCCTTTCTCCTTTTTCATTCCTTTTGCCACTGCCGTATCTTCCTATGAGCTTTGTGCCAGCTTTCCCTCGCCTGACCTTGGAGTTTAAATCTCCCGTCATGACAGTGTAAGGGGACTTTTGCATGAGGGCTCTTTTGAGCTCCCTGTAGAATTCCTCCACTTCTTCGTTCTCGCTTGCACTTGTGAGAGCGCAGGCCTGGATGACCTTGAGGCTAGCTTTTGACTCCATCTGAAGATACAGCACCTGATGATGTTAGGTGGCATGATACAACTTTCGAAGACCAGTTCTTGCTGACAATGAATCCGACTCTTCCGACATTTCTAGCATCATCTCCCTTTCCGAGCCTCACAGCGTTTCCATCCTTTCAGTTGACTTCAAACTCTTTTTTTCGTCAGGTTTCGCAGACACCGAGGATGTTGCATCTTATCCTTTTCTTCTCCTCCATTAGATGGTTTAATGTGTCCTCCCTCGCCAGCAATCTACAGTTGTAAGTACACACAGCGAGGGTTGTCTTTTTCCATGGTGGTCTGGCACCTGACATTTTTAGCAGCCTCTCCTCGCTTGATTTCTGCTCCACCACCATAGAACAGTGCGTTTGATGTACAGGGAATGGAGCCTCATTTACTTGTGTTATTTTAGCCATTGATCGAGCCGTCCCAGTGACTGGACGGGCAGGCATATGTACCTTCTCAAGCTTAGCTAGCCTTCAACCTCTGAGGAGAAGGAAAAGCACTCTCTCCTCTGAGGGAGCAATTGCACTCCCTGGATTGGAGAGTCTGACACCTTTGTAGCATGGTTAGATGTGCCAGGGCATACACCCCGCTACCATAGCTATCAGATGGCCACGGTCATCGCTGCGCCACAATGAGGAGCTGAGGTAGGATTTAGCAGCGGTACCTTATATGATTAAAAAAATATTGCCCTATTGCCGTTACAAAGCTTCGTGCCATAGTAGTCTTGTTTCATCTTACAAAATAATGACAATCTATCAGAGTTGTGGACGGGGGGGGGCCCGCCCCGATGAAAACACAGTAGAAATCTCCCCCCGATATCTGAGCTCTGCCTTTGAAACACAATCCCCAGTGCACACACCTGTACCAGTAGTTCAGGATGTTATACAAGTGTGCCACCAAAGGAGACAGAAGTAGGGCTGGTTGAAAACTTCCAACTGAATGTGTTTTTCTGAGGAAATTTTTGGTTTTTTTACAATCCTCCCCCCCACTCAAGTGGCTGTTTTCTGTGGAAAAGGTAGATTCTTTTGTCAAAATGACCACCCCAAAACTGAAATATTTCATCCAAACCCTAAAATATTTAGATTTAGACATACTGCTACAGTGTGGCCTCCCCTCACCAAGAGGGGAAACCAGAGTTCATCATGGAAGATGTAGTCTATCCAGGAAACCCAGCCTACACAGGCAAATGGGAACATGAGATACCCACAGTATAACTCCACTGTGGAGCATTCCCCAATCAAAATATTTAATTGTTTAGATATTTATTTCACTGAAAAAATAAACATTTTACATGAAAACTGCCCTCCATTTCCAACCAGCTTTATCTGGAAGGCCATTATGAGCACTTCTCTGGTGTGCTCTGTTTCAGTAGAAACGAATTTTTCATTAAATAAATAGAGTCTAGCTCTTCTGATTGTGTAGAAAACATTCTGAACGATACAGGAGTGTGTTTCTTAGTCTGTGGAGACTGAAGCCGCAGCTCTATGAAATATGAAGTTCAGAGGCTATTCACAGTAGGGAGGGGCGCCAGGGCTCTGCCCTGGCACAAAATGAGGGCTGGAGCCCTGGCACCCCTCCCTACTGTAGAGGTGCCGGGGGTCCAGTAAAAAACTTGGATATTTTAACTCTTTTATTTTGTTCTCTTCAAGTTCTTATACAGGAACTCCTCACTTAAAGTTGTCCCAGTTAACATTGTTTCATTGCTGATCAATTAGGGAACATGCTCCTTTAAAGCTGTGCAATGGCCCTTCTAACTTTGTTTGTCAGCCTCCTGCTTTGTCCACTGCTTGCAGGAAGAGCAGCCAGTTGCAGCTAGCTGGTGGCGGGCTTGGAACTAGGGTGGACTGGCAGCCCCGTATCAGCTCCCCGCTCCCTTAAGTTCCCTGTGTGGCAGCCACCCAGAAGCCTATCAATTACCGGCCGTTCAGCTGTCCCTCGCCCCACTGCCATGTGCTGCTCCTACCCTCTGCCTTGCAGTTGCTCCCTGGAGCCTCAGACCTGCTGGCTGGTGCTGGTGGGAGGGACTATAGCTCTCCTGCCTCTCCACCCACTTTGAGGTGATTAGTGCCCCTAGTGGCAGCAGTGGGCAGCAGTCCCCATGTTTAGGAGAATGCAGGGAGTGGAACTTTGGCCGTGCTCCCTTGTGTACCTATCCAGCATGGGCGGTGGGTGGAGCCCCCCTTTGGAGAGGTGAGCCCCAAACTCCACCCCTTCTGCCTGCTGTACAGGCACCAACTACCCTCCGGCTCCAGCCCTCATTTTGTGGCAGGGCAGAGCCCCGGCACCTCTAGGCTCGGCATGTCAGTTATGAAAATACAAACCTAGCTTGAGCCCCAGCACCTTATGAAAGCACTGACTGGTGTAATACTGAGCCTATCGGCTGCGGCCGTATGATCCCCACCTGGGTGGAATCCCCTTCTCTCAGGAACCAGCCCCCGCTCCCTGGTGAATGGGGGCGGAGAGAGACTGGCTGCAGCTGCCGCAGGGGCCAGGGTCTGGGAAACTGGAGGTGAACAACCCCCCGGGGAGATGCGATGCACAGTGCCCTACTGGAAGGTGCTCGGGGACGGTGCGGGTGTGCGCGCTATATGGCCCGATAGAGAACAGACCAGACCGGGTTCACTGGCCTGCAAAGGCGTCATCAGGCACCCCAGGGTGAAGTAAGGCTGCTTCTCCCATGGAGATCTAACAATCGCTCTTTAATACTCCTCTGCCAATCCCAGCCCGCTGCGCCCGGCCCCGGCCCTGCAGCCCGCCAATCTCTGCACCAGGGTTTGCTTTTGCGGGGTTTCCCGGTCCTCCCTCTCTGCAATTTCACGCCCCCCCCCCCCTTTTTTTTTTTGGCCTGTCAGTTTCGCGTTTTGATCTGCCCGAGCCACCATAGCTCCGCGAAGCCGCCTGGCTGGGGCTGTGTGCGAGCGCTGAGAGGCGGCTGCAGGCGCAGACGATCCGATTCCGCACAGGCTCGCGCTGCCGCGGGGGGACGCGCACGGGAGCCAGCCGGGAACTCCGAGAGCGGAAACAGCTGAGCGCGCAGGCGAGCCGCTGCAGCCAGCCGGGGACGGCGATCGGATCCCGGCGGGAGGATACGGGGCTGGGGGCAGTGACCCTGGTCAGTTTCAGCCCCGTTACAGGCTGCGGGGAAATTCACCAGCGGAGCCGCAGATCTTCCGCCCCGCTCCCCTCCCCGCACTTCTCCTCCCGCATTTTTAAAACCCTCTGCGAAGTGGTGACGAACTCCGGATTCTCGCTGCAGTTTGGGTCTCGGCTCCTCCTCTCCCCGTGGACCAGAGCCGATGCCTGCAAAGCGGTGAGGACGCCGCTGACTTCGGAGCTGGTTTTTCTTTCACGGAAGGTGGCTGGATGGACGGAGCCTTGGACAAATCCTTTTTAATCGCACTTCCCTGCTACCCCCCCGCCCCCACCCGCCGACACCTCTCCCGCTGCACCAAGGTAAGAGAAATCGGCCCGTGCAACCGCCTGCTTGAAAAGTTTGTTTGATTTTGGGGATGGAAACGTTTGATTTAATTAAAACGAACCAAATTACCCCGTCCCTACCATCTCATTTCTGCAAAATGAGTGGGCAGTGCTCTGAAAGGGCTCGCGATCTTGCTGACTCTAGCATTCTTCCCCTCCCCCCCCGTCTTGTATGAAAGCGAGGAGGATATTTTAGTGCAAACGACTTCAGTTAGAAACCTGACTTGATTTTCTCTCTCTCCCTCCCCCCAGTCCGCTGGCTTGGGCAGAGGTGTAGTAGATTTGGCCCGAGATCTCTCTAATCCTTGCCAGCGGTCACGATTCCTTGCTGATCTCCTTTATAAATAGAGGGGTGTGTGTGTAATATGGTATGACTTTATATTTAGATAACATACAGTATATTAAAAAGCAGAGATTAATTTATGGGAGCTTTAAAAACACCCGCAGTCTGTCTCTTATTTATCCTCTGTACCTTAGTGTGACTTATATTCTTGGTATTGTTTATTTAAACACCAACAATCATCTCTGCATCCTGTAAAATGGTCCCTGGTATCTGCACTAGTGAGTGGCACTGATTCTGCAATTGGATGTATGTGGAAGAACTCCTGCTGGCTGTAATGGATGGGCTCCATGTGGGTTCTGAGGGGCCGCTTGCCTGGATCCAATGACAGGATCAAATGATCTGTGTTTAATACTTAAATCCTGAAACCTCTCTTGTCAGGCGCATCAACATTGTGTCTCTTTAGATTTGTCAATTACTAATAAATATAAAATTGTCATTTTCAACTTTTAAAAATCTTCTTTGCCACCATGAATGAATGAGACCCCGTCCATCCGTATCCCAGAAAGACTTATAGGGTGTCTGGTTTTCACTCTGCATTACCTAGAAATGCAAAAGTCCAGGCTGTTGGGAATGGTTTTTGGACCCATGAATCCTTGTGTTTTAGATTACAGCTGGTCTGATGCTCTAGCCTCTGCAAAGGAGAAATCTGAAAACGGATTCCAGCACCTTGGCCCAGAAGTCCACAAGTTCTGGGGAAGCAGAGTGGGGAGTCTCCAGAAAACGGAGTCAGCGAGAGACATGTGAAGGAGCGCGAGCTGGCCCTGAGCTCGTGGGTGTGCTGGCCACAAAGCGGTGCTGATTTACTGACATTTGTTTTCGAGTGGGGTGATCCTCTCCCTTCACCCAGCTATGATGTCGGTTGAAGGATCTACGATAACAAGCAGGATAAAAAACCTGCTTCGCTCCCCATCCATTAAACTGAGGAGGAGCAAGCCTAGAAGCAAAAGAGAGGACATCAGCAGTAAGGTGAGTGAGCGAGGTACTGGCATCACATTTAACCTTGTTTTCCAAGGCCATGTCTGTGCTAAAGGTACTGCCATGTTGGGCCACCTGGCCTACAATGACAGTATCCCCCACTACAACCGGAGCAGAGCTTTGTTTTGTATTAAACAGGCCCTTAACTGTGTCTTTGAACCTCACTAACGTCCAAGCCCCTCCTGCGGGAGCACTGTATTTGCACAGCTTGGATGTAACTGATGTAGCAGTTTCAGAATAAGTCATGTTAAGAACATTTACTTTGGGGAGAATATTAAACGGGTCCAGTAGTTCCTACACTCTGGTCAGTGGGCTCTTGCTGGTCATCCCTAGAGAGCTGCCTGGTCCCATTAGGCTGGCTCCTCCTTGTTTCATAAATACTAAAAATACGCCTGGAATTGCTGTAGGTGCCATAGGGCTTTATGTGATTACGAGTGGGAGGGGGGCGGTGTGTAAGATGACAGAGAAGAGGTATCTGGGAAATTAGTTACTATTCAGATGTAGTCCATGCGTTAGAGAAGTGTGAGAGCCCTTGAACTAACTCTCCCTACTTTGTGTGGTTCTCATAATTAACAAAAGTGGCAAGAATAGTTTTCAGGGATGTTTTAGCTTATAAACAAGTCAGGGGGAGGAGGGAAATCATTTTTCCTCACGGCCCATCCTCCTCTTGGTGTCAGTAAAGTCAGGAGGCTGAATTCGTGACAGAAACAAGCATTCCTCTGGAATTGATTGATGTCCTAAAAAGAGGATAACTTAATTGCATGGTCAAATAGAAGAAGAAACCAGCCTGGGAGGTATTTCCTAGTGGCTAGAGCAGGGGACTATGAGTCAGGGGACTGACTTCTATTCCTGACTCTGATACTGACTCCTTGCATGACCTTGGGCAAATCACTTAAGCATCACATACTTCAGATTCCCCATCTATGAAATAAGGCACTTATTCCTCCCTATTGTGAGGCATCACTAATAAATGAAATTTGTTGGATGAAAAGTGTTATCATTGCTTGTTTAAAAGCAACAGCTTCAAATATGTAGCCACAGAAGCAAAGAAGGCACATACAACTGCAGGTGAAGTAAATTAGTTTAAATGTTTTCTCTCTGACAGTTTGTCCCAGTGTGAAATCCTGCTCTTAAAACTGTGGGTCAGGGATGGGTCTTCTCTGGTTAGCTGCTGATTACCAATAAGCCCAGTTCTGATCTCTTCTCTCCCCCGCCCCCAGTAGGACAGAGGGTGGGCAACCTACAGCTCGTGGTCTACATCCGGCCCATGGGACTGTCCTGCCTGGCTTCTGACTCCTGGATGTGGGGGGCGGGAGGCTAGCCCCCAGCCCTTCCCCTGCTGTCCCCCCTACCTCGCAGCCTCAGTTCGCTGTGCCGGCAGCACAGTGGCATGGCTGGTTGCAGTCGGGCAGTGCGGCCGCTAGTCCTGCCACTCTGAGCAGCATGGTAAAGGTGCGGGGAGCAGGGAGGTTGGATAAGGGGCAGGGATTCCCAGTGGGCAGTCAGGAGGCGGTAACAGGGATGGTTGGATAGGCATGGGAGGCCTGTCAGGAGGTGGGGGTGTGGATAGGTGTTGGGGCAGTGAGGGGACAGGGAAGGGGTGGGATTCCAGGGGGTGGTTAGCTGTGGAGAGGGGGGTCTCTGGAGGGGTGGTCAGGGAATGGGGGGCGTTGGATGGGTCGGGGTTCTGAGAGAAGCAGTCAGAGGGTGGAAAGTGGGAGGAGGCAGGGGCCAGGCTGTTTGAGGAGGCACAGCCTTTCCTATCCAGCCCTCCATACAGTTTCGCACCCTGCTGTGGCCCTCGGGCCAAAAAGTTTGCCCACCCCTGCTCTAGGATAAACAGTACTCTGCTTCCTCCAAACTGCTTGTGGGAGAGTCCTCTCTGTTTGCGTATAAGGTGTATGTGCTGCATTCAGAAGAGCCTGCCTGGACTCTGGTGCCTGCCGAAGAGCCACACTTTTATCTGCTGATGAGGAGTTCTTGGTTGGTCTGTGTCCACTGCTAACTTTTCAAACCGTGAAAAAGGACCCGTGTGCTGTACCGCGTTGGGATTCAGAGGTACTTCTGCCCATGCTCTTGCACTGTGAGTTGTCTGATCACCGCAGGGAATGACAGATTCATCCCACACCATTAAATTAGGTTTTTGTATCTTATTAACAAGTGCATCAGTGCAGTAGGTCAGTGAGATGCAGAGAAACAGCTGTGTGAGGGCAGCAGGGGCTGCTGCTTGTGGCATCTCCTTGATCCTTCCTCATTCTGGGGAGAACGTGAGTGGAAGCAATTTATTGCTCTGGGAAAATGGCCTGGGTGTGTCTGCCCTCTGGTGTAATTGAGTTCACAGTCAGATTAATCTCCTTACCTGACTTCATTGGGGCTGCTGGTTCACAGGGAAACAGGATGTGATCCCTCGTCAGAGGTCCTGTATGTATCACTGGAGATGTCTTCTCTTGCCACGTGCATGTTCTTATGCCTTCCTGAGGTAACAAGTAACTTCTACCACCATAAAGCTGTATGAGGTACCCTCCTTCTACTGAAAGGCGCAACAGTAAATCCATTGGCATTGAATGATGGTGTTAAACATGTAATTCCTGAATGGCTCCCTGGTTTGTTCACTGTCCGGTGAGCTTCCCCAGATAACAGGCAAGGTTGCTTCTAGGAGATATTTAACTCTCTGCACCTGTATACTGGGCTGTCTGGAAAACATCAGCATCCGAAGGGTTACATGCCGTGATCATGTGCATTGCTGCAAAGCCATAAGTAGCACCAGAGTATGGTGGCATATGGGCTTCATGTCAGTGATTGGCCGTCTCTTGCTGGTGAATGCTGTGTGCTTATGTAAGAGGGAGCAGGACTGTTGTTCTGGACCCATACCTGAAAGGAGAGACCACACCTTCCGTGCTAGGTGTACTATTAGTAATATCAGGGCAGGTGGATGGAGGCCTGCCCTTCTCAGGTAAGAGGGCAGAACCACCGAGCCCAGGCTTCTAGTGATTTCTGGAGACAACAAAAGAGTGAGGTCAAAGGTTAATGGGGGATCCAGAAGGGGAACCCCTGACAGTGCCCACTGCTCCTCAAAGGCATCTAGGGACTCAGTGGATGCTGCCTAGAGGAACTCTGCCTGGAGACATAATTGACATGGGAATGGAAATAGACCCCCCACAGTCACAGAGCACCCCCCATCCAGCTTCCTCCTGGAGTGAGGAGGTCCCGTGACTTTGGGGGGCTAGGGATAGGGTGTGCATAGAGAAGGAAGTGCAGGGAAAAGTGCAGCTAGAACCTCATAAGAGGTTAATAAGAGGTTCTGGAGGAGCCGGAAGAGAGGCTGCAACCTGACGCACTCTATGTAGATATGCGCCAGGATCTCCCTCGCACCATAAAAGGGTCAAGTATCAGGGGAGTTCATGAACCTGCCAGGTACATGCCTGTGCTCATAGTCCCATGGAGGAGCTACCAACCAATATCCCCGACAGGCCCTGGGACCACCATACTGGGTGTAGGGGAAAGGTGAGAGCCCTTCAGCTCCAGATCTTCTCTGCTGAGTCCTTAAAGTCCAAGTCACCTCCAGCAGCTTGCTTTAGAATTGGGAAAAACCTGCAGCAAACAGCCACCTTGATATGCGAGTGCTGTTATCTGCCCAATGCGAGTGCTGTCATCTGCCCAATGACGGGAAGCCGGGCCATCTGCTAAGGATAGCTAGTGCTGTGGGTGAGACCTCCCAGGCTGGTGTGGGACCTTCTTTGTCTCCAGGGCTTGTGAAGGTGACTAGAGATGCCTGAGCAAGGGGTCTGAATAGGTCAGGGGAGGAGGAGGAGCTTTGTGCCAGCTGGCGCTGGTGTGTGTACAGATGGGCCTATAATCCTGTGCTGAGAGTGGGTAGGCTGTGAGAGGACTGCTCTGCTGAAACCTGTATTGCTCTGAGAGGAGGAGTGGGCGCAAGTACAAATCAACATTTTGCAGGAGGGGTGTGAACAACCTGCAGTGTGTGCAATGGGAACTGCAAAGAGAGGAAAAACTGGATTTGTGACCTTGTTTTGCTGCTTTATGAATGCCTGACAGGTGTGTGTGTGGAGGGGTGTGCTTGCGAAAGGTTGGGTGCATTCTTACATTGTATGGTTGCCTATGCTGTTTTACTTGGAAAATTCAATGGACGGCTAGTGAACTATTGGGATTATTACATCACAAGTACCAATTTAAGCAAAATCCAAGGCGTTGGAAGAGAGGTTATTTTAGTCAGAATGTTAATAAAACACAAATAGCTTTGATAACTTCTAAAACTCGAGTGCCTGGCAAATAAATAGGAGAAAAGACTTATTTGTTAAATCTGTAGCTCCCTTCTGTAAAGAGGAAGTGGTTGTACTCTGGTCCTCCGAGGAGACTTCACACAGAAACAGGGAAGACTGACTTGATAGTTCTGATATTTGTAAGATTGGGGTGGGGTGGTGGGAGAAAAGAGCAACTGGAAAACGTCAGAAAATTCTTTCAGGCAGAGCTGGTTTAAAAATGAGATGTAAGTTTCCTTTTTTCCCAGCAAAAACTGTTTGCTGCTGGTCTGGTTTTGTTTACAACAACAAAACCCTAAAGCAAAATACCAAACCCTCATTTGTCAAAATCATCAATTTAATTTTTTGTTTTAATTAACTCTACTCTTAGGCTGCCTTTCCCATTTCTCCTCTCCTACTTCCATTTTAGGTCCCTTTGTTGAGTTCCTTCTTTGAGATTAACAAGTCCAGACCTAGGATAGGTAGCATTTCATCTTCAGGTCACTAAGTGTAGGGACTGCAAGTCTTTACTGCTGGCTGGTTAGTAAGTTACCTGAAATAAGTATGTTGATCTTAGTCCAGTTTCTAGTAGCTGGCTGTCCACAAAAACCTCCCCTGCAATTCGCACCCTTGTTAGAAATTTCAGCAGGGAGGCTGAGCATTGAATAGGCCTGAGGGTTGAACTCCCACCTGTCTCCACTGATGATCCCTGAGAGAAGCATTGACAGGGCCGCAAGGGAACCTATTAGTTGAACAGAGGATTTTGCATAGGTCTCTAGGGCTGTGTCACTGTGGTGTCTTAGGGCTGGTCCTCACAACTCTTATACCAATTTATGCATCTCTGTTTAAAAACCAGTATAGTTAAATCCTTAGTGTGGCTGCAGTTAAACCAGTGTATAAAAGTGTTTAAATGGTTGGGAATACGCTATACCAGCATAAGCACGTTTATACTGGAATAACTGTGTCCACCCTCGGAAAAGGGGGGTTTAATCTTTTGAATTAGAGCTATTTTCTAAACTAGTATTTGTAAATTGGTACAAAAATTGCATGTAGACCAGGCCTTGGAAAGTTAAATGCTTACAAATGTAATGCTTCTTTCAATGATTGAAGTCTAGCTAAGTCCCGGTGGGGATTTATTTGGGGACAGGACTCCTCTTAAATCCTGAGATAAAGCCTTGATCCTGCAGCAGTCCACACTGACTTCCCTATGCACGGTATTTTAGAAAGCAAGTTGCTCAGTGGGGCTGGTTTGTCTGTGGGTGGCATTGGGTCTTGCAACAGAAGAGAGCTTGTTTGAGACAATCCTGGATTCTTTTCCCTGTCAGGCATTCAGAGGGACACTGAGCCTTGGTCTGCATGTAAAATGTAGATCAATGTAGCGATGTTGCTCAGGGCTGTGAATAATTCGCACCCCTGAGTGTCATAGTTAAGCCAATCTAACCTCTCATGTAAATGCAGCTACCTTGACAGAAGAATTCCTCTGTTGACCTAGCTACTGCTGCTTGGTGAGCTGGGTTACTTACAGTGACAGAAAACCCGCTTCCATCGATGTAAGAAGCATCTAGCACTACAATGACATAGTTGCAGCTGTGCCATTGTAGTGCCCATGGTGTAGCTCTTTGTGTTGCATTCTGTCGTCATCACCAGCTCCTCTTCCCTGCCATTGGCTGTGCAGATGATTCTGGAATGTTGTATGGATGGAATAAGGAGGCCCAGAATGAAGCAGGGACTTGGGAACCAGCTTCTCCCCTCTCCCTCCCATCCCAATCTTTGTTTCAGGAAGGTGAGGGTCAAGCTTATATCATGGTCAAGGTTGGCCAGGGAGGACGTGGGTGAGCCCAAGTTTGGGAGCTCCTGCTTGTTGGCTATAAAGGACATACATGCCTTCTCAAGAGTGTTGCTTGTTCCACAATAAATGTTTGCATGTGCATGTCGTGATGAGGTCTGTACCTAGAAAGGAAGATCTACAGAACATAGTCAGCTGTTTCTGAAGCTTGAAGCTGTTTCTGCAGCCCACAGCAGAGAGGCAAAAGGAAACTGTATGTTTGTCTGTCCGTGCTAAATCTTGTAATAGCACATCTATAGACTCTAGGCACGGTAGAAAGGTGAGTAGGAGTCGTTGCCCCCTCTTCACAGATGAGGAAACCGAGCACTGGTGACTTCCTGTGGCTACCGAGCAAGTCAACAGGTTCTTCATCTACTGGCCCATGCTGCCTCCTTTAGGTATACCCCATAAATACATGTTGCCCGTAGTTGAGAGACTGTTCATTGTGTTAACATTTTTACATGCACACTTCTCCTCTCCTCCTTTCCCTCTCCATGCTACCTGTTATACACCTCCTTGAGATTCTCAACTGGCGTACGCAGAGGGTAAGCCAAACACAGTTTGTACTTGCAGGGGGAGGGCGAGGTTAATCAATAGCAATGTTTTTTTGCTAGGGAACTCTAGCACCAATCACTTCCTGTTCCTGGAGCAAGGAAGATACAAGGCAGTAGAACAGAGGTGGGCAAACTATAGCCCGCGGGCCACATCTGGCCTGTGGGACCCTCCTGCCCAGCCCTTGAACTTCTGGCCAGGAAGGCTAGCCCCCGACCCCTTCTCTGCTGTTCCCTCTCCCCTGCAGCCTCAGCTCACCGTGCCACCAGTGCTTTGGGCAGAAGGGCTGTGAGCTCCTGTAGGGCAGCATGGTTTCCAGTCCTGCTGCTCTGAGTGGCATGGTAAGGAGGCGAGGAGCAGGGGGGTTGGATAAGGGGCAGGGGATTTCAGAGAGCAGGGGGTGGTTGGATGGTACAGAGGTTTGGGAGGGGCGGTCAGGGGATGAGGAGTGGGGGCGGGGCGTTGGATAAGTGTGGGGGTCCTGGGGGTCCTGTGAGGGGGTGGGGATAGGGGTCGGGGCAGACAGGGAGCAGGGGGAGTTGGATAGGGGTGGGGTCCCAGGAGGGGGCAGTCAGAGGATAAGGGCTGCGGGGGTTGGATGGGTCAGGAGTTCTGAGGGGGGCTGGGAGGGGACAGGGCGAGGCTGTTTGGGGAGGCATGGCCTCCCTACCTGGCCCTCCATACAGTTTTGCACCCTGATGTGGCCCTCAGGCCAAAAGGTTTGCCCACCCTGCAGTAGAACAAACTTGTGTATTTGTTACAGTTAGAATAAGAGCCTGATTCTACAGATGCTGCGTATCTGCAATTCCCATTGACTTCAAGTGGAGCTGTAGGATCTCAGCACTTTCAAATGGATTCTGCCTGGATACAGAAACGATGTTGCCCTTTGGCTCTTGGAAAGTAGC
This sequence comes from Dermatemys mawii, assembly GCA_007922305.1. Lineage (NCBI taxonomy): Eukaryota > Metazoa > Chordata > Testudines > Dermatemydidae > Dermatemys > Dermatemys mawii. The sequence continues at coordinate 42,876,513 of ML677332.1, read as the reverse complement.
TATGTAGCCCGTCCTGTAGGGCAATGATGATGTTGCTAGGATATGGTTACCCTTGTGTACCAGTCCGGGGACACGCTCTCCCTGCTGGGCTTTTTTTCAGAATGTCCTATATTTACGCTGGGAGGAAGGTTGGTAAGATCCATTAAAGCCTCTTGATAGGGGACGGGGGGGATGTCATGTTAACAAGTGAGGTGCAGATAGTAGGAGTAACATACACAAATAGGGTAATCAGCTGTGTGGGTTTTAATGGTTGCTGTATGCCCTGGGTGCTCACACATTTCTTGTCTGGATGATCTCTTGCAGCACTTAAACCATGTATTGCGTTTGATTGTATATCTCCTTTATGTTCGTCAAATGGCATTTGGAGAGAGTGTGGAACTTAGCAATATAACCTCGCTTGTGAGAGTTGGTCAGGTTCTGCTTTGTTCCCAAGACCCAGATGCTGTGTTGGCTGTTGGACTGAGTCTTGGTGCTCACCAGAGTAAATGTTTGGAGCCAGCCAGGTCTTAAATGTCTCTGTGCTATGAAAATGAGCCGGGGATGTAAAATACAGTCCCTGCCTCTCTCAGTTTTTGTCTCACGGGAGCCAAAGAGTTCAGCACCTTCAGTTTTACTAGAGACTTGGTCAAAAGCGACCTAGCTACATTCAAGGCCAACCTGAAGCAGGGGTGGGCTTGGTCATGTTTGATACCCTTTGTCATATGTGGCTGTTGGTCGTAGCGTAGACCCAACCATGTTATATCATGGAGCAGTGTCTGCACTCGAGTGGAATAAGACTACACTAGTTTTGGGCCAAACTGCTTCTGGGAACAAGGGGTTGGAGTTGAGCTGAGTGCACTGTCCCTCGTGATATTGATTCTCCAGCTGTTGAAATGTAGCCAGTGTTCTTGGTCTTCAAAGCAGGGACTGGCTGTCACCATGTATTTAACAGTGCTTAGCAGAATGGCACTCTGATTTCAGTACTATTGTAATACTAATCAAACCCCACTGTCACCCGCTTCAAGCTTTCATTGTGTCTGAATTATCTGCCTCTTATGTGGCTTATGGAGTCCTCCAGAACCTCCCTCCGCTCATGGAGTTCTATCCCCAGACGTAGCCTGTTCTCTGCCCTTTGAATGATGAGAACTCCAGTGAGGCTGGCATGCATCCTCCTGAAGTGCGGCTCAGCAAATCTCCCACTGTTGCGCTAGCACTTGTGGGAGGGAGCATTTGGAGACAGGGCTTGGGAATTTCATTACCACAGGGCCATTTAACCTTGCCTTGATCACCTCTAGACAGTCTAATAGTAAAAATGCTGAAGGCCTGTCTACACACCTGCCATTGGTACAACTGATGGAGCTGTGCTTTGCACCAGTGAGATATTCCCCCTCCAAATGCTAGGTGTAAAGAAAGCTTCATTAATTGCCTGCAGTAGTGTAGCAGCCATGTTGGTCCCGGGATATTAGCGAGACAAGGTGGATAAGGTAATTTTTTTTTTAATTGGACCAACTTCTGTTGGTAAGAGAAACAAGCTTTCGAGCTTACACAGCTCTCTAAAGCTTCATTAATGTTATTGTTTGCATGACAGTAGCAACCCATAGGCCCCAACAGAGGTCAAGGCCCCATTGTGCTGAGCCTTGTATGAAAACCTAGAAAAAGATTGTCCCTATCTCAAAAAACTTAATAGACCAGACGGAATTATCATCTCCACTTTACAGGAGCTAAGACACAGCGACATTAAGATGCATGGCCCAACAGGAAGTCTGTTGCAGAACTTGGAATTGAATCCAGATTTCCTGGTGCTAGATTTATTGCCTTAACCACCAGGCTAACTTCCCTTTCTCTGTGAGGTCATGGATGTTTAAAAACCTCCTCTCAATTTCCATCTTTGCTGACCCTAATTCTCTGATATTAACAATTTGGGAGCCCTTAATGAGATGGGTCTTCAGCAGGTATCAGTTATATCAAGAGGCATATCAATAAGACTGGAGGGCCAGAGGCAGTCCCCCTTGTTACTGGAAACCTTGTAATTTTACTATGACCTCAATGGAAAGGGACTCTTTTACAGTAAATGGTACTGTAGAAGAGCATGAACTATGGCTATGGACTGCTCAAGATAGTGTTTCCAGGCTAGGAGCTCTGAAAGTCAAGCCTACACATTCCCCAACATAGTGTGGCATTGGTCAATGAGGCCAACATGGTTGCTAACTAACATGGAATTTCTAGCTCAGTGGAGTTTGGCACATGATATTCCAGCCATAATAAAAGGTATAACTTTTGCAAGAATGAAAACAATTTTTTATTTAGGAAATAATTACGTTCCTAACACCCTTTTGAGTTATCCTGAAATCGCCCCCAAAATTCTCTTCTGGCAGAAGAGCGCTCCTGAGAAATTTCAGCCAGAAAGCCTCTTTTCTTTGGAAGTAAGAGGATGAAATTGGGGTTTATAATGGAAATCTAGTCACAGCATTAACTAATGTCTTGATAACAGGCACACTTAAGAGTTTCTGATAAAAGAACCACTTGTCAGAATCAATTCAGTCTGAGAGCAAACCATTTTCTGGAGTTCTGTGATGAATAAAAAAGAGGAACCCATTGGTTTAACCGCTCTTGTATTTGGTTTGATTAGAAGCTGTGGAGAACAATGCCTCCCGACCCTTCCAAAAACCCCTCCCTGCTGTAGAGCCCGAGAAGCAGAGGGCAACCAGCATTGAAAGTGGCTGTGCTTAAGATTTCCTGTGCACAATAGTGTTAGAATTTAAATGTTCCCTGAAGGCTTTGAAGTTGACACTTAATGAAGATGAATGGGGTAAGGGGCCAACGGCCTCTAAAGGTTGGTTTTTAGAAGGGATGTTTTGGTAAAAAATTCCTATTGGTGGACAGGGCAGTGTTTTTAACACCATTCTCCAAATTGATTTGGAGCCTATCTAATTAGCATGCTAGTGGGCGGGAGGGCCTTGCCCGTTCCGGCACTCCCGGTGCTGCTACCACCAGTGACTCTGCACATGGGGTAGAAGTGGTCTTTTAAGCCCAGATCCTGCAAGGCTTTACACATGTGTGACTTTGTGCCTTGTGAGTAATCTCATTGAAGCCAATACAGCTACTTACAGTGCATAAAGTTCAACATCATGTGCATGAGGGGTATTGCAGGGTCAGGGCCTTAGACTGACAGTCCCTTCCCTAGGAACCTTACAGTTAGCATGTTTTGACCATGCTGAGCGTGACCTAACTGAGACCCTTAGGCACTGTCATCATGGAAATGTTAAATAGGATTTTTTTTTTTTTTTTTCAGAAGGAAAAGCCTACTGTTAGTCAAGCTTGTCTCTTTATTTGGTGGCAGTGATTTGTTCTCAGTATCAAAGCAGGACATGCTTTGTCAGCAGTAATTTTGGAATGGGCCACACAGTGTGGTATAAGCGTGTGCCGATGATCCTAAAGTATTCAGAGTACGTGGATGATGCTGGAAGGTGCTGTCTTAGACCTTCTCTACACTAGGAAGGTGTTGCTGGTATAACCATGCCAGCAAACCCTCCTAGCAGAGATAGAGCTTGGGCTAGCAAAAGAGGGCTTTTGCCAATATAGTGTAGACCAGTTCCTGGCATGAAATAAACTGTACTGGCAAAATGATTCTCTTGACAACATAACAGTGTCTACACTAGCTGCATCTAAGTGTTTTTTTCCCCCCCCACTCTGAAGCAAAACATCTCTGCTGGCAAAACTTTTAAATGCAGCCCAGTCCTCAAAAGGATAGGGCAATGTCTGTTTCTCATATGGTTGTCCTATTATTTCCTTAAAATGCAGGTGATCCCCCTAAGGGTGGGAGAGTTGGTATTACTGTTTTTTGCAAGGATGGGTTAAACAGGGGAGTAGCACTGGTTTAGGCCTCTTCTGTGCCACGCAGTCAGGGGACCTAGTTACAATCTGGTTTTCCTATGGTTTGCTTACTACATAGTTTCAAAGTTTTACTGTAAATGGGAGCTAATCATGTCCCCGAAAACCATAAGTCCAGTCTTCACCACCATTTCTAACCAGTTTTAAGAAGTACCCCAAATGTGGTTATAGTTGCATTATAGATGGGGTTTTGAGGCCCTGTCTAAAGTGGGATTTGAATCAAGGGAAGCAGCATAGTCCCATGGATTGGATATTGATCAGGGAGTTGGGAATTTTGGGTTCTTTTCCCAGATCTGCCATTGACTTGTGCCGCTTTGTGCCTCAGTTTCCCCATCTGTAAAATAGAGATGGTACTTTACCACATCTTGCAATATCTTTCAAGGTCTCTGGGTAAAATGCTATACAAATACTCAGTATTTTGTTTGATACCCAAGTTCTAAATTGGTTTACACCTTGCCCCAGACAAAGTAATTTCAAATATTGTTTGATTGGCCAACACAGACAGAGCCCAGCTGTCTTCAAATGCGCTGTCAAAAACTGTGATCGAGCCTCAGTTGGGATCACTCATTTTTGAGCCTATATCTGTTATCAAGCTACATTGGAAACCAGGTTAGCTGGAGCCATGTTTAAACAGTGTCCAAGTAGAGTTTTCAAAAAATGGTTCAAAGCCCCTTATAGCTGGGGCTGTTGACATTGTTAGAGATGCTACATGTCAACTTAGGACAGAATAAAATGCTTGTAATAAAATATCTTGGCAAAGATTTCATTCTTATACGTGTGTGCAATTTGCCACTGGACACAGTTGTTCATGAAACCTGAGTTTCTTTTGAGAACTGAGACTCCATCTCTTTCCAGCACTGGGAGGATAATCTTCCTAGCTGATAATCCACAGACTGTGCTGCTTGGCTCTGCAGCTAAGCAGCTGAGATGTATTTTATGTGCAATCAGCAATGCAAATACCCGGCACTGTGTGGCAGAGAGGGAAGAAGGGTAAAGCAGGGTACTCTGGTCATGTCCGGAATGGTTTTCTGGAGCTTCTTTATAGCCAACATCTTGACTTGGGTGTGTTGTGAAATGTTCCAGAGATGATGTAAACATGGAGAGGCCTCGGTTTGTTCAGGTACCTCCGAACCCTCTATGAGCAGTTTGACTTTAGTTTAGATTTGAATGATAAGCCTCACTTGGTGCTGGTATTTTCCCCTCAGATCAAGGTTACCCATTGGTGTGATCACTCAGTAGGATCACCTTGATGGTTAGATTCTGCATGATGCAGAAAATGGCCATGTACGCAAATCTGCTGTCATAGACGACTGTTAGAGAGACAAGGTGAGTGAGGTAATATCTGTTATGGAACCACCTTCTGTGGTGAGAGAGACCAGCTCTTGAGCTTACATAGAGCTGCTCTTGACCTGAAGAATAGCTGTGTGTAAGCTCGAAAGCTTGTCTCTCTTTTCTCTCTCCAGCAGAATTTGGTTCAGTAAAAGATATTCACCCAGCTTTTCTTTTTAATATTCTGGGCCTGACACAGCTACAACACCATTGCATACAGGGTGGGCAAACTTTTTGGCCCCAGGGCCACAGTTGGTTATGGAAATTGAGTGGCGGGCCACGAATGCTCATGAAATTGGGGGTTGGGGTGAGAACTCTGGCTGGGGGTGCGGGCTCTGGGGTGGGACCAGAAATGAGGAGTTCAGGGTGCGGGAGGGAGCTCCGGGCTGGGGTAGGCGGTTGGCGATGGGGGTGAGAACTCTGGCTGGGGTTGCAGGCTCTGGAGGGGGGCTAGGGATGAGAGGTTGAGGGTGCTCCAGGCTGGGACCAAGGAGTTAAGAGGGCGGGAGAGGGATCAGAGCTCGGGCAGGGGATTGGGGCATGGAAGAGGGTCAGGAGGGCAGGGTCCGGGCAGTGCTCACCTCAAGTAGCTCCCAGAAGCAGCAGCATGTTTCCCCCCTCTGGCTCCTACGTGGAGGCACGCCAGGTGGCTCGGCACCCTGCCCTGTCTGCAGGTGACACCTCTGCAGCTTCCATTAGCCGTGGTTCCCGGCCAATAGGAGCTGCAGGGGTGGCGCTTGGGGTGAGGGCAGTGTGCAAAGCCCCTAGATTGTTCCTACTCATAGGAGCTGGAGTGGGGCACACCGCTGCTTCCGGGAGCCATGCAGAGCCGCGGCACGTGCGGAGTAGGACAAGTGCGAGGCCCCGCTCCCTGGCTGGAGTGCAGCAAGCCTTGGACCCTGCTCCCCGACAGGAGCTCGAGGGCAGGATTAAAACATGTGAAGGGCCGGATGCGGCCCCCGGGCTGTAGTTTGCCCACCCCTGATCGCATACATAGATGACTATTGTCAGCCACTGGTCTTCCTGCATTGTTGCTGGAAAGGGTTTGCCTGCTAGTGTGGGTGGCCCACAACCACTCGCTTTGCTAAGGTTCAGCTCACTTTCAGCACTGAGTCTGAAGATTGTTTAGTTTGTAAGAGACGAAAGGGAACAATTTTCCAGTCTATGCAGGCAGACTTGTTGCTGCCCAATACAGCAAGTGAACAGGTCTATTTGTGTAGAGAGCATAGTGTTTGAGAATCTCTTAGTTGTGAATGGGGCCTATCCAAGGTACCCAAAGTGAATGTCGGTACCCAGAGCATAAGTGTAAACACAACTGTCAACGGAGTGACTTGTGGTTGGACTTACTGTTTTATTCTCCCTGACTACTTGGGATGAATGTGAGGGCTAGTAGCTGACATGGCATTAAAGATCCATGCAGCCTATCCACACTACAGCATATTTGAACGTTACTAATATTATGATAACTGCTCCCATGCTACATACCTACTAAATGTGCTTACAAATTTAATTCCGATCTACAGTGCAGTCCCAAGCCCCGCTGGGAGACTACTGTATTGTAACTCTGGCCCCCACCATGGTAGCAGCTACTGTTCAGATGGGACTATAGGGGAAAGTACTTCCTACTAATTTGTTTTTACATGCTGATATTTTTGCAAGTGGTTATTGCAAATGACATTTCCCAGCTGGTGTTGAGCCGTCCTCCGGAATACCCGCTGTCCCAGAAGCGTTCCTCTGCGCTGCTGCGGCTGCCGCCTCAGCTTACAAATGGAATCATATAGTCCCTGGATTTGTGGCATTATAACTGGTTGTCGTGGAGACCATTGTACCCTGACCGATCTGGGGCTCTGTTTTCTCAGTGGGGGAGGATGCGGGACTTTAAGGGTGTGTCTGTGCTGTATGCTTCTTTCAGTGGTGTCTAGTGCACACACTGTGTAGCCCCCCTAGCATGGGTATAAATAGTAGTGTAGACAGTGAGGCACGGGTTAGGCAAATGGAGTAAAGAGATGCCTGAAGGGCTCTCTGCTCGCCCGAGCTCTGCCTCCCCGTCTACACTGGGATTTTAACAGCATGGTGTTCAGCTGCTGGAGCCTTTCCCTGGAATAGACTCAGGCTGCAGGCAAAGGCTCTGTCAGCTCCCAACTTCTGGAGTCCTTTCCCACCACGGCAGACTCTGGCAAAAGTCTGAGTGGTGATGCAGGGAAAGGCTCCAGCAGCGGGGAAGCTCTGGCAGAGTGGAGACTGGACTTTTCACTGCTGCCAAGTTTCCTCTGCCAGAGCCTTTCACTGGAACCGGTAGCTACACACCACAGTGTGGACGCAGACCGCTTTTCACTGCTGCACGTCGTTACACGTACCCTACACGCCACTGAATATAGCCTGACTGTGTGGTGTTTTCCACAGTGGAATCTGGGAGCAGTGCCACGGTGCTGAGCTGCACAGGCTGGGGGATACGTGCACATGGGGCTGGTGTATTGTGAAACGATGGCCAGTTAACCTGTGGTGGTTAACAAGTTTGTGACGTCTAGTCTGGACACTCCCCAGATACTTGTCCCAGGACTTACACGTTTGTGGTTCACCTTTGCTATCAACTGATTCCAGGTGAAAAATGTTAGTGTAAACAAGCCCATTAATGTGCCCCTACTCCCCCTTCCTTTCTCTTCCCCTTCTTTTGACCCAGGCTCTGCACTGAGCAGGGTGGAATGAGAGCTGAGGTGAGCTCAGTATCATGATAGAGAATGTTATTAAAATACTTGTGATGCTCTTGGTAACAAAGGCTAAAGTTGCAGCAAAAACACTTCACACCCACCCATTGTCTCTGCTGTCCTAACTTGACAGCTGACTTTCTCCCTCAGTCACTTAAAATCTTTAAGAAAGATATGGGGGATTTGCAATCGGGGCAGGTGGGGTACAGCTGAGGGAATGTGGGGTTGCAGGGATATTACTTGACCATAGAGGATACTGGGGTATCTCAGTGGGAAGAGAAGGGTTGCTCACTGCAAGGAGACTTGTGGCTTTGCTTATGTTACTGTTTCCAGAAGACTTAAAGGCACCAGGGAAACTCCCCTGTTCATGTCTCTCTTATGCCCTAAAGGTGCTGGCAATCATAGGAGAGTATTTTTTCTTTGTACCTGGCTTGTTCTGACACCCGGGCTCCAATCTTACTGGGAGGAGTGGCCCGACACGCCTTAGCCAACCACCCTCTCAGAGGCGAAAGCAGTGTAAACAGTGCTGTACTTCTTCAGACAGAGCAGAGCTGACATTGCTGGGCCAGGCTGCAGGGAGAGGAGCTGTGGGCCTGGAGCCTGATATCTGTGTAGCATTTAGCATTTGGGGTTATTTGTGCCTGGGAGCACTCATGCTGGAGAGACAGCAGAACTGTAAATCATCAGCGATCAGTGTAAGCCTCAGAAGCAGTTAGAGAAGAAGGAAGAACTTGGAAGCAAAATCCATTATAAAATGTCCAAGTGGATGAATCTCCTTGCTGGGGAGCATGGATTTTCCTGAAACCAGGAGGGTGCTGCTCTCAGAATGAGTGCTCTGCCTCTTGGAAACAGTCTCTTGTTTGGAAGAGGGGATTTATTTCTAGGTCTCCAGGTCTGTCTGCCTGCCTGGGTTCTGTCCCACATGCTGCTCTCCAGTGTGATTTAATTTAGATGCCCTCCACCCAGTTCCCCAGAAAGGAAAGAGCTGTAAACAGCTGCCAAGCAGGATCCTGGATTGTAAAGGATATTTAAACAGTGTTGCTGTTCTGGGCCTTGGATGGATGATAGGACCAGAAAAAAAACGCATTTATATATAAACTCAGAGGAAGTAGGTGTTCTCTCTTGGCTTTTCGCTCTCTCTCTCTTTTATTTTAAATAGACACACGTGCTTTCTCACACACTTTCACTAACTTGCAGAGTGGCTTATATTGTTGTTGCATGTATGTAATGTCTACAAACTTAATTTGGATGGTGATTGTATCCCAGTTAAAAATAAATAAATAACCAAGACGCAAACTATGGCCCCAGTCCTACAAACATATACACATGTGCTTAACTTAACTGTATGTGATTAGTCCTGTTCAAGCTGATGGACATAAATTTAAGTACGTGCATAAGTGTTTGCAAGATCAGATCCCGTATATAATGATAGCTCATTTAATCCACTTTGTGTGTATGTATCATACATATATGTCCATGTAATTCATCATCTTTGTGTCATCTTGATTACTTCATCTGTACTCTGCCTACTGATCCATTTTGCTTGGGACTATTGCTAACAATCCATGAGCAGGTTGGAACAGCCACCATTTTAAAATAAATAAATAAACTGATACCTTGCAAGGGTAGAGATGGGAGATTCATACTCCTGGATAGGGGAGGTGTGCTGCTTTCTGGTGGGATATGCAGTCCTTGCTTCTAGCCTTGGAAAGTCTGAGGTCTCTGACCTTATGATTGTAACGTGGTATAGAAAAGATTATTTTAAGGTAATTTTTAGAGATTACTAAAATGTATTTGTTGCAACTCGCCTTCCTTCCTTCCAGCTTCAATGGTGGAATGCTTTCAATATTGAAAGCGCATCCCCAATGCCTCCAGAACTTTGGTAATAGTCTTTTGCCTAAACAACCAGGCTGCCAGGTAACCAGTTTGTCACCTTTGTGGGCAAAGGGTCCAAAACATGCCCTGTGTGAAGTGCTTACCTATAAACTTGTACAGAAGCTTGGCTTTAAACCCATCTGGAGAAACAGGCACAAAAGGTTAAAAGCAAGGTCTAGTTTTGCCTGAAAACCCGTGGGGTGCGGGTGTGCACACACGTTGAACAGCAACTCTAACGCTGCTACGTTTGGCTGCTGATTATTGGGCACAGGCATATGAGCTGGCCACCCAGACTATCTCTGGATGTGTGGCCTAATGCCATGATGAGAATCAGACCTGGAATGGGAAAATCAACACCCAGCCAATTGGTGCTCACTCTGGCACATATACCCCTGATCCAGAATCCAGAAAGGGAGATACCCAGGTCATGAGCACAATCGAGCCATGGCTAGCTTGAACTGAGGACCGCCGGCACCTTCCGAAGACATGTCTGAAATCTCATGAGCCTTTTTGGGATCAGGCTACAGCATCCTCATTCCATTCTGAGGTACACTGGAAAGAATTCTAGGACAGCGTTAATGTTCCACAAACACCCGACTGCCTACCACAGAAAAGCACTTCCAAGCTTCAGCCTGCCTTGGAAAGTGAACCATTTTAGAATAGTGCATGGCAGATGCTGTCCTTTCTTATGCATTTGGAAGTTGAGCGACAATGCATGGTGTGACTGTGGACACCAGTCGCGTACTATGGACCACATTGCAAAGCCAGGCCTGCTTCAGTCGTTTGCCAGTGGCATCTTAGACTTGCATCAAGCCACTCCCAAAGCTACCCACTGGCTCACTGATTTGGACTTGGTTATTTGAACTTTGCTAATCACCTCTCTTGCCCTACAAAAGGAGGAGGTAACTTTCCTTCTCTTTGGAGTCCTGTACTTTTAGACTTGTGTAAACTGGCTCTTCAGGGAGAGGAATGCGCAAATCAGTACCAATAAAATCTGTAACTAGTTTCCAAAACTCTTCTGAAATACGTGAAATATGCAAAGTACATGATGATGTGTTAGAACGGCGTTGTTGGCTTCCTTTGGGATGATCTGCATAACGGTGCCATACATGGCTACTTCACTCCAGCTGGCTGGCACATGATTGCCCTCAAGTATGCTGTGCCACCATGGAACTGGGCTAACTGGGTCCTCCCTCAGCTGCACCTGATGGAGTTAGTGGAAGGTTTGCCAGTAACATATATAGGAGCAGACTTTAGGCCTATCCTGAGTGCTTTTGAAAAGCCCCAAGGTTTTACTTTTCCTGTTAGTGGAAATGTATAGATGAATCCTGGTTCTACTAAAATAATGGTAGTTTTGTTGTTGACTTCAGTAGAATCAGGATTTGGCCCGTAATTAGCTGTGTAAAGTTCCTCATTTCAATTTGCCTGGGTTTTAAGTATTTAGGGTTGCTTCAAACATTCTGCACTGCAGATCTGCCTCTCTGGCAACCTGGCCTTCACTGCTTGATCTCTCGGCAATCAGAACTTCATTACAAATGACAAGAACTGACCGTTAACTACCGTGTTGTGAAACATGGAGTAGAAATCTGTCAGTGATGTTCAGGGAAGTGACTTATTTAGTTTCCTGGTCCAGATCTACACTAAAAAATTAAGTTGACCCAGCTGCATTGCTCAGAGTATGAAAAATCCCCACCCCCTAGCGATGTAGTCAAGGTGACCTAGCCCCCAATGTAGGCAGTGCTAGGCTGTCAGAAGAATTTTTCTGTTCACCTAGCTACTGCTTCTTTGATGGGAGAACCTCTTCTGTCACTGTGGTGAGTGTCTACACTGAAGCGCTGCAGCGATTGAAGTGTAGCTAGAGCCCTGGACGTGTTTTTTTCTAACACAGCTTGTATTTCTGGGAGGATAGTACTTGCACCAGTCGTAGTGCAACTGCAGCAGCACAGCCTTTATGGGATGTTCTTTCCAGTCACTGTAGTCGAAACATATGTACACCAGCATTGGGTTACTTCTGGCTGGAAATAAACCAGGGAGCCTTTTTTATATAGTATAGAATCATTGCAATAAAATTGTTGATATAAATAGTTCTGACTCCTTTGCTTCCTTTGCATGGAAGGGTGGAAGAGTCCCAGCTCTGTGTGTTTGGGATGCAGGCGGTAAGAAGCGGGGTAGCACCAACGAAGTAGGCTTCCCTTGACAGGTTATGAAGTCTTCTGCAGTCAACTCTGCTTGCTGTCTTGGGGTGGAGGTGGAAAGGGGAAGCGTTGCTAATGGCAACACAGTTCTTTGGAATACCGTGCTGCCAGGCTGAGCCTCAGAGAGCAGCATAAAGGGGAGGCTCTCTGGGGCTAGAGCTTCTATTCCCTGTGAGAAGTGTGAAGGTTGCACAAATCCTTTTCCCCATAATGGGGAGGGGACTTTGTCAGCAATCTCAGGAGGTTCACTGTAGAGTTCTGTATCCCACAACCTGCGATCTGTGCTTTTGCATGGCTATCCTGGGGGTCTCTAATTCTAACCTTACAGCTGAATCATTTTTGAATTCCTCCTCGCAGTAGCCTGAGGTATTTTCCCAGATGAATCGCTAGACCACCCCAGGGGTATGATCACATATAAATAGCTCAATGGTTAGGGTGCTCACCTGAGATGTGGGAGATTCAAGTCCTTAACTGTCCCACAGAGAGTGTGTGGGGTTGAGGAAAAAGCATGACACAGTTGAGGTGATCTCTAAAATTGGGGTGGCTGGCCTCCTAGGGCTTCTAATGTCATCTAGTGTGTCATGCTAAATGATGCAGGAGAAATGTCGGCCTACATAACCTTCTGTGTGGCAGCCACCCTAGAGGGTACCGGCTAAGCTTGCTGTTCTCCTGTGGTCTCTTGTATTGCGTGTGACAGAGTGAAGCTCAAAGATAAGTATCTTGCTGTCAAAGGAAACACCAGAAATGGCCTCCACAGAGACAGTTAATGTGTGAAGAGCGGCTCTAACTCTATGCGTGGCACATGCTTATCTAAGCCTCAAGAAACTTGTCCACCTTTGACTTATTTGCTAATGAGTCTTTCCAAAGTTCAGTCTAGCAAAGTTTTGTATATAGCTTCTTCCTATCCTGCTGCAACACTTGCAATAAATGCAATATATAATTTACCCTTTTAAAATTTATTCTGACAAATAAGCCATATTCCATCCTATAGCTGCTTCCTAGATAATCAGCTGAGCTACAGAATTTATGGGGAGCTACCTTTGTATCCTCTCCTTGTTCATGAACCAGTAAGAATAAAACCAGTATCCCACTATTTACTGTTGTCTAGGCATTAAGGAATAGTGATGAATATAGAAATCTAGACAGAGAATCTATATACAATGTGATTCTCCAGATTGTGACATACAGCATAAATATGATCATCAGAGTAATGGATAGGTACAGCTTCCAAAAGATTGAGATGTTTTAACTACCGGCATTGTTTAGATGTGTCAGCCCAGATTTATAATGTGTTCTTTGAATATCTTTGCCAATTCTAATGGTCCTCATTTTAAACAGGTGAAACAACCCTGTGACCAGTAGGAAAGGTATTTACCAATATGTATATTGACCAGAGCAAACCTTTTGGAAACCCAGACTCCCTGACAAATTAAATGTCACCATGGAAATGTGTATCTAAAATATTTATAAGACAACCATGCTTCAGGAATGTAAGATGCTTTTAGGATTGCATCTCCTGAATTTGCCTCTTTCTACTTTCTCATCAGAATAATTTTGCTGAGAATTAAAAACTGAAAGCAAAAATAGTGATCTGCCAAGGGAAGATGGAAATTGGGCATATGCCCATTTTTTTATTCTTTCAGATGTATAAAGAAGGCCTGAAAATAATGGGGTTTTCCTAGCCTTAGAAATAACAGGAATTAGATGTTAAAAACAGACAAGTTTTAAAAAGTTTGAATAAAAATCACTTCCTCTTGGTCAGGTTTCACTTCCTCAGTATTTGTGCTTCATAATCCTACTATTTGTCAAGTCATCCATAGCCTGGATTCCTGGGTAGACAAGATCTGTGTTTATGGTGTTAAAAATACTACACAAAGCAAACAAGTGGAGTAAAGAGGGAGCCTTTTCCAGGCTACCGTAATACATCAGTGAGATGGGGACTAGTGCATTTTTTTCCCTTTGTAGGTCACCTTTTAAGTCCTCCTATAAACTGGCTTGCTTGAACTATTGTGCCTGTCATTTACTTACTCGTTTTCATTAAAGAGAACAAACTAAAACACATTTGCAAGAAGTTGTAGGAGGAATTAATCTAATGCAAAGCATTTGGGATGAAGTGGAATAAACAAGCTATGCAGCAAATTGAGAATGATTGTTCAGGATTGACTTGTGGTTGTCTCTCTATCTCTGTCTCCCTTTGTGTATTCGCTATACATATTTGCATATCTGTGGGCATCTGAACAAATTATTTATTTCTGCTAATTTGTAAGGAGCTATTTTGAGATGATGGATTCATTTTCCTGGCAAAAATTTAGAGTATTCAGGAAAATTCAAATCGGGTCGAGAGTTCCAGATCACTGCTTTGTGAGTAATGGCTGCCTTTTGCTTAGGGCAAGTTTAAACCTTTGAACAAGAGAGAAGGCTGTGTAGCATGTCATAAACAGAATAGTCTATGAAGCAGAGATTCTCGATTCAGCAGATTGCCCGTGTACCTGCTAAGCTTCCAGCTATGTTCTTCACTGGGCTTGAAAATTATATTGTCCAGCATGCCTGGAAGAATATGCACAATTTTTAGATGGGCAATGAAACAAAACCTAAACTATCTGATCCTGGGTTTAAAAAAAATTGATTTCTCACTCATTCTTAGGGTCTGATCCAAAGCCCAGTTGAAGTCATTTGAGATGATTTCTATTGACTTCAGTGAACAGTGGGTCAGGGCCTGCCTGTCAGAGATGTGCAGTTTTTGGAAGAACAAAATATCACATCCTCTATTTGCCTGGTTTGTCACGTAGAGATTTTGTGGAATGTTCTACACCGGACAGGGGAGCCCTCAGGCTAGCACAATCTGGGCATCATGCTGCAGGTGAGGAATTTGGAAAGCACTACTGGGGATGGTGGTGAGGAACCAATGGAACTCAGTGCTTGCTCCATTCTTTTAAAGACATTTTCTGTATCTCTAGTGCTTCTTCTGTAGCTCGCAATCTCCTTCCAGCTGACAGCAGAGAGCTCTTTTGTGCTCAGTATGCATGTTGATTGAAAGACAGGAAGAGCTCCTTAATTCTTGGACATACAAAGGGCACTTGATTATAAGGTCTCCTCTGTAAGGAGCTTATTCTGTAGAGTAAAGGGCAGAGAATGAAGGAGAGGATTGCAGAGATCCAAGCAAAGTAGATAGATGCAAAGCTGGTGAGGATGGTGGGTCCCCTTGAATATCCAGGGGCAGAATGTAATACTAGGTGGTGGTATTTGTCCAGGACACTCACTAGCATTTTCGAACCAACTACGTTCTGGGATACCTAAATAAATGGGCTGTTTTTTCAAAGTGCTGAATACCTTTTAAAGTCTGTGGGAGCTCAGCTCTTTTGAAAACCATTTGTTTAAGCACCGTTGGGTAGACTTAAATGCCTAACTTTAGGGAAAGAGGTTTGAAAAGAATGGCCTATGGGTGCTTGGGGCCTCTTCACCACTCATCTGAAAGATGCATGGAAAAGTGAGTGGAATGAAACTCTGCCCTATTTTCCTTTGGTTTTGCTTAGAAGCATTTTTCTTATACTTGTCTTGGGCCTGGCTTTTGGCTGAAGGCTAGAGAAGAAGTGGTGGCTGTAAGACATGGGAGGTAATTGTCCCACTCTACCCAATGCTGATGAGGCCTTAGCTGGCATATTGTGTCCAATTCCGAGCGCCAGACTTTAAGAAAGATGTGACAAACTGGAGAGAGCTCAGAGGAGAGTAACAAAATGATAAATGGTTTAGAAAACCTGCCATGTAGGGACAGGTTTAAACAAAAAAAACCCAACTGGGTGTGTTTAGCCTTGAGAAGAGACGCCTGAAGGGGGACCTGGTAACAGTCTTCAAATATATTGAGGGCTGTTATAAAGAGGATGGTGGTCAGTTCTTCTCCATGTCCACTGAAGGTAAGGCAAGAAGCAATGGGCTTAATCTGCAGCAAGGGAGATTTAGATTAAACATTAGGAACTTTAAGGGTAGCTAAGCTCTGGAACAGGTTTCCTTGGGAGGTTCGTGGAATCCCCATCACTGGAGGTTTTTAAGAACAGGTTGGAGAAACACCCAGTCAGGGGTGGTGTGGGTTTACTTGGTCCTGTCGCAGTGCAGGGGACTGGACTAGATCTCTAACGGTCCCTTGCAGCCCTACATTTCTGTGATTCTAAGTGTTGGAGATGTGCAGCTTGGCCCAAGAGATGGAGCATCAAATTGGAACTCAAGAGACCTGGGTTCTATTCCCAGCTCTGCCACTGGCCTGCTGGGTGACCTTGGGCAAGTCACTGCAACTTTTCTTATATTTCTGTTTTCCCTCCTGTCCTCTCTTTGTCTTGCCTACTTGAATTTCAAACACTTCAGGGCAGGGGCTGTTCTTTACTGTGTGTGTGTGTGTGTGTGTGTGTGTGTGTTAGTGCCTCACACAGTGATTTCAGTGGGGAATATCTAGGTGCTACCGTAATACAAATAGTAACTAATAACTGTGCACACTGTCTTTATGGCCAGATTCAGTGCTAACTGGAAACAAACGCTCCTCTCCCCCCACCCCCTCAAGCAGTGCTATCCATGTGATAAATTGCCGCCTTTGCACATCTTTGATTGCCTCACCTGAGCTCTGACTGCTGATCTTGGTATTTTTATTCCAGTTTTCCCAACCCCTGAGAAACTTTAAGCTGTCGCCACTCTTCTATTTACGTTAACCTGGTACATAAAATGCCTCTAATTCTCCCCTTCCAGATATATACACAGATGCAAATTTCCTTCCCCCAATCACACTGGGCTGAGGTGTAGTGCAGGTGACAGTCAGTCCGGGACCAGTTTAATTGTTTGAGGCAGGAGCTATATACCACTGAATGGAGGTGAGCTCTCAGCTTTCCAGTGGGGACAGAGAACTTGTCTCTGTTCCTGGAAGCTCCTGAGATATTGGGCTTTAAATCTGTAAGGTTTTTGTGTGTAGTAAAACTGTTAAGTTGCTTCTAGAGATGTCTTAAATGGATTACTTACAGCTCTCCTCTTCTGTGCAAGACCTGCTCGGTCTGCCTCACGGCAATTAAAGCACCTGGCTTTGTAGGATAGATAAAAAAAACTCATCCATCTCTAAAAGAGTTTGCATATACCACATGTGATAGACCAGGACACATGGTGGTGAGGTGTGCGGGTTTGATTGGTATGGATTGGGTTGCCTGCCTTATTCATGAATAGGGAAGCCAGAAATGAGTTACGCGTGTCATCCCAAGCGAGTGCCGATAGCGCCTTTTAGAATCGCTGCAGTCATATATGTTCTCGTTCTCTCTCGTCCTTGTGCCCACAAAGTTCCAACAGTCAATTACATCCCACCAAAAAATGAGTTCATGGCAAATAGTGTCCTGATCCTTTCGTGTCTAAAATAAATAGGGGGAGGTGAGGAGGAGTAATGGGAAAAGCATAGTTTTGAATCTCAATCTGGCTCTCTTGTTTCCTAGTCTTGGACTTTCTTCTTTCTCTGATTTTGCTCTGGAGTATCTCAGCTCATTTCAGTCTCCTTGGGCCCATGCAGTTTGTTTTTTACTGGTACGGAATGGACTTTTTGGACAGTGTACTAGGTCAGGAGTAATGAAGGCTTTCTGAGCGTTTCTTCTCAGTGTGTCCTCATAGTCTTTCTGTTTGGAAGTCTGCACGTGCATGGAGTTTGGTGGTCATCTTCTGGAACTGAGCATTGAATCTTGCCTCACTAAGGTACCATGAGGAGTAGCTGCCGGCATCTTTTCCACTTTAGAGACCTGTGTTTTAAAATCTCTCTTGTCACAAGTGAAATGAGTTGCTTCTCATTGCAGCCCGCAGTGGATGTCTGTCTCCATAACAAACTTTTAAATATCATCCCTCTCTGTTTAGGAGTAGGTCCAGGACTGGGATTGAGATGGGGGATGGTGCGTTTGCAGAGCTGTGTTGGTAGGGCCTTGTGCAGTCTTTGCTCAAATTCTTCCTGGCTGTTTTCTGTGTCCTCTTTTCCTCACTTCGTGTGATGACTAATGTTTGTGTGAAACAGAGAAAAATGACTGTGGAAGGAGCCTTTCCTTCCTGTGAAGTGATGATTAATCACGATAAAAAATGCCCTCTTACATTTTCAGACCCTTTTGTTGTTGAATGAATCCAAATCCCTTTATGAGTAACTGAAACATTGCCCTTAGGAATCGTTTACTTCCGTTTCATTCTCACTCCAAAACCACTTTCTCTGCCTACCTCCGATCCTAGTGGTTGAATTTGGAGCAGTCTGGTGGTTAGCAGCCCTGACCTGCTTTCAGCAGGAAGTGGTTCTAGGGATATAAGCAACTAGAATGTGGACAGTCAGGGGAACGCTGGAAGTACTCAGGTGCACTTTGCTCTCCTGGAAATCATTTGCCAAACTTCAGACTGGTGGAAGGCTCCAAGGATAGACCAGATATCAGTGGCGGAGAAGCACTATTGTGCTATGGTGGCTAGCTCAGATAAATGGATGAGCTCCCACCATACTTCTTTACAGTCAGAAATTGAAAAGCCTGAAACCTCTAACTGCCCCCAGCCCCTTTTTCTGCCATATGACAAATACCATAAAAGGAACGTTCTAAAAAAATTTGGGTAACAACATATACCTCCAGACCAGTGGCACCACTATGGGCACCTGCATGGCCCCACAATATGCCAACATTTTTATGGCTGACCTGGAACAACGCTTCCTCAGCTCTCGTCCACTCATGCCCCTTCTCTACCTATGCTACATTGACGACATCTTCATCATCTGGACCCATGGGAAGGAAACTCTGGAAGAATTCCACCATGATTTCAACAGCTTCCACCCCACCTCAAACTCAGCCTGGACCAGTCTACACGGGAGGTTCATTTCCTAGACACCCTGCTGCAAATAAGTGATGGTCACATTAACACCACCCTATACTGAAAACCCACTGACAGCTATGCCTACCTTCATGCCACCAGCTTCCATCCCGAGCACACCACACGTTCCATTGTCTACAGTCAAACACTGAGGTACAACCACATTTGCTCCAACCCCTCAGACAGGGACCAACACCTACAAGATCTTCACCAAGCATTCTCAAAACTACAATACCCGCACAAGGAAATAAGGAAACAGATCAACAGAGCCAGATGTGTACCCAGAAGCCTCCTTCTGCGAGACAAGTCCAAGAAAGAAACCAACAGACCATCACCTAGAGTCCTCAGTTAAAACCTGTCCAACGCATCATCAGTGATCTACAACCCATCCTGGACAACAATCCCACACTTTCACAGGCCTTGGGAGGCAGGCCAGTCCTCGCCCACAGACAACCTGCCAACCTGAAGCAGATTCTCACCAGCAACTGTACACCGCACCATAGTAACTTTAACTCAGGAACCAATCCATGCAACAAACCTCGATGCCAACTCTGCCCATGTATCTACACCAGTGACACCATCACAGGACCTAACCAGATCAGCCACACCATCACTGGTTCATTCACCTGCATGTCTACCAATGTAATATACACCATCATGTGCCAGCAATGCCCCTCTGCTATGTACATCGGCCAGACTGGACAGTCCCTACATAAAAGGATAAATGGACACAAATCAGATATTAGGAATGGCAATATACAAAAACCTGTAGGAGAACACTTCAACCTGCCTGGACACACAATAGCAGATTTAAAGGTTACCATCTTGCAGCAAAAAAACTTCAGGACCAGACTTCAAAGAGAAACTGCTGAGCTTCAGTTCATCTGCAAATTTGACACCATCAGCTCAGGATTAAACAAAGACTGTGAATGGCTCGCCAACTACAAAAGCAGTTTCTCCTCCCTTGGAGTTCACACCTCCAGATCAACTGCTAAAAGAGAGCCTCATCCTCCCTGACTGAACTAACCTCTTTATCTCTAGCCTGATTCTTGCCTGCATATTTATACCTGCCTGTGGAAATTTCCACTGCATTTGCACAAAAGCTTATGCTCCAATACATCCGTTAGTCTATAAGGTGCCACAGGACACTCTATCACTTTTGCAGATCCAGACTAACATGGCTACCCCTCTGATACTTTACACAATGTGTATACAAGCCTTTAGACTGGCCAGTGTCGCTTTTTCAGCTTCAGCTCTGAAAGCCCTGAGATTCAAGAGGCCAGCATGAGGGCCCGACAGACCCCACAGAAGCTTGAGATACAGGCCCCAGGCCTGCAGTTAGGCAGGTAAGGACTCTAGCTGAGTGGGAGGAGCAAAGAGAGAGCCTGGTGCTCGCCATATCTTCTCAGGAGCACAAAAGCTGCAGGGGTGAGGAAGGGCACTTCTATTTAAAGGGAAGTTAGACCCTGGGTAGTTGCATGGGAGTGAGGAGTGGAGAAAGATGGAAAGTCTAGCTTTGTGTTAAACAGAGAAACTGGGACCTGTGGGCAGTGATCTACACCGTGGCTCAGAAGCCAGTAAGGAGCTGACCCTCATGTATCCTCTTTCACACAGCA
Source organism: Dermatemys mawii (assembly GCA_007922305.1). Taxonomy (NCBI): domain Eukaryota; kingdom Metazoa; phylum Chordata; order Testudines; family Dermatemydidae; genus Dermatemys; species Dermatemys mawii. The sequence continues at coordinate 42,856,080 of ML677332.1, read as the reverse complement.
ATGGGGGACAGCTGCTACCTGTGCTGAATGCCCTCTTTGGTTCCTGACACAGGCACTTTGAGTGGACTCTCTCTGCTCCCCCCACTTCCCCCGAGGGCTGGGAGACTCTGTTTTGGGGATTGTTTTACTCCAGGTGCCTCTTGGGGAAGGAAAGTCAGATTCAGCAGTGGAGCCCCAGACAGCTGGGGCTGGCGGGTCAGAAATGTGATCCTGACAGCTGAAATGGGACTGAAATGGCCAGTGTGGTGTGTGGGGAGAGCAGGGGAGAGAGACTGGACGGGCGCATGTAGAAAGAAAATCCACAGGGAGCTAACTTGTTCAAGTTTTCTGCCCTCCGCCTCCCTTTCTGCGCTGCCTCTGTTCTATAGCCTGGATAACGCACGCCCACGTCCACATGTTGTCTTGGCACCTGGCAGAGCCGTTAAACTGAGACTGTCAGCACTTCCATTAGAAGCCCATCTCCACCCCCACTCCCTGCTTTTTAGCAAGGTTTATAATATCACGGCTTCGTGCATTATAATGATTCAAGCTTCCAGGCAACTTCACTGCAGCCCTTGCCCCGGTACTCTAAAGTGCATCAGGCATGTAATTAGACTGTGGGAGCATGTTCCCTGGGGTTTTAAAAATAAAAAGAGCATTGTGGCTATTCTGGTAACCAAGCCCATTGAGCGTGCAAACTGTGATCGCTGATTGCAGAGGTCAACATCCTGGCTGCTTTGAACCTTACACAATTATTATTCCCACTTGGTAAGGAAACAGAAGGTGGAGACTGACTCAGTGGCTTGGAAATGGGATGAGAAGCCTTTCATCTCAAGGATGTTGGGCCAAACAGAGCAGAGGTTGGAAGTGTCCAAAATTTTGCAGCAGGTTGGTATGGTGGCCTGTGTGAAACAAGTTTGATGTTTCCAGTGTGGCTCCGAGAGGGTCAATGTTCACAAAGAGCCCAGCAGGATAAATGACAACAGTGCCAGATGACCAAGATTGAAATGGACTGTGGAGACTGGTCCACACTGGGAAGGGCTGAGGTACAGTAGACTCTCGATTATCCAGGATTGGATTAAGCAGGTTGTGGATTAACCAGGATGTCAAAAAAAAATATATGCGTAACTCGCAGGGCCGGCTCTGGCTTTGTTGCCACCTCAAGCACACAAAAAACCCCCATCAGGGCACAGGGCAGCCAGTGAACCAACATCCCCTCCCCCCGGTGCAGGCTGGCTGGTGAACCAACACCTCCCCCTCATATTTCCTATAGATGGTGATTATCCGGGATTTTATTAACCAGGATTAATTTTTTCCTTATCATCCTGGATAATCGAGAGTCTACTGTATAGTAGTAAGGCGGGTGTGTGGGAGCTTGTCCTGCTGTTCTCCCCCCTCTGGGGTAGAGGGATTTGAGTCTTCAGCCTTTCAAGCCAGCACTTTCGCCAGCAATGGACTCTGAGAGGGAAAAACAAGTTAAATTGTAGTGGGGAAGGGGAGGGAGAAAGCAAAAGATCCTCTAGCTTTATAGAGTTAACTATGTTTAAAATGGCTCTAAGATGAAGCTGTTAAAGTTAGAACACATCAACAAAGGAGGTGGCCGGGAGAGGAGGAAATCAAGTGGAGCCGTGTGGTTTTTGTTGTTTTGCATTCTGATAACTTGGAAACAGCTCATTCCTTACATCCTCCCTCTCCCCTCGCCCCGCAACAAAACAAAAAAAAATCCTTGAGACCAAAACCAGAAACCTCAAACCCCCAACAGCAAAGAAACGGATTTTCAAACCTGGTCTGGGCCCAAACCTTTGCACATGAAGCTTCAGCCCAAAGAGAATATTTCACAGCTGTACTGCAAACCCCTGAAATGAAGGCTTTACAGTGGAAACGCTGACAACTCCTTAAGCAGAACAACACACTAATTAGTGTTCCATGTTTAATGTGCCAAACAAAGAACAGCGGAGGTAAATGGAATACCTGGAGCCTTTGTTGTTTTGCAGCAGTAACAGGAGATCAGAGCATGTGTTCAGACAGTAGATCAGAGGCTGTGTGGTATGCACCAGTCCCTGCTGTTTACGCATGCTTGTACTTGTGCAGTGTTTGGGGGCTGGCGAGAAAGCTGGTGATCTGAGAACTGGGCTAGCTTTGGGGCTTGGCACTCACCATTTGAATGTAGCCTCTGTAGCCTACTCCTGCCTGTGCATCCTCACCTGTCGATTGTCCATGCATGGCCAAGATGCATCTTCACGTGTGTCATCACACCCCGATGTACTTCATGTCATGTTGCCGTGTTGCAACATTCCAAAGAAATTCATGACTATAATGGTGCTGAAAGCTACAGTGGCAGGATCGAGGGGAACAGTAATGTCAGCTGGGGCTTTCATGAAATCTAGCTTCGACCTTTTGTAAGGGGAATTTTTTTTTATTCTATATTGACTCTTCAGACAAAACAGTTACTAGTTATTGACAACTGCAGCGCTGTTGGTAAAGAGGCTCTTGTCTTTCCAAAATGCAATGACCAGTTCCCTCACTGCTTTCTTAACACTGGGTTGTCTATGTCTGCTTCTCTCGTAGAAGTGTGTGGCCGTGCCCATACATTATTGATGTACCGCTAAGTGCATTATGTGAGCATGTGATTTATTGACAGGGAAGGATGTAATCTTGTCTCATGCGCTTGATGTTGTTAGTTAATGAAATGGACTAAAACATTAATTATATTACTGTATATCTCTTGGCCCTTGTGAGGTTTTTAACTAAGGGCTTGTCTACTCTTGGAAGCTGACTGAAATAGCTATTCTGGAATGAAATAATTATTCTAGACTAACTTGTTGTGGAATAATTACCCTGCAATAACTCTTTCAGTTACTCTCCAGGTATAGACAAGCTCTTAGGGCTGTTGTAATTCTTACCCATTGTTTAACTTTGGGCTGCTCTCTTGGAATGGCTGAGGTATATGATAGACTCTGTCATCACTGGGAATGGCCTTTCTAAGTTACTGTCTCCTGTAAGATGCTGGTTGATGTTGCTTTAGGAATTAGTTGTTGGGTGTTAGCTGTGGTTGTGTGTGTCACAATGTTCCTCTCTTGGGAGCAGTTTTCAAGTACTGAGGTGTTGGACAGACTTCCTCTCCCTCCTCTTAAATTCTCCAGCTATTTATTTCTGCACTAGAATGGCTCTGCTCTCATGGGGAATGTGTAGTTCTCTGGACCTCCAAAGATATGGATGGCACTGACGACTGCAAATGGGGCTCTCCTGGTGGGCTAACAGCAGTGCAGTTAAGAGTTCCATTTGGTGTTTGCGGGGATGGAGTGGGGGAGGCAGAATTGCATGTGGATTCTTACTCAGTTCCCTGTTTCTGTGTTGGGATGAGTGATGTGACAAGCATCAGCTGTGGTGTTGTAGTATTTCTCTCCAGTCTGGAAGCAACATCAAGGCGTTGGCCAACCTACAGTTGAAATCATGCTAGGAGTGTCCCTTTTCACAGATGGTTTCCCTGACCAGTGTGGGCAAGAATTCTGTTTTCCTGAGAACAGCGGCCATCAAGCTGTGCTGTAGAACACTCCCATTGGTTGGACCACACTATGATCCTAACACAGCTCTTGACATCCTGTGGCCTAAGAGGTGCAAGGAGGGAGGTAGAGATTCAATAGCATCGCTTGACTGAGATGGTTCTCATGGGGTGAAAACCCCTGCTCACAGTGGAGAGGAAATTTCTGCAAGTCCCAGCTCAGAAACAGCCCTCTCAGGTTCAGCCATAGTATTGGCTTGATTGACTTCTTTGGATCTACCCAGCAGTGTGTACGGTGGTGGAGGAGTGTGTTATAATGTCCAGGTCCCAGTCAGAGCCTGTAGCACTGGTTCTGTATCACCGGCTGATGCCCTCTAAAGAAGCAAGACCAACTTTGTGCCTCTCTCACCTCTGGCCTTAGACGTTGCTGTGTACACAAGGCCAAAGGGAGCATGCCAGACTCTTTCAGGCTGGCCTGTGACAGAGTGGGGTGGCTGGGGTTCTCCTTAGGACTGAAAATTTTGCTCTAGCCCTCAAATGCAGCAACAACTGGAGGTGGCTGGTGTCTCAGGCTATGTCTACACTACCACGGTAAGTTGACCTACACTTCTCAACTCCAGCTATGTGAATAACGTAGCTGGAGTTGACATACCTTAGGTTGAGTTACTACAGGGTCTACACCCCGGGGGGAGTCGATGGGAGAAAATCTCCCGTCGATTTGCCTTACTGTTCCCGTCGAGTTGACTGGAGCGGGATCTGCTGTCAATTTGGTGGGTCTTTACTAGACTTGCTAAATTGACTGCCGGTGGATTAATCTCAGAACATTGATCCCCGAGGTAGTATAGACCTGGCCTCAGCTTCCCCAAGCCAGCACAGAGCCTGAGCCAGTGGTAAATCCCTCACTGGGAGCTGTCAGTCACACTTCTTGTTTGTGATTGTTCTTATTGTTCAGGGCCCGTGAGACCAGCCTTTCAGAGAGGTTTGTTAGTAATTGAGTAGGGAGCTGGTGCAGCAGGGGTGCCTGGAAACCATTTGGTCACATACCTGGGTGTCTTATTGCAGTGTTTGGCTGGTTCTCCCTAGTCAGGAGAACTGGGAAAGCTCTGGCTGCTCTCTGCGGTGTCTTGAGAGTGCCAGCTACAGCAGCCCAGCAACGGGAGCTTCCTCTCCTGGACGTCCTGCTAATGTTGAATAGGGTTCTAGCAGGTGGAACTTCCTTGCAGCAGTGCTGTGTTAGCACTGAGATGGCTGCAGAGCTGGCCTCCTTACAACACTCCTTTGCCGGCTAGAATAGCTGGGCGAACTAACCAGCCATAGGGCCTGAGGATTCAGCTGAGGTGAAGGAGGAATGCGTGGCCTGAAGCACAGGAGTGGCAGATGTGGAGATCTGGGTTCTGCCACAGGTCTGCTCTGTGACCTTGGGGCAAGCCAATGAGGCAAACTTTTTCAAACTTGGTGCCTGAAATTTTATCACATGAAAAAGTGGGTTAATTTCTGGTGTGCTGAGCACCTGTAACTCCCCAGTGAAGTGGGAGGTGCTCAGTACAGCTGACAATCTGGCCACTGTTTTAGGTGCCTACGTGTGGATTTTTAGGCATCCACGCTTGAAAAAACTGGACTTAAGGAAACCTCTTGGTCTCTGGAACAGGGATGCAATTTAACCCCAACTCCGTAAGAGTGTTGCGTGTGGCTAAATTCAATAACACTTGTAAAGTACTTTGCGATCCTTGGATGGAAATGCCAGGTATCAGTACTGAAACTCTAGTGTATGATGTAATAACCGCAAAGGCCAGACTTCTAAAATCTAGCCTCCCCTTTGGACCTGTAGTTTGCAAACACAACTTTGCAGCGCAGTCTTGTAATTATCTGCAGATGCCAGTTAGGTGTCCATTGCCTGATACGCAGGTACCAAGAGGGGACTGTGAGTAAATAATAAGTGTGGATTCAAAAAGGGAGGTTAGCTCGAGGACCCATGGAAAAACTACACCCCAAGTTTCCAGCACTGAATGCAAACTCTGTGCTCCCCACCCCCTCTGCTCTTCTATCTTAGGTTCACCTTTCTCCCACCCTATTCAGGTCTGATTGGGATTTGGAGACAGGTCCTTACAGGCTTCTTTTTGTCTGGGGGGGGGGGCGGATAATGAAGTGTTGCAGTAAGTGAAGTTGAAAAAAGAAAGATTATGGCTGAGTAGCATCTGTAAGATTCTGCTTGTTATGTGAGTTCGTGGATTCTTGCCTTGCAAGTCATAGTCATGGCACTTCTTAGATGCAGAGGCTTTGGATCTGAGATGAGAAGCGAGGTGAGAGGAGTCAATTTTTAAAAATCAGAGTTAATTGTAGAGCTTTGAAAATTGGGCTCATGCTTCACGGGATGCTCCTCTTGTAGCACTAGGTCCAAATACAATGGTAAAAAGACCAACTATCACACCCTCAGCAATAGTTTTGCCTTTATAAAGGAAGGAGCAGAGCTGGGGGTTTGATTCTTTCCAGCAAGAAAATTTTGTGCGCGCATATGGCCTGGGGCGCCCCCTTTGGTCTGAATCCTGCTACAAGCTGCAGGACAAAGGGGGCGTTTGTTGCCTGCAAGCATTTTCAAGCCTGCCGTATGTTACACAGCTGCCTGGGGTATTTGCAACACTCCACGTGGGAGAGGAAGATCTGAGGAAGTGCAGTATGATGCTACAGGGCTGTGTGGGAGTGAAGGTTGGGGGAGAAGGGGTGGTGTAGGGCAGTGTGAGAGCTAACAGTGGTCAGACAGATCCTTTAAGTAACACTCTCTCTGGTTCATTTTTTCCTTAAAAGCTGGGATTGGGAAGAATCTTCCAACTCCATGCTCTGCAGCCTGTGAAGTTGAATGTAGTTCCTTTAACAGCCTATCAACAACTGCTCAGAAACCTTGTCTACACTGGGAAAAATCCCCATTTGCTGGCCGTGTGTGTCTGCAGCAGGTACTGCTGAAGTGCAAGCATGGCTTCGGACAAATAGTGTCTGTGCTGCCTTTTTGGAAACCGTGGTTAAAAGCAGCCTGGGTTGCACCTGGTGCTAAGATATATTGCATAATTGATGTCCATTATAGCAATGGGTCATTCTCATAGATAAGGCTGGAGTATTGGCCAGATGGAGAAGGAGACGTAAATTGCTTCCCATCCACCATCTCTGGGGCTGAGAACGCTTTGCTAAGGGATCTCAACCCCTGTTGTTTGGAGGGGCAGAGAGCTGGGGATCTGTGCTTCAGTGCTGAGTGTGGGTGTGGGCATAATTACTTTCTCACCAGAATTTTAAAAGCATTTTGTGGTGTATTTTGAACCCACTGTAACAAACCTGAGCAAAGCACAAGTACCATTTTTTTAAAAAGGAAAATGAAATTGGAGCAAAGTTGTTTTCTTGCTTTGCTAGTGGATTTATAGATTCATTTTTAATAGTGTGCTCTTATTTAATAACCATATTTAGTTACAGTTTTGTAAAAGCCACATTTCCTAAGAGAGACCCATTTTGCAAGAATGAGAATAGAATGACTGTGGGGATTGAGATATGTCTGGGATATGAAATCTTCCATCTCTAGGTCACCAGCTTGAATGCAGGGAAAGCCATGAGTTATTAAACTGCTGCCTTTTGGTGGTCTGTGTGGAAATAAGTTGGTGGGGTCTCAGTCCAGTGCCTTGTGGAATGTGTAGCTATATCACAAAACCCACCATTACTATTGGCACTCTCTTTAGCAACCTGAGCAGAAAACTCAAGGATAAAGAGACCATACTTCTCCACCCTGTACATGATTCCTTCAGTTCTGTGTTGGGGCACTTTTTGGCACTGGAAAACTTGCCCTACCTCTGTCTGTTGTGAGCCCTGTTGTCTGGATGAACACAAGACATCGATCTCCTGGGAAGCTATTGATGAGCATAGTAATCGTTGCAATAATAACTTCTTACGTGGCACCCATGCCTGAAGGCTTCTGGATATTTAACAAAATATAACTCAAACTATATTAATCAAAACCAGAAGACAACATGACCCAACAAAATCAAGAATTGGCAGGGATGGTGGTGGTGGGGAAAGCACACGCATATAACATGCAATAAATAAAACCATACTGCATGAACTGTAAATGAAAGAGCAATTTTGTGCCTCAGTCAGGAGAACACCAAGGAGGACAGCAGGCTTAAGTTTAGCTGAAGGGCTTTCTCAAGTTCTTTCTGCCCTTGACTGCGAAGGCCTAGCCTTCAGCATTGTGTCGCTTTGTCCTCACAAGCATGAAATTCACTTTTAAAAAGATTTCTAAAAAGGAAACCAGTTTTAAGATCTAATAAGCTGTGTTTCTCAAGTAAAGGGTCACAACCCCTTGTGGGGCTGGTGGTGGTTACCAAAGGCAGTTGGGAGGGTGGGGGGTCACGAGGTATTGAAAACTTTATTGCAATTCTAAAGCAAAGAAAATCAAATTTCCAGATGAACTCTGGGGCAGTCAAAACCTTCATTGTTTGTGACGTCAAATGTAGTAGCTGAAGTGCAAGAAGCTATATTTTATATAGGATTATCATTATTATCATGGATACATCTTCTACTGAAGAGTAAGAAATGTAAGGGAAGGTCATATGAATTTTTGATTTCAAATAAGGGGTCGCCACCCTGAGAAAGTTGAGAAATATTTGTCTGATGGTCTTACAGGAGTGAGAGCTGGTTGGATCTTGGGTTCTGTTCCGCATGATCCCCTTATGACCTGGGGCAAGTTGCCTTGTGCTTCAGGCGAAACAGAAGCTCAGTGAATCCCAGTGTTTGAATGTCTACTCGGGAACTTCTCGAGCCTGCACCACCTGGGCTGGAGACCTTTGCCTGTGTTTGTTTTAGTCCCAGTGGGAACCCGGCAGTACAGAGGCACGTGGAAATGATTAGAGGAGTGGGCGGGTGGGGAGGGGTGATAAAGAAAAGCTCTCTGAATGCTTCAGAACCTCAAAGAGGAGGTTGTGCAAAAGTACAAAGTCTTGATGGGTTCATAAAGCCTTCAAGAGGCTGTTTCCTGTTCTGTTTCTTTCCATTCCAAAGCCAATCTCCTCGTTTGGAAAAAGCAGATACTTCAAGTAACAGCTTAGAGTGGGATGCTTGCATTTGCAAACCATTTATGCTAGCTACAGGTCTCCCTTGGAATCCTCAAAAGTGGCAGTATTCTTCCACTGGATGTTACCTAAGTGACTTTTGATGCTCTCTTTATTGCCCTCTGGGAACCATGTTTCGGAATGCCAGTATGAGGTAATCTATTGGCACCTACGTACGGACCCATCTGTGAGTGCTGCTCATGATGCTTCTGTTTTCCTTTTGCACTAGGTGACCTTGGAGAAAGTGTTAGGAATAACTGTGTCGGGAGGCAGAGGATTAGCCTGCGACCCCAGGACCGGCCTTGTCGCATATCCAGCAGGGTGAGTCACTGCACACGTCATTAAAGGCCTTAGGTTAACCCTGGCTGATAAATACTGTATCTTTACATTGATGTATCATATACGGTCTTTGGTGGGGAGTCTGTTAATTTTCACTAAGTAGTCTCCTAACATTTGAGGATGATTCCTCTCAACAACGTCGGTTTAATAGCTAGTTAAAGGGACTGCATTTTCGCTGTCATCTTTTTAATTAGATTCTTTTCAGCTCTTCTTCCTCGTGCTCTCCGCTAAGTGTTGAATGCCTTGTGTGTTTAATTAGATTCTCTGATATGCTGAACATGCACATAACTTAATTGGTGTTCAACTCAGTGATCCTAATAGTGATGCTCTCTAAGAGATGGCAACTATAGCATGGAATAACCCTCTTGCATGTGTTCTGTGAGTTCTGGCGTTGTGCTCTTCTTCACTCAGACAGGGAGAGAGAAATCCAATCTGACTACACTGGTAGTTTCAGTCCAGGCAGCTTCTGAAATGCACCCCACATCCTTTTTCCCTAACTGCCCCCCACCCCGCAATATTATCCTGATAAAGAAGTTAGGTCTCTCTACAAATGCTGCGCTAAAGATTGGTCACAGTAGGTTGCTCAAGAATAATTAGACATTTTCATCCTCTGCACCTAGGGATTGTGCATTCTGCTTTCACATCATCACATCTCCTGAGAAGTTGAGCTCAGATCCCCTGGGAAGGTCACTGCCACCAAAGCACTGGGTTGGCCTTTTTTGTTTATGAATATTTCCCCAATAAAGCAGCTTTTATCTTGTCTTATTGGCCACAAGAGGGTCAGTAAATTTAAATGGAATACGGATATTGTTACTGAGACTGAGAAATCAGGATGGTTATGTTCTGACTCCTAGCACTAGTAATGATCTCAATTTCCTCTATTTTATAATGGCTGTACTCTGGTGTAGAGCAATGGCAGACAAAATCAGCAGAGGATTTCCCTGAATGTTATGATCTGGGAACATAGAATATTTAGTATTTTCTAATTTGAGTGGTTACTCTACTGTAAAGTGACAAAGAGTCCTGTGGCACCTTAAAGACTAACTAAAAGTATTAAAGCATAAGCTTTCGTGGGCTAATACCCACTTCATCGGATGCATGCAT